>OX336389.2:469302851-469902851 GCA_946902985.2 Meconema thalassinum | reverse complement strand
TTACAAAGACTAAAGACCCAAACAGTATAGAATTTTTAACACTCACCTGTATCAGGATTCGCTTATCCATGCAAGAAAACATTAGCTTGTTTGCAAAACCAACAATATTAGGAAAGGTGACGCCTAGAGTGCCAAATTTTAACAACATGTATGTGACTAACTGCAGAAGATGTAAACACATTTGTATTCAACACACGGGGTGGGGGCTCATGACACAAATGCCCGTTAACCTGAATGATCTTACATACATGAGAGAAATATTTCATTAACAAGCCTGGAACCCTCACAAGACTGAACTGCTGCCTTTACCCTGTTCGACATCGATTGACATCATTGGTAATTTTTAACTAGGGCATTACACAAGTATACAACTAGTTTTAAATATCCATGGTTATTCATCATTAACTTTCCTTTTATAACACTAATCATAATCAGGACTGCTAACCTTTCTCCACCAAGGCATCATAGGCTGTCACGTTGTTCAGCTTTGCAATAATACTTTATTAGCCACACGTCTTAATTCAGGTTCACTATGGTAATAAGAAATGTCTTATTCTTTACAAGCATGATCCTAAAGATTTATAGGTACATCACCACGTTGTAAACATTGATAGGCTGCTGCACTTGAGTCTTAATTCGTTTCCCAGCTCTAACAGCTAAACAGAGAACTATACTAAAAATTAGTTTATGCTTCATAGTTAATATGAAAGTATCAAATGGCATAAAGTGTTTGTAAAAAATCAAATATAACTGACAAATTTGGTTACACACTACCAATTGTAGTGGTAGGTTCTTTTACATGTCATAAATGTATAACATGAGCCCAAATAACTTCATGGTAAACTATTGTGTCAAGGTTTAGAGACATCTCAATTATTAACCCCGCGTATTTGAGTGTACATAAATCATATTATAGGGTTTGCAATATCAAAGTCGTTATAACCGTAATGATATTTAGATATCATAGCTATTACCCTCATGTACTTAAGTGTGTTACATCGTTATGTTTAGTGCACCACTGTAATGTTACTCCTGCTGTCAACTGTTTTGGGGGTAATCTCTACTTAGTATAAAACAAAGTCCCCGATTCTTAAATGTTACAAATAATCTAGAGAACCACTGAATGCATTTTAATGCGGTTTTCTCCATTCTGGAAAGGATATCTCAAGCAAGGTTTCTATAGAAAATTATTTATTCATCATGATAAAAAAAAAGCCTGGCGACAAAGTGCTTTTCAAGCTTACGCTGGGTAGACAATTAAAAATATCTATATACTAGGTACTATGAGTGTAAGAATTAATTTCAAAATCTATAATACATTAGCCAAGAGTAAATCAAACTCTTTATGCTAGTTAAGAGATAAGCAACCTAACCAACGCCCATCAAGCCTTAGGTATAGTGAAAACCACAAACATATACTGTAGGTCTAAAACTGTTATAAGTATGTGATATTAATTGCTGGTACAAAGCAATGACAACAGGGTAAGTAGGGGCTGTTACAACGCAGTCATGTAGCCCCGTGTACTTTGAGTGTGTGTAGATTTTGTCTGATAACCTGTGTTAATTGCAATGGCTGTATTAGTATGTGTTATCTGTTTTTAATTCAAATAAGGCCTGCAGACATTTCAGCTCTTACAGAAATAGCTGGTAGCGACTGTAGTTTCGTTTCGGCATATCATTTGCTTGTTAGTGTATTGTATAAACTCAGTTATCTGTCCCAGTGTAGTTAATGTGTGTGTGCATATGTTTAGTCACATGTAGTCAAATGTGTTGTACACCGTGGGCATTAGCTCCGTACACTTGCGAGTGTTTAATTCATAATGTAAAGTTAGACTATCATGGTAATTAGCTCCGTGTACTTAAGTGTGTTACATATCATGGCCACGTATTCCCATTTACTTGACTGTGATGTAAGATAAAAATATATCACTAAATCACTCATTAACCCCGTTTTGGTAATAAACTTAGGAAATCATAGTCATTAGCCTTGTGTACTCAGATCATTAGTTGCATGTCGTTAAGAGACTTTAAAAAATTTTAAGTCATATCAGTCATTCTGCCTAGAGAATTTTGGAAAATTTAAATTCATTTTAAAATATATTGACAGTGCTTTGTAACAGGTAAAGAGCTATCTATGAGTTAGGATCAAATAATTAGCATCTACCATTAAACTAAAGTAGGATAAAAAAGGCCCACAAATGCGGTTACAGTGATAATGCATTAGGTCAGTTTTGTGAAAGAGCTAGTGTTGCCCTAGGAATAACAACAAGTATTTGTCTAGAGTAAAAGTGTGAAACCAAAGAAAACCCGTCCATGTTGGTTAATGTGTGAACTAAACCCACGTCTTCCCTGTTTTGCCTCACAAGGCTGAGTGTACCTCATTTAAGCCCTCATGTCAGTTTCGAAAATCCCTGACAAACCCGGGGGATAAAACCCGGGGCCTCTGAGTGAGAGGCAAGCGCGCTACCCTAACACCACGGTGCCGGCTAAAATGTTAACAAATACAGCATAAAGTGTTCCATTTTCTCTCTTGTATCTTAGTTACTGCTACTAAAAATCAATGTGAACAAATTGTATACAAGCGGAAACAGAATTAATTACTGCAAAGTCATCAACAGTGCATGTCGAACATGATAGAGACAGCAGTTCAGTCTTGTGAGGGTTCCAGGCTTGTTAAAGAAATATTTCTGTCATTTATGTAAGAGCATACAGGTTAAGGGGCATTTGTGTCATGAGACCCCACCCCGTGTGTTGAATACAAAAAGTTTTTGCATCTTCTGCAGTTAGTCACCTACATGTTGTTAAAATTTGGCACTCTAGGCGTCGCCTTTCCTAATATTGTTGGATTTGCTAACAAGCTAATGTTGTCTTCCATGGATAAACGAATCCTGATACAGGTGAGTGTTAAAAATTCTATACTGTCTGAGTCTTTAGTCTTTGAATGTTTAATGCAGTTCTCCAAACCTCCCTGCCCTGAGCTAATCGTTTCATCTCTACATAGCTACCATGCCCTACATTCAAGGCAATCTGTTTAACATAATCTAACCTTGGTCTACCCCTACAGTCCTTGTCCGCAATCCTTCCTTCCATAACCAAGCTTGTTATTCCTGGGGGGTGTTTTAGTATGTGTCCTACCAAACTAACTCTTTTCTTTATTAGCATTCGCAAAACAACATTTCTCTTTACACTTGTCTTTATTTGTTACTATATCTACCCATAACAATTAATGTGTGTTTGAGTCTTTAGTCTTTAACTGGTTTGATGCAGTCCTCCATACCTCCCTGCCCTGAGATAATCGTTTCATCTCTACATAGCTACCATATCCTACATTCAAGACAATCTGTTTTACATATTCTAACCTTGGTCTACCCCTACAGTTCTTGTCCTCAACCCTTCCTTCCTTAACTAAGCTTGCTATTCCTGGGTGTCATCATATGTGTTCTACTAACCTAACAATTTTCTTCATTAACAGTTACCAGAAACAATTCTCTTTTACCTCTTGTCTTAATACCTCTTCGTTTGTAACCCTATCTAACCATCTGATCTTCATCATTTGTCCTGTAACACCACATCTCAAACACTTCTATTTTTTTCTTTTCTACATCGTCAACAGTCCAAGTTTCACTTTCATAGATGTTTGTTGTTGATTCATATAGGGGTTTTGTGACATCGTCGTCATGTAGCCCTGTGAACTTGGGTGTATGAAGAAGCTGTCTGATAACCTGTGTCACTGTGATGTCTGTACTACTGTATGTAATTGTAATAAAGGTAGGTTTTGGGTAGAAAGCAGCTTTAGCCTTAAGTTAGGCACCATCCCGGCATTTGCCTAAGAGTGTAAGAGTGAGAAATCACAGAAAAGCACTCTTAGAATGACTGAGGTAGGAATCAAAACCCACCTCTTCTTAGTTTTGCCTCACAAGGCTGAGTGTACCCCGTTCCAGCCCTCATCCCAGAATTAATTTTCTTGGCAGAGCCAGGACTCGAACCCGAGCCTCCGAAGTGACAGTCAAGAATGCTAACCACTTCACCAAGGGGTGGACAATATAAGGCTGGTCTTGATTGTACATGATCAATCAATAATTACCTAATAATAATAATATTAGTAATAATAATAATAATAATAAGAATATTAATAATAAATATTCCATTTAGCAACTACACAGCCGACCTCTCCATGTGACGTAATCTACGGTCTCAAGGGGTGGCGGCCATCTTGCGCATTAGCCCCTGGCTGAGCTCTCACTGTCTCCTCCATAAGAAGAAACATAGGGCTGGTAGCGCGCGGCCGCCATCTTGCGCATTAGCCCCTGCCCCAGAACCGCTCTATATTTCCTACTCATATTATTACCGGCACTTGAAAATGAGTACCTATCTTGTACTCCAAATGTCTGCGAATCATGAGGTCTCAGATTTGCACTCCAGTCCCGGCAATTATTTTTGCTACCGGATTATCGATTTAAGCGATATATATCATAATATTATGCGTCATTTTAACAGAATCTACATGAAATTACGATTTATCTAATTGTAATTACAATAGTTTGCACCAAGCAGGAGTTGGGAAATTTGATTGTATTGATAATTATTTCTATTAGTCTATAGATAGGCTAGTGACTATGAATTCATTCCTCCTCTTAATTTACAATACAATATGTGATGTTTGTTCAAACAAGTGTGACAGTAGCATATCTTAAATTCATTCTATCCATTCTTCCTAGTACCAGTATGAAAACGGAGCGTAAATTAACATTTTAAGAAAGTCCAAGCTGTGTAGTATACGAGTAGGATAACATGTCAGATGTTACACATCATATGCGACTACTGTAAGGCTCGTATCTTTTTTATTTGTTATGGTTCATGATATACTACAATATACTGCTCTCCCAAATATTGTTCTGAATTTCTTGGAGTCTGATGATGAAGAGGGAAGTCAACATTTTGAATCTACGGTTCATTCCCACTCTGTTGCAGAGGAGAATAACGATAGATGAAAATAATTACGGTTGTGATTCTGTTCTGAGCAATCCACAATTAATGGTAAGTTTTCAATTGCTCGTGATTTCACTAAAGACCTCACCGTATTTATCCACAAGGATCTTGAAACAATATGGGTTGATAATGCAGTAGCCCTACCATCGAAGTATAAAGAGAAAAGCATAAGTGTGGCCTGGGTCAAGAAAAATGTTACTGTGTATTAGTTGTCACTGATTGTTCCTGTGATCAGTGCTTGGAGTTCAACTAAGCTAATATGTTTATATGTTCTTAGGAAAAGCCGCAGTACTTAAACAGGACGTAAAATCAATAACATTATTTTTATTATTTATTTGTTATTTCTATATTTCAATTTTGAGAATAACTTTTCGTTGATTAAAGCACTTGTATATTCTGTGGTAACACCTATATACAGCGTGAAATTGAAATAATGGAAGTCCGTTACACTGGTGACAGAAGGGACTATTCTAATCAAATATCTTCATTAAATTTAGTCGTATCATAATTAGAGTAGGTGGAATTAAATCCCAAAAATCGTCGGTCAATGTCTTGGAAAAGGGCTTAGACTGCGTTCCCCTCAGCAGCATAGCTGACTTCTCCCCGTCGCCCTCCCCCACCCCTCACCACCCCCCCTTCACCCCCCCCCCCCCTTCACCCCCCCCCCCCCCCAACGCTGAGGAATGTTGACAAGAGTCTGAAGTTGAGTGACCTTTTCATCATGTCTACCAATGGCATTGAAATATTCGAACCGAGCCTATGTTCAGCTGATTCACACCTTCATGGGGATTGGCTACATGAATAGTGACGGAGGATCTGTTTAGGATTTTGCCAGCCTCGTGGCCTATGCACAGAAAATGGAAATCCTAAAGATTTGGTAAATTAATTTAAGGAACAGTTGGTCTATTTTTGTGTGAATACAGTGCAACAACTGTAATAAAAATATTATTATTATTATAGTAGGCTACTACTACTACTGTGCTAATAATAGTAATTATAGACTTTTAGACACACTAACTTCTTTTATACAGGGTTACATGACCACGTTGTCGCAGCCCCTAAACTAAGGAACCTCTATGCTTTTATTTTGGTATGTCGAGTTGCCAGATTTTATGTACGCCGGATTTCTTATATGTGCCATGAAATCCATGGACATGTTCGTATTAGATCACATTCATTTCCTACATGCCTGAACGTAGATCGCACCCTCAGGAAGGTTAGCACTCTACCACCAGAACTACACACTCTGACTCGTATTATTATTATTATTATTATTATTATTATTATTATCATCATGTACATGTGGTGTCAGAATTGAGACAGCTTACCATCACCGGCTGATATGCAAGTCGTGGCGTGATGGCGCAGTGGACCAGCTGTAGGCCTCTCACCAAGGCGGATCGAGTTTGATTCCTAGTCAATGCATGTGAGATTTTCGAAGTGAAATGCCATGTCCTGTGGTTCGGATTCCACATAAAAAGGAGGTCCAGTAGCTCATGATCACGAAATTTACGGTCATGTAATACCACAAGCTTCCTTACTTCCCACAATCGGCAGCCACAATATCATTTCGCGTGGCACCCCACGAGGTCAAATTTGGGATGTCCCTTTATAAGACCACGGTTGCTTTCTTTCCTACCCCCGCGGTGTAGGCCTGCGCATTTAATCTTGCACCACGATCACATCAAGTCCGGTGATTGGAGGTCCAAACTCAGCACCGACAATGGATATCCTGAGTTTGAATTTCCCTGGATTCATCCACGCGCTTCACAAGTATATGCCGGGATAGTATGGTACTTGGAGTCCCAGGGCACCAACCTAATTCACGAACCTAATCCAACACTCACCCAACAACACGGGGCTGATAAACAAATGTCCCAAGCCCCAACAATTAATTAACAACAACCATCACAACAAGCTTGCAAGTCTCTTCCATCATCATTGTTACCAAAACTATTTATTTACTAAACGTCCTAAACATATGGATCCCTACTTAAAAATAAATAAATTCAGTAAAGATGTAATCTCTTATAATATGTTTAATAATAATAATAATAATAATAATAAAATTACGAGCCTTACAGTAGTCGCATATGATGTGTAACATCTGAAATAGAAGAAGCCTCACGTGAAATTGTTGATACACCGGTATTTTATACTATTATTGGCACAAATATTAATCTATTGTAAAAGGGAGTGTTTTACTGGGCCCGTTATAGGAGGTTATCCGGGCACCATCCACCGAATGAAATGGTACTTCGAAAGACCCCGTCCTTCGAACCCAACACCTTAGAGGATCGGGTGCATTCCTTTGTAGGCTTGCTCAGCACGAGGGGCTTGATCCAGGGGATCTGGGTCATTTAGCACGGAAAGAGTCATAGATGCCCAAAGAAATATATCCGAAAAATACAAAGCTAGCAATAAAAAGAGATCCAGTCTCAAGTTAGATTCGTGCATGATTTATTCAAGTAAGACCCCTAAACTACTTCCGAGGGTCGAAATCGGCTAATCCGCTACTCTAATTACAATGATGAGTCGTCCCCTAGTTTGATGTTAAGTTCCCTCGCGAAGTCCTAGTTACATGAAACAATAGCAAAACTAACTGGGCGCGTGGTACAAGAAGAATTAACTCGTAGCAAATTTACAAATAAATGACTCGGTATAATTTACATTTAACAGGTAGCAAACCAATCCCAAGGTTAGGATGGTACCACGTCCACATTTAATATTGCATTTAAATTCTGTCTAATGCCTATGTGAACGAAAGTATTACGACGAGACGCGTCGTAAACAAATGCTTATTACCTAATCTAATGATAGTTTGACCACTGACTATCAAAACAAACAATTACATAACACTCTTATGTCTAACAAGAACAATTGGGTAAATAAACTCGGGAATGAATAAATAAATACTCTAATACTAGCCTGCCTTCGCGAACTGTCGTAACTGTCGTACTGTTTGTACCCAGTCGTCATCTCAAGCATGTGAGTTATGTTGGCAATGCGCAATCATCACTGCGACTTACAAGCTTTGAATCACGTGGGCCACAAGTTACTAATTTCTGGTCCCGAAGATCCATGTCGCCGAAGAATGTAGTGTCAGCTCATTTAAAGGTCATCTCCCACATGGAAATGAATTGAAGTCACGGTGTCAATTAATAAAAACGCAAATGGTTGCAAAGTTATGGCTGTACTTATTATAACAATTAATTAATCCGTCGGTTTAGGATAATTATGCTCTTGATTTATCAGAAGGTTTAAATACTGTTTAGTTAGTTCAATTTATGACACCAGTCGTAGGCTGCAGTATGTGATCTCGCTTGAGATTCACTCAAAGAACATGACTTTTACAAGTCAACAATAACACAAGTTGGCGCGTCTTACTCCCATTGCGCGCAAGTGCATCGGTCGTCTTGGCCGCAGCATAAAGAACGCCGGAATAAACCAACAATAAGGCGGACATTCGTCCGTCCTGCCTAATTACCAAATAATGTGTTCACGGACACGACAATTACACTTGCTAGCCTAATTTATACAGAAGCTGGGTCAATTAATATTATTGTTTAAACCATTCTATAACACGCCAGATGAATCAATGCCATCGGCTCAAAACATTAAAGGAATTCGCATATGCGAGCATCCCCTCACTCATTCAAAAGTGGTAACGAAATAACAGATGTTGACAGCTTACATAGCTGTTCTCCAAAGCAAGGTTATATTAATAACAGTGACCTTCAAAATTCCTAGGACTTGTGACGTAAATTAGCACACAAAAAAGTCAATATTGTCGTCTCCCGTTGCATATCGGGTAAACAGGTTATCAGCTGGCGCGCTCAAACAACTCTATCACTGCATCGCGTACAGCTTTAGCATAGCAAAGATTGTGCTTCAAAATGATCATTTAAATCTTGCAGTAGCACGAATTAAGGTCCTCAAGTGCTCTGAAGATTGTATAAAAATGCATCATCACTTCCCTAACAGTGTTTCTTGGGATATTTTACCCTTCAATAAGATATAATGCAGTCATAAATTCAAGGAATACTAATATAAAGATGTCACACTCGTGCAACTAACTGCACTGACATTCGAAGATATGTCACTCGTTCTTTGTACACGTGGGCTTTGATATGCGTGGCTTGGCATTCTCCACAACAAAAATAAAACATCTAACCTCTGCTGTGATGTTTGAAATGATACGATGTAGGTTTGCCCACCAATCTTCCTGTGTATGGGTTCGCTCCACCGGAACTTCACGTAGTAAATAGTACTCACGAAAAATATCAAATAAAGAGTACAAAAATGTTTCAGCAAATTTCGGCTGAGAAATGATACGAAAATAAAGCTCTTTCAACTTAAAATAAGGGACCTAACTATAGGGTGTCCCCTAAACTTTCAGAAGCCTACATCTTCTGTTCTTAAGATGTCGTTTACATGACAGAAAATCACAGCTCCTTGCTGGCTTTTAAATACATTGAAAAATACATGTGAATGTGCACCTGCCGTATAGAACACGGACTGTGGTGTCTAACTAAAAGATTGTCCCAGTGCCTTGAAGAAAATATGTACATTCCTACCTAAGTGGTCAAATTATCAACCCGTTTCGGCTAAAAAATATACATTCAAATACTACCTCAACCTGGACAAACCTCGTAGAATAGACAATACAGGACTCACGATTATTTCATAAGGTAGATCACCTTCCAGAACTCCCATTGGAAGGGGTGATATGCTTCCAGGGCTCCAAGCATATTCCTGGTTAAGGCTATGAGTTTCGGCCTGTCCTGGTGGTCCTAGGTTCCCGTCATGTACATGGCTTGTACCTGGTGGTCTTGGTTGGACAATTCCATGGTGGCGGTTTATTTCTTCGGTGCTTCCTTCACATTAGGAATTACACCATCACGATGCTCTCAGAATAAAGTTGAAGAATCACCAACACGTGGTGCATTAACGTAGGCATCGTGGTTAACAAATACACTGATTCTATGTGAAATATGATTATATAAATGCACACTGGCTTTAATGATTGCAGGTGATCAAAATACTCTGCTTTCCTGCCACATACTATAGTAATAGCATACACGTAGTATTGTTAGCAGATTTTTCACCATGTCAAATCACTGTAAATCTGAACAATCACTGTCGCATGCGTGCGATACGTAGCTTTATCATAGATGATTTTTGTAGTAGCGCTGTACTTATTATAACAATTAATTAATCCGTCGGTTTAGGATAATTATGCTCTTGATTTATCAGAAGGTTTAAATACTGTTTAGTTAGTTCAATTTATGACACCAGTCGTAGGCTGCAGTATGTGATCTCGCTTGAGATTCACTCAAAGAACATGACTTTTACAAGTCAACAATAACACAAGTTGGCGCGTCTTACTCCCATTGCGCGCAAGTGCATCGGTCGTCTTGGCCGCAGCATAAAGAACGCCGGAATAAACCAACAATAAGGCGGACATTCGTCCGTCCTGCCTAATTACCAAATAATGTGTTCACGGACACGACAATTACACTTGCTAGCCTAATTTATACAGAAGCTGGGTCAATTAACATTATTGTTTAAACCATTCTATAACACGCCAGATGAATCAATGTCATCGGCTCAAAACATTAAAGGAATTCGCATATGCGAGCATCCCCTCACTCATTCAAAAGTGGTAACGAAATAACAGATGTTGACAGCTTACATAGCTGTTCTCCAAAGCAAGGTTATATTAATAACAGTGACCTTCAAAATTCCTAGGACTTGTGACGTAAATTAGCACACAAAAAAGTCAATATTGTCGTCTCCCGTTGCATATCGGGTAAACAGGTTATCAGCTGGCGCGCTCAAACAACTCTATCACTGCATCGCGTACAGCTTTAGCATAGCAAAGATTGTGCTTCAAAATGATCATTTAAACCTTGCAGTAGCACGAATTAAGGTCCTCAAGTGCTCTGAAGATTGTATAAAAATGCATCATCACTTCCCTAACAGTGTTTCTTGGGATATTTAACCCTTCAATAAGATATAATGCAGTCATAAATTCAAGGAATACTAATATAAAGATGTCACACTCGTGCAACTAACTGCACTGACATTCGAAGATATGTCACTCGTTCTTTGTACACGTGGGCTTTGATATGCGTGGCTTGGCATTCTCCACAACAAAAATAAAACATCTAACCTCTGCTGTGATGTTTGAAATGATACGATGTAGGTTTGCCCACCAAACTTACTGTGTATGGGTTCGCTCCACCGGAACTTCACGTAGTAAATAGTACTCACGAAAAATATCAAATAAAGAGTACAAAAATGTTTCAGCAAATTTCGGCTGAGAAATGATACGAAAATAAAGCTCTTTCAACTTAAAATAAGGGACCTAACTATAGGGTGTCCCTTAACTTTCAGAAGCCTACATCTTCTGTTCTTAAGATGTCGTTTACATGACAGAAAATCACAGCTCCTTGCTGGCTTTTAAATACACTGAAAAATACATGTGAATGTGCACCTGCCGTATAGAACACGGACTGTGGTGTCTAACTAAAAGATTGTCCCAGTGCCATGAAGAAAATATGTACATTCCTACCTAAGTGGTCAAATTATCAACTCGTTTCGGCTAAAAAATATACATTCAAATACTACCTCAACCTGGACAAACCTCGTAGAATAGACAATACAGGACTCACGATTATTTCATAAGGTAGATCACCTTCCAGAACTCCCATTGGAAGGGGTGATATGCTTCCAGGGCTCCAAGCATATTCCTGGTTAAGGCTATGAGTTTCGGCCTGTCCTGGTGGTCCTAGGTTCCCGTCATGTACATGGCTTGTACCTGGTGGTCTTGGTTGGACAATTCCATGGTGGCGGTTTATTTCTTCGGTGCTTCCTTCACATTAGGAATTACACCATCACGATGCTCTCAGAATAAAGTTGAAGAATCACCAACACGTGGTGCATTAACGTAGGCATCGTGGTTAACAAATACACTGATTCTATGTGAAATATGATTATATAAATGCACACTGGCTTTAATGATTGCAGGTGATCAAAATACTCTGCTTTCCTGCCACATACTCTAGTAATAGCATACACGTAGTATTGTTAGCAGATTTTTCACCATGTCAAATCACTGTAAATCTGAACAATCACTGTCGCATGCGTGCGATACGTAGCTTTATCATAGTTGATTTTTGTAGTAGCGCACACTGAGCTATAAGATGTAGCCGTAGCTTAATTATTTCACGTTTGCCTGAATATTTCACGTCTGCCGTCAGACGGTCCTCGTGGTTAGTGAAAAACATGTTGAATTCACACTAATAAATTTCAACTTTCACAGTCACGTTGCACTGGCCTTGCCTGACCGAAATAATACTTTTCGTAGACTTAAATCGAAATACGCAGCTCGATGGCTGTAGATTGTAGTCCTCGTCTTAATGACGGACAATCGACACAATACGTCCTGCCTCAGCGGACTATCAAAACGGTGTGTTTGTGCATAGCACAGCTTCCTGATTTGAAGGAAGGAGTCGAGTCAATTAGCGACTATTTACATTATTCTCCGCGTGTCTGCGGTGAAAAATACCTTTACCTTAAAGTGATTTACCATTTCCAAAAGGCATAGAAGATGGAAAATTATACAGAATTAATTATCATATGATCTTGAGATATGTGCCATTAAAATAGTAAGTAATATATCTCTAGGAAGAAAATAAGCTGTCCTCCCCGAAATCAAAATAGAGGATTGTTCATGAGGAAGCTTCAAGGTGTGTTCTGTCGAACTGAGCATGTGAAGTAAGTAAGCTCTCAAAGAAATATTTGATACATGAGCCTAGGCGGGCTCATTACAGATATTGTAGTTTATAATTCGGAACTCATTTTATTAGATGATTTGCAGCTTCCACCAGTACTAGCCTAAATAATGAATACGACATGGATCAATTAGATTAATAGACGCAACACCACTAATAACCTTAAATTCCTTATAAACACTCTTGATTCACAGACCAACACGTAATTTCATATGGATTCTGTTAAAATGAGTCATATTGATATGATAAATATCGTTTAAAATGATAAACTGGTAAGAAAAATATCTACCCCGTCCGGGATTCGAACCCGAGATCTCCAGATTCACAGTCATAGGCGCTAACCCCACGGCTATTTCGATTACAAAATATTGTGCACAAAATGGTGACTTATTTCCACTGCATTACGGAATTAAGTTTCATTTATATTTTGCTTGTCTCAATAATGTTCCTGAGTGAAATTGAGTTTAAAATGCCTTATGAATAGGCCCCCTTGAGAGTAAAGAGAATGTATTCAGCAATAGTTCATGGAGGCTTGCTCAATTCTCGTATAACCACAACTATTATATTATATTGATGACCGTTATGTGGGTTAATATTTGAATAGCCATTGTGCAGAAACATAATACCGGCAATGCCGACTACTTACAATGTTTGATATTAAGGCATTTTACCATTTAAATACTGATAAGAAGACCTGGAACTTGTACCATGTGCTTTGTTTCAATCACTTGACACCAGAGTTTGCATGAGTGTTTACCGTTCAGTATGTCATTTACACTTCACATGGCCGAGAGTACGTCATGGTACCAATTTCAGACACCGCGCGCTCATTGTTTCCCTTACCACTGCCAGCTGGATCTTACCACTGCCAGCTGGATCAATCGATCGAGTTGGCAGTGCGTCTTACACTTCCGTTTGATCCACCACTGCCAGCTAGCACACTTCGGTTCGATCGAACGGAAGTGTGCCAGCTGGTGCCACCTCGATCGTTCCGATCCACTTCCGTCCCATTTTTCAAAATCACTCCCACAAAAATATCCAGCAACCGAGTGGAAAGATGTTACACATCAATAATTATATGTTGTTAGACAAACTATTTTTATTTATTGTGGGGATGTTGAGATTCCGGAATGTTGTGTTCACAGAATTTCATGTACGTGCCATTACATCCATCGGCATAAGGCTGTCGTATATGTTTACCTTCATGTTTTACATGACTGAGCCTAGATCGAACCCTCGAGAAGGATAGCACTCTATAATCACTTAATCTACACAGCCTCGCTATCATTTATTTATTATTATTGTTTTATACAGTACATATAACACATTGCTGGTACACCACTACATAACTATACGGGCTTCTGGGAACCAAAGTATTGTTACTAAAACAGCCATTTCTAAGCTGGAGAGTCAAAATTCTACCCATGAACTTCCAGGCGATTCGGGTTGAGGGAACTACTGCCTTCTGCATTAGTTTGCAAATTTGAATATCCAGAACCAGTTCTTTAAGGTCTTGAAGCAAAGTACTTGGGATCACGCTCGAATTTGAGACAATGATAGGTATGGTCATTACCCATTCTATATGCCATTGCCTTTTGATAGGGCCAACCAACTCACAATATTTGCTTTATTGCTATTATTATTATTACATACAGGTGGTACCATACTAGTATTACATCTTGGAAGTAGTTTTCCAAGGTTTTCCACTTCTACCCCAGGCAAATGCTGGGATGGTTCTTAACTTAAGGCCACGGCCACCTTCTTCCCAATCCTCACCGGAATTACAAATAGCAACATTACTAACGAAAGCACAAACACACAGGCTATCAGACAAATTCTACCCACAGCCAACCACATGGAGCTAAATGACCAAAATCGACAAGCCTCTCAAACAAAACTTCAAGTTTTTTCCTTCCGTCTTAAATGCTACTTCTGAACAGATTACGGGATGTCGGAATTTTGTCACACTGTATTTCAGTAACGTGTCGGACGCCTATGACACTCCTAGGCTCATTATCAAAATTATTTTATACTTACACTTACAAAGTAGGCTACACAATACTACCGGTCCTAATGTCCCAGGCCATTGGGTGCAATTTCAACAACAACAACAACATCAACAGCAATGCAAATTTTCTTACGAGACTGGTATCGCTCGCTATCCTCATAACATTTGATAGACTACTACCACTCAACAGGTAAGGTCAATGCTCCGATTACCTAACAACTTCCCATCCGCGCATCGTCCCACCTCGCTCCGCCTCGTTTCCCCCAGACTGCTGCCTCACCTTCTGTTTGATGAGTTTCTGAAAAACGTAAAAAACATTGACCTTTTAATGATTATTTTCAATTTCGAGATAGGTGACAATTTGTTTTACCCAGGAAGCTTAGAATAGTCTCTTCTATCACCAGTGTAACGGACTTCCATTATATCAATTACACCCTGTATATTGTACAACAATTTGATAACCGTTCCTATACGTATGTGGGCCGATAACCTAGATGTTAGGCCCCATAAAACAACAATTAACATCATTATTATCATCTATACGTATATTATGTCCGTACAACTGTATTATATTTTTGATCTGCGCGGAACTCGACTGATGACATTTTCCACGAGGGTTAGTTCATATGTACGCAAAATTACTAAGCTCACTGCAAAAGTCACTTGACCCATTTCTATGTAGGGATATTTTAACGCGATTCTATATCCTTCTTTAAACAATAGACACTTACTTTACACTACCACCAAGATATTGTAAGTCCCTAGATCAAAAAAGAAATTAGCTACTTAATGGTCGAATTGAAACTACTAATTAGTTTTATTCATAGTGCTCTTGGTTTCTCAACAGTGAAAAGTTATGAACTCATGAGTAACTTTCTATTCTATTATTTGGTTCAGTGGAGGAAATGCATTAGAATTGAGTAGGTGTAGAAATAAAATGGGTGTTTGATAATGGGGTTATATTTGGAGAAGGGCTTCTCGTTCGCAAGTAACCAAGGGAGCGACTGCGTGGGCAAGGTCTCACGCCCACCCAAGCCGACCCGGCAGCGACGCCTCTGAGAATCAACCCAGGTACTTGAATCGATGCGTAATTTCTTCCTTAACCTGTAATACCTAGTTATCTTAGTGTCTATAGGCATTGTTGATATTTCTGTCTGACATATTCAGGATTTTTAGGGCGAGGAGAAAATCACATTCCCATATAAATCAAGAGTAAGTACGGTATAGAATAATCCGATTTAAAAAGCACATTCTCAGTGGTTGCTTTGCAATTGAGAATAGAAACTTTACAGGTAACAAGACCTCTACTTGTAACTAAATAATTTCAACATTGGCCCTACGCTGCTTCATACTAGGTTCTAATCATGGTCTGTATATATGGAATTCGTATTGCTTCTCCAAGGATTTTTCTGAAGTAAAACTACATAATCAATAAAAATATTATCTTCGCTCTTTTCTTCTCCTGTTTCTTAATGAGACATCATAAGAGAAACCAGAAATGCATATATCTCTCAAAATTCTCACTCCCTAGCTAAAATGCTGCGATCGCCTCCTTTCATGCTTTTCATTACATTTATCAAAACGACCTCAACGAATAGTAACACATGTATAGTGAATATAATTGGCATCGTGGTGTAATGGTTAGCGTAATTGGCTACTCTCCCGGAGTTCTGGGTTTATTCCCAGATCAAGCAAGGAATGTACCTCTGTAATGAAATACTGGATTGCTATTTCAAAAATTAGCACCAGGCTAGTGGGGTACACGAGATTTGCATGAAAGGATACACGGACCATGATAATATATAATACTTTGTACGGCGACTAATCAGGTAGCCATCACAAGAGGCAATACACTGTCCTGACAGTGGAACACGTGATGCCTCTAGTTGTTTTTCCTTCATTTAGGAATTTGGATATAGTGGACACAAATCCCGTGTACTTGGGAGGATGCAGAATGTTTCTGATGACCTGTGTTATCATTGTGTATGTATTAGACTAGTATTGGAAAGGAAGTGGCTGTATTTCGAGTAGAAACATCCCGATATTTGCATGAAGTAGAAGGCGGATACCACGGAAATCTACTCCTAGGATGGCCTAGGTGGGAATTGTACACCGTCTCTTTTCAGTTCTACCTCACGAGACAGTGGTTGAGCCATTCCAATCCTCAAAACCGATTAAATGTAATATCTTGGTGGAGCTGGGAATCCAACCAAGGATCATAGGGGCCAGAGTTTCAGTACTTATCGCAAGATCACAAAAGGTGGAAAACGTTATATCATGTGTACATGAGTAAGCTACATAGCTTTTGAGTTTGAACTACCATATAGCAACAAAGGCATTCGAGAGCACAACAGCACGTATATTTTACTGAGAAGAGCAGGAATTGTACATTTGAGGAGGCGATAAAGCCGTCCAACAAATCCAACACAGGAAACATCCTACATGCTGGAGGGAAAAAATAGTACGCATTTCCAAACCGCTCGCAGGGAGTCAAAAGTGAGGCTTAGTATGTTGTGTGTAAGCTTCAGATTTTAATCCACTAAATACCTGTCGATAGGGAGATATGAATTCTCTCTTCTGTGTGTGTTCTCGCTGAATTCAACCTCTGCAGCAAAACACATAAATCCAAATATCCACGGAAATCCGAGCCAAGCTTGTTACTTGAGCTCACCATACGCCAAAACATTTCCATCCACTTCCATTGTACTGTACTTGTCTCCCTTCAGTGGCCCATATTCTGTAAATTCATTGGGAAATATAAATATACTACCAAACCGAAAGTGTTACAATGAAGCCTTTAAAATCGTTGATGCATCATTTGAGAGGCTTGGATATGGTTGTCATTTATCCCCACGTACGTGAGTGTGTGGAGAAGTTATCTGATAACCTTTGTTATTGTGTTGACTGGATTAACTATGTATTTGTAATTAAGGAATGGGAAGGACACGTCCATGGCCTTAAGTTAGAAACCAACCTGGTATTTACCGGGAGTAGAAGTTGGAAACCACGAAAAAACACTTCCAGGATGGCTGAGATGGGAATAAAACCCACCTTGTCACTTTTGCCACGTGAGGCTGAGTGTGACCCTTTCCAGCCCTCAAACCAGAATCAACGCATTCCTTGGTAGAGCTGGGAAATGAACCTTGACTTCCAGGGTGACAGTAGAAAATATTACTAGTTGCTACACCATGAGGTGGTCTAAGCCTTTTAAGAAATTCTAGTAAACATGGGTTTTATTTGTTTGGATCCACTATCTCAGGAGTCAATAGGGCTTGCCTCCTGGATTGGTTGATAAGCTTATAAATCACTACAGTCTGTTGCAATGGACAGAAAATATCTCCCTCTAATTTCTAGTCAAATTGGTATTTGAGTTATCGATCTCACGTCTGTTCTCAGAACGAGGTAATAACTAACGCTCACTTTCCAACACATCCACCATGAAGCAGCGAGCAGATGCGTTCAATGCGTTCATGTACTAGCATCTACCTCATTCATGTTTGTATTCGGAGGATAAAGATTCACACCTCGCACCAATGCTTGAACAGAGTTCAGTGATTAATAATAATTATCATTATATTATTAATATTATTATTTTTGTGAGTGACAAAACTTCATAATTCCCTTATACTATGTAACTGGGCATGGGGTGATTCCTAGCTCTGTTTAGTGTTTTATTTCCCTCTCTGGGGAGCTGCAGCAATTCCAGAGATTGGAGGTTTGAATCCCATTGAATCTTAATTTCCAGAATGGATCAACCATATACGTGCTTCTAATGTATCTTTAAATGTTTCTATAATTCGACCAAAATCAAATGACATTGCCTAAAGTTTGAAAATTCAAGATTTCAGTTGTTCTACCGGTTGACTGTAACGGATAAAAAAGACTCTTGATTTCGTAATTATTTTTAGAAACACTATAGCAAAATACAATGCCTCATAAGTATGTAACATTATCAAAGGCAGCGCTGACTCAAGACAATGCTGCTGATGAAATGATTGCAATTTTGTGACACGACAGATTGACAATACTAGGAGGCTTAGCCTTCATTTATGCTATGTCCTGAGTTCGAGGAATGTTTGAAGTAACAGCCGACTTGAAGCTGTATATTTCTATTGTATCGGAACAACCAATGCTAAATTTCAACCACGATGAGTAGGTTTAAGGAGAGATTTTGAAACTATGATTTATTTTTGCTGAATAAAGAAACGAACAGACTCCATTACAAATGTAAATGACCTGAGATGTATAACGTAGGGCGACGTAATATTTGTGTTTTCATTTGCCGTAGTTGTTTTATTCCTAAGAGGTTTTCCGCTGGTACAGAGAGGATGTGAGTAGTGGGATGATGAGAGAGCTGTTACACTTCTTTTAGAACCCTCCTCGTATCGGCCCCGAACCTCATATCTCGCTAACCAAACATGGGATTAGAACATACAGGGTGTCCTAGCACTGCTAGTAATGCCCCCTACTTTCCTATAGCCTCTTTATTTAATTAAAATACAAAAACTAAAAGGTCATTCGCGAGTAGTGGGGTAGTGTTGGTTTCCTCAAGTCGCGCTCGTGCTTGAATATGTATGCCTATGTTGGGAAAGGGTTAGGTGGTGGGGGAGGGCGTCGAGTGAGGGGTCGTTTAGATGGTATTTTTTCCGCTCTAGGTGATGGTGAGGTTATTTTTTAAAATGGATGGAATTTGGAAACGCCATTTGGGGTAAACCTGTGTTTTTTGACATTATGGCGATGAATGTTTTTTTTGTATGCCTGCGCACTTGGGGATTTTATAAAAGAGCGGGATTTTTAAATGATGATTTATAAATGAGTTTTTTAATATGTATTTAAAGAAACCCAAAAAACTAATAGGTCGTCGGCTTTTTAGTATCTCGCTAACCATTAATCGGATTGAAACATATGTGGTGTCGTAGGACTCGTGGTGAAATCCCCTTTTCTATGGACGGGGCATATCCACCCCAAAATAAAAACTACCCTTACCCGGGGGGTGAAATAGTATTTTTTTTATGTGCGCACACGGACGGCTTTTGTCAAAAGGACCTAACTATACGTTTGTTAATATTTTCCGAACCCCTGATGGGATTTTGCCATAGGCAGTATCCTAACCCTGGGGGTGACGCCCCGTTTTTGAATGTATGATTCGTTTTTGTCAAAAGGGCCTAACTACACTTTTGTTCATATCTCGCGAACCAATCATGCTAGGGACTTGTATGAAGGGTCCTAGCACTTGGGGTGACGTCCCCCGTTTGGGGGTGAAACTACCCCCCAAAATTGAAAAATGCATATCTTGGAAACGAAGAACCCTAAAATTAGGTGTGATAGCTTAAAAAATTGGGGATGGTATAGGCTTTTACCTCGATTGGTCATTTCACCCCTAAAATAGTAAATAGTCATGTTATGGGAAAAAAAACTTGTTAAACACCTAAAAATGATAAATGAACCTAAGATCTTTTGTTTTTGATGAGAAATAGCAGGGGGGTGGAACCACCCCCAAAATTGAAAAATCCATATCTCGGAAATGAAGAACCCTAAAATTAGGTGTGTTAGCTTAAAAAATAGGGGATGATATGGGCTTTTACCTCGATTGGTCATTTCACCCCTAAATCAGTAAATAGTCATGTTATGGGGAAAAAAAGGTGTAAACGTGTAAAAATGATAATTGAACCTAAGATCTTTTGTTTTTGATGAAAAATAGCAGGGGTGTGGAAATCACCCCCAAAATTGAAAAATCCATAACTCGGAAACGAAGAACCCTAAAATTAGGTGTGATAGCATAAAAAATAGGGGATGATTAGGGCTTTTAACTCGATTGGTCATTTCACCCCTAAATCAGTAAATAGTCATGTTATGGGAAAAAAAGGTGTTAAACGGGTAAAAATGATAATTGAACCTAAGATCTTTTGTTTTTGATGAAAAGTAGCAGGGGGTGGAAACCACCCCCAAAATTGAAAAATCCATATCTCGGAAACAAAGAACCCTAAAATTAGGTGTGATAGCTTAAAAATAGGGGATGATTAGGGCTTTTATCTCGATTGGTCATTTCACCCCTAAATCAGTAAATAGTCATGTTATGGGAAAACAGTTGTTAAACGGGTAAAAATGATAATTGAACCTAAGATCTTTTGTTTTTGATGAAAAATAGCGGGGGGATGAAAACCACCCCCAAAATTGAAATATCAATATCTTGAAAGCGAAGAACCCAAAAATTGATTTAATGGCTTAATAATAGGTCATACGCTTTTACCTGGATAGGTCATTTCACCCCTAAAACAGTAAATAGTGATTTTACAGGGGGTAAAAAGGTGTTAAACGGGTAGATATGATAATTGAACCTAAGATCTTTTGTTTTTGAAGAAAAATAGTAGGGGGTGTGAAAACAACCCCCAAATTGAAAAATCAATATCTTGAAAACGAAGAACCCTAAAATTAGGTGTGATAGTTTAAAAGATAGGTCATGACATATGCTTTTACATGGATAGGTCGTTTCAACCCTAAAACAGTAAATAGTGATTTTACAAGGGGGTAAAAAGGTGTTAAACGGGAAAAAATGATAATTGAACCTAAGATCTTTTGTTTTTGATGAAATATCGTAGGGGAGTGTAAACAACCCCCAAATTGATAAATCGATAGCTTGGAAACGAAGAACCCTAAAATTAGGTGTGAAAGCTTAAAAAATAGGTCATGACATATGCTTTTACAGGGAATAGTAATGTGACAGGGGAATAAGTTATCAAACAGCTAAAAGCCTAAGCGTTTTGTGAAACCATGCTTTAATGGACATGTGTATGGAGGATGATTGTTATTATTATTATTATTAGGTAATTATGGATTAATGTGTGTATAGATAACTAACCAGTGGGGAGCGTGATGGCGCAGGTGCTTAGCTGCTCGTCTTTACCCGGACAGCTGGGGTTCAAATCACGGTTACAGCGGGGGTTGGAATTTTCACCTGAAAAATCACGTGGCGTCAGGAAGGGCATTCGACCTTAAATCCCCGGCCAAAACCAAAATGAGCCTGGTTGGCTCAAGCGACTCAAAATAATTGGGAAAAGCCGAAGAAAAAAATAGTAACTCACCAGTAATAGTAAACATTGGTTTGAGGTGTTGAAGAAGTCAGGATGGCCAACCCTTTGCCATGGTTCACGAATGGACCCCAAAAAGTTTTACCTGTCAAGACTCAGTATACCCTGTTGCAGCCTTTAGAAAAAATCGAACCGGGGCCTCTGTGGTGACAGTGGACTTATATTCATGATGTTTTTTAAACAAACATACGCTTGCATACTGCCACTGGGTTGAATCTGCACAGAGACACTGGCTTTGGTTTGTGTAGTGTGCCTTGGTGATAACAGCACGGCGATCTTGTCAGCAAGTTTCATATTACTCGTCTGCTTGATAGTGGACGTGCTCTGCACCGTGTTATCATACAGGACATGACTAGATCGTTGTTAAGTTTGACAAAGGCTTAGTGAAGCTTATTGCAACCTTGAAATGAATGTCTTGGTATAGTCGGGGTTGGAAGCCAAGACCTTAGGGTTGACAACCAAGTAGGTTAACCACTACACGGTGAGATGGTCAAATAATAATGTAACAGAACATATAGAAACGTTTTCTATAGTTTAACGAATTGGCTAAGAGCCATACCATGAGAGGTGTAGGTAATGGAAATTGAATCCTTAGCTGATGATTATACTACTTGTAATCTATAGCCATGCCCACGAATAAGCTGTCATGTTAGAAAAAGAATTGTATGGCTTGTTTTAAACGGAGAATAATTGTGTTTACTGTGAAACACAAATCTGAATTAAAAATTATTTTATGTCCTACATGATGTTTGAACTCTTTTTTTTATTTATACTTTAGACAAACACTAACATAGTTGTCATTCAGAAGCCATGGCCGCCTCTTTTCCAATCCTACACCGTACGCTGAAGTTAAAATGAATAATGATCACGTTACAGACAGCCAGTTTCAAAGCCATGAGAACTAAGTGAACAAAGAATAAAATTCATGACCCAGTGAGGAATTCAACATGCTGTCCTTTGGACAAAAGAGAAGCGTTCTACAAAATTAACCACCAAGCTGTCCTATCGACCCTCAATGGTTTGGATCATCGTAAAGATGAAAATTAAATCTAAGCTATAACTAAAACTAACTACACTCTTATATACTAGAAGAAGAAATTGAAAACAAAGGGGCAATAGGCCAAATAAAGGACAGAAGGAATAAAAAAAAATGGCCCTCAACCCTCAAGCATCTGGATTGAGGGAGTTGGAAGGAAGGAGAGCCATGAAAGGCAAATAAAAAGTATAATAGGAGAGGCTCTGCCCCAGAGGTAACGGATAAAGAGGAGGAAAACTGGACTCAGCTCAGAAATCCCGTGGGGTCGCCAACTTCCAAACTGATCAGCCGTAAGCCCCTTGAGGGTGTAGCCATATGCAGCGTGCACCGCAAGTGGTGGGGCTATATACACCCTACCTTCTTGAGGGGGCTTGAGCAAAATACAGGAAATAACATGAAAATAAAAACAAGGCTGCCTCCTCACACTAGTAGGATATCAGAAAAAATAAATAAACAAGGGCCAATGAAGTTGCAAAAGGAAGAGACTCCCTAGGGCTCTGATACCCTAATCATGTTGGGGTCGGTAGAGAACAAGAGTTGAGCAAGTGTGGTCGACAGGACATAAGACAGAGAGGAGCCTAGCACAAGTTAGTGGAAGCAATGACGGTCTCAGCTGGGACTCCGTGATCGTCAACCTACCCAATGCTAGGACCTGATTAGTGGCTTTTAAAAATGGAATGGAATGGAGTACACTTCCCCCAAAACAAACAAGAGGAGTGTTCGATCCCCCACAACAACCATTCTTAAAGTCAATATAAATGACTATGCACTTCAGCTCATGACGGTCTCCTCACTCCCTTGGTGGTGAAAGGCACACACTAATACAACCATTAGAGTGACAGGTTATCTGTTAAATACCCAACTATCCCCAGATTTACCTTAAATTTTCCTAAAATCCACTACATTTTCCGCAAATTGACCAAATGACACAACATTCCAGCAAAATTCAACAAATGACTACCAGATTTATTGAAATTCCATTGATTTACCTAAGCATGGTTTAAACTACCTCAAATTCATATAAAATTAGACGAATATAGATGAAAATTCACTAAAATTTACCAAACTTACCCAAAGTGGGCTACAAACCATGAAATTTACCATTTTTTGGAAATTCACTATATGTACTCGAAAATTCCATAGTATTGCCTTAAGAACTATGCTTTTATTGTTGTTGTTTCGTTTACCACACTCCCTACAGACAAATACCTCAACATGACTTTCTCCTAGACTAGGAGCTCCACATTCGAAAAGATAGCTGAGTTTCATTTCCCATAAACTTGTCTCTGAGGTTGTGTGTCAGGAAAAGGCATTCAGCTGTAAAAACCACACCCTCACATAGACTTTCATAACCTCTTACGTTGAGGGTGTTAACACTAACGATATTGAATGATTGAACGGTTTCCTTTTCACAATTCCTGTCTATACTTTGCTCTTGACGGTTGCTAAAATGCAATTAAATGTAATAAATACCTTAAGATGGTTTCATTTGTTTAATGATATGGTGTTGATGATGGATATATACGTTAAGGCTAATTTTTGTTAGTTCTTGACTGGCCTTGCAATTAGAAATTGACAAACCAAACATGGGTTATCTACCAGGGGAACACTTTGACCACTATGTTGGTTATTGACCAGTAAGTACAGTTCTAGTAATGAGACAGAAATCCAACACAAACAATGAGCGCAATGCGGTGGAGATTGGTACCACGATTTACTGTCGGTTATGTAGCTATGTGGAATGTACACACATCAAAAAAAGTTTTGCATCACCTCGGTTCCAAGAGTACAGGAACTAGTGACATTCTTGGAACAAATTGTGGGGGTAACCCTAAACCATCAAAAGTGTGTATTAGTGCCCTCAACCATTTTACACTATTTAGGTGTTGTGATAAATCTATCAGCTCAGTGCATCCTACTTCACCAAACCACCCAAGAGCGCATTCGGCAAATACTTCGAGACATTCCGCACTATACAGACCATCAGGCCCAGCAGGCCGCAGGATACGTCAGCTGGGTCTGTTGGGTTATGGGCTGGCCGATGTACGTGCCACGACATATATTATCTCACGAACCCTACTGGCCGAGGAAACTTCTCACCAAGGACTTTCTGGCAACCCCCCGTGATACAAGCCGGCGAGAATTGAAGCTGGAAGTGTACGCGGACGCCACACCGTACTCCGTGGCGGCCGTCTTGAACAATCCTTATCACGCCTGGGCACAGGCGTTCCGAACACCAGCGACCATCAACGAGGCGGAATTGGTGGCGGCAATCCTGGCAGCATTCTGGGTAATGCAGGACTTTGTGCATATTGAATTTAATAAACTTGTTGTGTATACTGATAGTTCTGTTGCGAGGTACACCCTCATTTCGGGCAGAGGCCCGCTGTTGTATCGTCAGATGTATACTTTGCCCTTGTATGTTCTCCTAATAAAGAATGCAGCAGAGCGGGGCATCAGCCTCGCGTGGCGAACTGTCACCTCCGCTGAGAATCCGGCTGACGGGCCCTCCCGGGCAGTGCTCGACAGAGTACACGCGCATCTCCCCTAGTCTAAATAGGGAGCGCGCGCCCGGGAGGTCTCGTCAGTTGGTTTACTTCGGCGGAGAGGACAGGGACACCACAGCAGCACACGCGCATCTCCCCTAGTCTATATAGGGAGCGCGCGCCCGGGAGGTCTCGTCAGTTGGTTTACTTCGGCGGAGAGGACAGGGACACCACAGCAGCTACTCGCTTTTACACTTCAATCATGTGTCGTGCGACGCATCGTCGGCGGAAGGGGGCGATGGCGGAGCTCGCCTCCAGAGTTGGGATGGAGCGGTCCACCACGCCTCCCAAGCCTTACGACCGGTTTCCGCTGGCGAATCACCTCCAAGATACCCTACAACAGTTTTGGAGACAGTATGTCCCGTCATCCGACGAAGACGAACCTCATCAAGCACCGGCGCTCCCGGTGAATATTGTTCCACAACATATTCAAGATCTTAACTGGTTCCATTGGGGCAGTGGTCCCTATGACGAAATGGGAACAGAAGCAGAAGAATCCGGCGTAAGGACTTCCGGCACACCGGAAGGAGTGGGCGTTCCCCACGAACATGAAGCACCAGAGCATCAACATCATCTCGACATCCTCGACCCGGATCAACACGAAGAAGACGACGACCCAGACGACCAGTATTGGGAATGGGACCCCCGGTACCCTCGCCGTCCACCTACATTGAAACGAACCATCATCTTGGACCAACAAGGATTCCCAACCATTCAAGTGCAACAACCAACGGCCAAACCTCAACCACCTACTCACTATGTGTCGGTAGCGGTTTCAACAGCCAATGCGATTCCATATCTCGACACGCCATGCGGAAGGTATGCTACTCGAATCATGAAGGAAGGGGTCGCTCTGCCGCGACCTACGAACGCGCCACAATGTTTTCGTCCAACAAAACGTACAGACCTAATGGACAATGTGATTCAGGACCTTCTAGTGAACAAAGTGATCTCTCAGTTTCGCCCTTACAGTGCCTTTCCAGTGTTCCTAGTGTCAAAACAAAACGGAAGTGCGCGACTAATTTACGACTTATCGGCCTGGACGGACTTCATTGTCACTCCAAAGTTCTCCCTCCAATCGGCCGCCCAAGCCCTCCACCGTATTCCAAGTGATCATGTGTGTATAAAGTTAGATCTTAAAAGTGGATTTTATCAAATACCTCTCAGAGCTCGGGACACGCTTAATTACGGCATATACTATAATAAACAATATTATTGTTGGGAGCGGGTGCCCATGGGCCACGCTCTAGGACCAAGTATTATGCAAAGGTGGGCTACGGCAGTGGGGGAACTAGTTCACCAACAGTTTCCTCACCTCCAAATGATTGCATATTTGGATGATTGGCTGGTTCATGGCCAAACCATCGAGGTACAGGAACTAGTGACATTCTTGGAACAAATTGTGGGGGTAACCCTAAACCATCAAAAGTGTGTATTAGTGCCCTCAACCATTTTACACTATTTAGGTGTTGTGATAAATCTATCAGCTCAGTGCATCCTACTTCACCAAACCACCCAAGAGCGCATTCGGCAAATACTTCGAGACATTCCGCACTATACAGACCATCAGGCCCAGCAGGCCGCAGGATACGTCAGCTGGGTCTGTTGGGTTATGGGCTGGCCGATGTACGTGCCACGACATATATTATCTCACGAACCCTACTGGCCGAGGAAACTTCTCACCAAGGACTTTCTGGCAACCCCCCGTGATACAAGCCGGCGAGAATTGAAGCTGGAAGTGTACGCGGACGCCACACCGTACTCCGTGGCGGCCGTCTTGAACAATCCTTATCACGCCTGGGCACAGGCGTTCCGAACACCAGCGACCATCAACGAGGCGGAATTGGTGGCGGCAATCCTGGCAGCATTCTGGGTAATGCAGGACTTTGTGCATATTGAATTTAATAAACTTGTTGTGTATACTGATAGTTCTGTTGCGAGGTACACCCTCATTTCGGGCAGAGGCCCGCTGTTGTATCGTCAGATGTATACTTTGCCCTTGTATGTTCTCCTAATAAAGAATGCAGCAGAGCGGGGCATCAGCCTCGCGTGGCGAACTGTCACCTCCGCTGAGAATCCGGCTGACGGGCCCTCCCGGGCAGTGCTCGACAGAGTACACGCGCATCTCCCCTAGTCTATATAGGGAGCGCGCGCCCGGGAGGTCTCGTCAGTTGGTTTACTTCGGCGGAGAGGACAGGGACACCACAGCAGCACACGCGCATCTCCCCTAGTCTATATAGGGAGCGCGCGCCCGGGAGGTCTCGTCAGTTGGTTTACTTCGGCGGAGAGGACAGGGACACCACAGCAGCTACTCGCTTTTACACTTCAATCATGTGTCGTGCGACGCATCGTCGGCGGAAGGGGGCGATGGCGGAGCTCGCCTCCAGAGTTGGGATGGAGCGGTCCACCACGCCTCCCAAGCCTTACGACCGGTTTCCGCTGGCGAATCACCTCCAAGATACCCTACAACAGTTTTGGAGACAGTATGTCCCGTCATCCGACGAAGACGAACCTCATCAAGCACCGGCGCTCCCGGTGAATATTGTTCCACAACATATTCAAGATCTTAACTGGTTCCATTGGGGCAGTGGTCCCTATGACGAAATGGGAACAGAAGCAGAAGAATCCGGCGTAAGGACTTCCGGCACACCGGAAGGAGTGGGCGTTCCCCACGAACATGAAGCACCAGAGCATCAACATCATCTCGACATCCTCGACCCGGATCAACACGAAGAAGACGACGACCCAGACGACCAGTATTGGGAATGGGACCCCCGGTACCCTCGCCGTCCACCTACATTGAAACGAACCATCATCTTGGACCAACAAGGATTCCCAACCATTCAAGTGCAACAACCAACGGCCAAACCTCAACCACCTACTCACTATGTGTCGGTAGCGGTTTCAACAGCCAATGCGATTCCATATCTCGACACGCCATGCGGAAGGTATGCTACTCGAATCATGAAGGAAGGGGTCGCTCTGCCGCGACCTACGAACGCGCCACAATGTTTTCGTCCAACAAAACGTACAGACCTAATGGACAATGTGATTCAGGACCTTCTAGTGAACAAAGTGATCTCTCAGTTTCGCCCTTACAGTGCCTTTCCAGTGTTCCTAGTGTCAAAACAAAACGGAAGTGCGCGACTAATTTACGACTTATCGGCCTGGACGGACTTCATTGTCACTCCAAAGTTCTCCCTCCAATCGGCCGCCCAAGCCCTCCACCGTATTCCAAGTGATCATGTGTGTATAAAGTTAGATCTTAAAAGTGGATTTTATCAAATACCTCTCAGAGCTCGGGACACGCTTAATTACGGCATATACTATAATAAACAATATTATTGTTGGGAGCGGGTGCCCATGGGCCACGCTCTAGGACCAAGTATTATGCAAAGGTGGGCTACGGCAGTGGGGGAACTAGTTCACCAACAGTTTCCTCACCTCCAAATGATTGCATATTTGGATGATTGGCTGGTTCATGGCCAAACCATCGAGGTACAGGAACTAGTGACATTCTTGGAACAAATTGTGGGGGTAACCCTAAACCATCAAAAGTGTGTATTAGTGCCCTCAACCATTTTACACTATTTAGGTGTTGTGATAAATCTATCAGCTCAGTGCATCCTACTTCACCAAACCACCCAAGAGCGCATTCGGCAAATACTTCGAGACATTCCGCACTATACAGACCATCAGGCCCAGCAGGCCGCAGGATACGTCAGCTGGGTCTGTTGGGTTATGGGCTGGCCGATGTACGTGCCACGACATATATTATCTCACGAACCCTACTGGCCGAGGAAACTTCTCACCAAGGACTTTCTGGCAACCCCCCGTGATACAAGCCGGCGAGAATTGAAGCTGGAAGTGTACGCGGACGCCACACCGTACTCCGTGGCGGCCGTCTTGAACAATCCTTATCACGCCTGGGCACAGGCGTTCCGAACACCAGCGACCATCAACGAGGCGGAATTGGTGGCGGCAATCCTGGCAGCATTCTGGGTAATGCAGGACTTTGTGCATATTGAATTTAATAAACTTGTTGTGTATACTGATAGTTCTGTTGCGAGGTACACCCTCATTTCGGGCAGAGGCCCGCTGTTGTATCGTCAGATGTATACTTTGCCCTTGTATGTTCTCCTAATAAAGAATGCAGCAGAGCGGGGCATCAGCCTCGCGTGGCGAACTGTCACCTCCGCTGAGAATCCGGCTGACGGGCCCTCCCGGGCAGTGCTCGACAGAGTACACGCGCATCTCCCCTAGTCTATATAGGGAGCGCGCGCCCGGGAGGTCTCGTCAGTTGGTTTACTTCGGCGGAGAGGACAGGGACACCACAGCAGCACACGCGCATCTCCCCTAGTCTATATAGGGAGCGCGCGCCCGGGAGGTCTCGTCAGTTGGTTTACTTCGGCGGAGAGGACAGGGACACCACAGCAGCTACTCGCTTTTACACTTCAATCATGTGTCGTGCGACGCATCGTCGGCGGAAGGGGGCGATGGCGGAGCTCGCCTCCAGAGTTGGGATGGAGCGGTCCACCACGCCTCCCAAGCCTTACGACCGGTTTCCGCTGGCGAATCACCTCCAAGATACCCTACAACAGTTTTGGAGACAGTATGTCCCGTCATCCGACGAAGACGAACCTCATCAAGCACCGGCGCTCCCGGTGAATATTGTTCCACAACATATTCAAGATCTTAACTGGTTCCATTGGGGCAGTGGTCCCTATGACGAAATGGGAACAGAAGCAGAAGAATCCGGCGTAAGGACTTCCGGCACACCGGAAGGAGTGGGCGTTCCCCACGAACATGAAGCACCAGAGCATCAACATCATCTCGACATCCTCGACCCGGATCAACACGAAGAAGACGACGACCCAGACGACCAGTATTGGGAATGGGACCCCCGGTACCCTCGCCGTCCACCTACATTGAAACGAACCATCATCTTGGACCAACAAGGATTCCCAACCATTCAAGTGCAACAACCAACGGCCAAACCTCAACCACCTACTCACTATGTGTCGGTAGCGGTTTCAACAGCCAATGCGATTCCATATCTCGACACGCCATGCGGAAGGTATGCTACTCGAATCATGAAGGAAGGGGTCGCTCTGCCGCGACCTACGAACGCGCCACAATGTTTTCGTCCAACAAAACGTACAGACCTAATGGACAATGTGATTCAGGACCTTCTAGTGAACAAAGTGATCTCTCAGTTTCGCCCTTACAGTGCCTTTCCAGTGTTCCTAGTGTCAAAACAAAACGGAAGTGCGCGACTAATTTACGACTTATCGGCCTGGACGGACTTCATTGTCACTCCAAAGTTCTCCCTCCAATCGGCCGCCCAAGCCCTCCACCGTATTCCAAGTGATCATGTGTGTATAAAGTTAGATCTTAAAAGTGGATTTTATCAAATACCTCTCAGAGCTCGGGACACGCTTAATTACGGCATATACTATAATAAACAATATTATTGTTGGGAGCGGGTGCCCATGGGCCACGCTCTAGGACCAAGTATTATGCAAAGGTGGGCTACGGCAGTGGGGGAACTAGTTCACCAACAGTTTCCTCACCTCCAAATGATTGCATATTTGGATGATTGGCTGGTTCATGGCCAAACCATCGAGGTACAGGAACTAGTGACATTCTTGGAACAAATTGTGGGGGTAACCCTAAACCATCAAAAGTGTGTATTAGTGCCCTCAACCATTTTACACTATTTAGGTGTTGTGATAAATCTATCAGCTCAGTGCATCCTACTTCACCAAACCACCCAAGAGCGCATTCGGCAAATACTTCGAGACATTCCGCACTATACAGACCATCAGGCCCAGCAGGCCGCAGGATACGTCAGCTGGGTCTGTTGGGTTATGGGCTGGCCGATGTACGTGCCACGACATATATTATCTCACGAACCCTACTGGCCGAGGAAACTTCTCACCAAGGACTTTCTGGCAACCCCCCGTGATACAAGCCGGCGAGAATTGAAGCTGGAAGTGTACGCGGACGCCACACCGTACTCCGTGGCGGCCGTCTTGAACAATCCTTATCACGCCTGGGCACAGGCGTTCCGAACACCAGCGACCTTCAACGAGGCGGAATTGGTGGCGGCAATCCTGGCAGCATTCTGGGTAATGCAGGACTTTGTGCATATTGAATTTAATAAACTTGTTGTGTATACTGATAGTTCTGTTGCGAGGTACACCCTCATTTCGGGCAGAGGCCCGCTGTTGTATCGTCAGATGTATACTTTGCCCTTGTATGTTCTCCTAATAAAGAATGCAGCAGAGCGGGGCATCAGCCTCGCGTGGCGAACTGTCACCTCCGCTGAGAATCCGGCTGACGGGCCCTCCCGGGCAGTGCTCGACAGAGTACACGCGCATCTCCCCTAGTCTATATAGGGAGCGCGCGCCCGGGAGGTCTCGTCAGTTGGTTTACTTCGGCGGAGAGGACAGGGACACCACAGCAGCACACGCGCATCTCCCCTAGTCTATATAGGGAGAGCGCGCCCGGGAGGTCTCGTCAGTTGGTTTACTTCGGCGGAGAGGACAGGGACACCACAGCAGCTACTCGCTTTTACACTTCAATCATGTGTCGTGCGACGCATCGTCGGCGGAAGGGGGCGATGGCGGAGCTCGCCTCCAGAGTTGGGATGGAGCGGTCCACCACGCCTCCCAAGCCTTACGACCGGTTTCCGCTGGCGAATCACCTCCAAGATACCCTACAACAGTTTTGGAGACAGTATGTCCCGTCATCCGACGAAGACGAACCTCATCAAGCACCGGCGCTCCCGGTGAATATTGTTCCACAACATATTCAAGATCTTAACTGGTTCCATTGGGGCAGTGGTCCCTATGACGAAATGGGAACAGAAGCAGAAGAATCCGGCGTAAGGACTTCCGGCACACCGGAAGGAGTGGGCGTTCCCCACGAACATGAAGCACCAGAGCATCAACATCATCTCGACATCCTCGACCCGGATCAACACGAAGAAGACGACGACCCAGACGACCAGTATTGGGAATGGGACCCCCGGTACCCTCGCCGTCCACCTACATTGAAACGAACCATCATCTTGGACCAACAAGGATTCCCAACCATTCAAGTGCAACAACCAACGGCCAAACCTCAACCACCTACTCACTATGTGTCGGTAGCGGTTTCAACAGCCAATGCGATTCCATATCTCGACACGCCATGCGGAAGGTATGCTACTCGAATCATGAAGGAAGGGGTCGCTCTGCCGCGACCTACGAACGCGCCACAATGTTTTCGTCCAACAAAACGTACAGACCTAATGGACAATGTGATTCAGGACCTTCTAGTGAACAAAGTGATCTCTCAGTTTCGCCCTTACAGTGCCTTTCCAGTGTTCCTAGTGTCAAAACAAAACGGAAGTGCGCGACTAATTTACGACTTATCGGCCTGGACGGACTTCATTGTCACTCCAAAGTTCTCCCTCCAATCGGCCGCCCAAGCCCTCCACCGTATTCCAAGTGATCATGTGTGTATAAAGTTAGATCTTAAAAGTGGATTTTATCAAATACCTCTCAGAGCTCGGGACACGCTTAATTACGGCATATACTATAATAAACAATATTATTGTTGGGAGCGGGTGCCCATGGGCCACGCTCTAGGACCAAGTATTATGCAAAGGTGGGCTACGGCAGTGGGGGAACTAGTTCACCAACAGTTTCCTCACCTCCAAATGATTGCATATTTGGATGATTGGCTGGTTCATGGCCAAACCATCGAGGTACAGGAACTAGTGACATTCTTGGAACAAATTGTGGGGGTAACCCTAAACCATCAAAAGTGTGTATTAGTGCCCTCAACCATTTTACACTATTTAGGTGTTGTGATAAATCTATCAGCTCAGTGCATCCTACTTCACCAAACCACCCAAGAGCGCATTCGGCAAATACTTCGAGACATTCCGCACTATACAGACCATCAGGCCCAGCAGGCCGCAGGATACGTCAGCTGGGTCTGTTGGGTTATGGGCTGGCCGATGTACGTGCCACGACATATATTATCTCACGAACCCTACTGGCCGAGGAAACTTCTCACCAAGGACTTTCTGGCAACCCCCCGTGATACAAGCCGGCGAGAATTGAAGCTGGAAGTGTACGCGGACGCCACACCGTACTCCGTGGCGGCCGTCTTGAACAATCCTTATCACGCCTGGGCACAGGCGTTCCGAACACCAGCGACCATCAACGAGGCGGAATTGGTGGCGGCAATCCTGGCAGCATTCTGGGTAATGCAGGACTTTGTGCATATTGAATTTAATAAACTTGTTGTGTATACTGATAGTTCTGTTGCGAGGTACACCCTCATTTCGGGCAGAGGCCCGCTGTTGTATCGTCAGATGTATACTTTGCCCTTGTATGTTCTCCTAATAAAGAATGCAGCAGAGCGGGGCATCAGCCTCGCGTGGCGAACTGTCACCTCCGCTGAGAATCCGGCTGACGGGCCCTCCCGGGCAGTGCTCGACAGAGTACACGCGCATCTCCCCTAGTCTATATAGGGAGCGCGCGCCCGGGAGGTCTCGTCAGTTGGTTTACTTCGGCGGAGAGGACAGGGACACCACAGCAGCACACGCGCATCTCCCCTAGTCTATATAGGGAGCGCGCGCCCGGGAGGTCTCGTCAGTTGGTTTACTTCGGCGGAGAGGACAGGGACACCACAGCAGCTACTCGCTTTTACACTTCAATCATGTGTCGTGCGACGCATCGTCGGCGGAAGGGGGCGATGGCGGAGCTCGCCTCCAGAGTTGGGATGGAGCGGTCCACCACGCCTCCCAAGCCTTACGACCGGTTTCCGCTGGCGAATCACCTCCAAGATACCCTACAACAGTTTTGGAGACAGTATGTCCCGTCATCCGACGAAGACGAACCTCATCAAGCACCGGCGCTCCCGGTGAATATTGTTCCACAACATATTCAAGATCTTAACTGGTTCCATTGGGGCAGTGGTCCCTATGACGAAATGGGAACAGAAGCAGAAGAATCCGGCGTAAGGACTTCCGGCACACCGGAAGGAGTGGGCGTTCCCCACGAACATGAAGCACCAGAGCATCAACATCATCTCGACATCCTCGACCCGGATCAACACGAAGAAGACGACGACCCAGACGACCAGTATTGGGAATGGGACCCCCGGTACCCTCGCCGTCCACCTACATTGAAACGAACCATCATCTTGGACCAACAAGGATTCCCAACCATTCAAGTGCAACAACCAACGGCCAAACCTCAACCACCTACTCACTATGTGTCGGTAGCGGTTTCAACAGCCAATGCGATTCCATATCTCGACACGCCATGCGGAAGGTATGCTACTCGAATCATGAAGGAAGGGGTCGCTCTGCCGCGACCTACGAACGCGCCACAATGTTTTCGTCCAACAAAACGTACAGACCTAATGGACAATGTGATTCAGGACCTTCTAGTGAACAAAGTGATCTCTCAGTTTCGCCCTTACAGTGCCTTTCCAGTGTTCCTAGTGTCAAAACAAAACGGAAGTGCGCGACTAATTTACGACTTATCGGCCTGGACGGACTTCATTGTCACTCCAAAGTTCTCCCTCCAATCGGCCGCCCAAGCCCTCCACCGTATTCCAAGTGATCATGTGTGTATAAAGTTAGATCTTAAAAGTGGATTTTATCAAATACCTCTCAGAGCTCGGGACACGCTTAATTACGGCATATACTATAATAAACAATATTATTGTTGGGAGCGGGTGCCCATGGGCCACGCTCTAGGACCAAGTATTATGCAAAGGTGGGCTACGGCAGTGGGGGAACTAGTTCACCAACAGTTTCCTCACCTCCAAATGATTGCATATTTGGATGATTGGCTGGTTCATGGCCAAACCATCGAGGTACAGGAACTAGTGACATTCTTGGAACAAATTGTGGGGGTAACCCTAAACCATCAAAAGTGTGTATTAGTGCCCTCAACCATTTTACACTATTTAGGTGTTGTGATAAATCTATCAGCTCAGTGCATCCTACTTCACCAAACCACCCAAGAGCGCATTCGGCAAATACTTCGAGACATTCCGCACTATACAGACCATCAGGCCCAGCAGGCCGCAGGATACGTCAGCTGGGTCTGTTGGGTTATGGGCTGGCCGATGTACGTGCCACGACATATATTATCTCACGAACCCTACTGGCCGAGGAAACTTCTCACCAAGGACTTTCTGGCAACCCCCCGTGATACAAGCCGGCGAGAATTGAAGCTGGAAGTGTACGCGGACGCCACACCGTACTCCGTGGCGGCCGTCTTGAACAATCCTTATCACGCCTGGGCACAGGCGTTCCGAACACCAGCGACCATCAACGAGGCGGAATTGGTGGCGGCAATCCTGGCAGCATTCTGGGTAATGCAGGACTTTGTGCATATTGAATTTAATAAACTTGTTGTGTATACTGATAGTTCTGTTGCGAGGTACACCCTCATTTCGGGCAGAGGCCCGCTGTTGTATCGTCAGATGTATACTTTGCCCTTGTATGTTCTCCTAATAAAGAATGCAGCAGAGCGGGGCATCAGCCTCGCGTGGCGAACTGTCACCTCCGCTGAGAATCCGGCTGACGGGCCCTCCCGGGCAGTGCTCGACAGAGTACACGCGCATCTCCCCTAGTCTATATAGGGAGCGCGCGCCCGGGAGGTCTCGTCAGTTGGTTTACTTCGGCGGAGAGGACAGGGACACCACAGCAGCACACGCGCATCTCCCCTAGTCTATATAGGGAGCGCGCGCCCGGGAGGTCTCGTCAGTTGGTTTACTTCGGCGGAGAGGACAGGGACACCACAGCAGCTACTCGCTTTTACACTTCAATCATGTGTCGTGCGACGCATCGTCGGCGGAAGGGGGCGATGGCGGAGCTCGCCTCCAGAGTTGGGATGGAGCGGTCCACCACGCCTCCCAAGCCTTACGACCGGTTTCCGCTGGCGAATCACCTCCAAGATACCCTACAACAGTTTTGGAGACAGTATGTCCCGTCATCCGACGAAGACGAACCTCATCAAGCACCGGCGCTCCCGGTGAATATTGTTCCACAACATATTCAAGATCTTAACTGGTTCCATTGGGGCAGTGGTCCCTATGACGAAATGGGAACAGAAGCAGGAGAATCCGGCGTAAGGACTTCCGGCACACCGGAAGGAGTGGGCGTTCCCCACGAACATGAAGCACCAGAGCATCAACATCATCTCGACATCCTCGACCCGGATCAACACGAAGAAGACGACGACCCAGACGACCAGTATTGGGAATGGGACCCCCGGTACCCTCGCCGTCCACCTACATTGAAACGAACCATCATCTTGGACCAACAAGGATTCCCAACCATTCAAGTGCAACAACCAACGGCCAAACCTCAACCACCTACTCACTATGTGTCGGTAGCGGTTTCAACAGCCAATGCGATTCCATATCTCGACACGCCATGCGGAAGGTATGCTACTCGAATCATGAAGGAAGGGGTCGCTCTGCCGCGACCTACGAACGCGCCACAATGTTTTCGTCCAACAAAACGTACAGACCTAATGGACAATGTGATTCAGGACCTTCTAGTGAACAAAGTGATCTCTCAGTTTCGCCCTTACAGTGCCTTTCCAGTGTTCCTAGTGTCAAAACAAAACGGAAGTGCGCGACTAATTTACGACTTATCGGCCTGGACGGACTTCATTGTCACTCCAAAGTTCTCCCTCCAATCGGCCGCCCAAGCCCTCCACCGTATTCCAAGTGATCATGTGTGTATAAAGTTAGATCTTAAAAGTGGATTTTATCAAATACCTCTCAGAGCTCGGGACACGCTTAATTACGGCATATACTATAATAAACAATATTATTGTTGGGAGCGGGTGCCCATGGGCCACGCTCTAGGACCAAGTATTATGCAAAGGTGGGCTACGGCAGTGGGGGAACTAGTTCACCAACAGTTTCCTCACCTCCAAATGATTGCATATTTGGATGATTGGCTGGTTCATGGCCAAACCATCGAGGTACAGGAACTAGTGACATTCTTGGAACAAATTGTGGGGGTAACCCTAAACCATCAAAAGTGTGTATTAGTGCCCTCAACCATTTTACACTATTTAGGTGTTGTGATAAATCTATCAGCTCAGTGCATCCTACTTCACCAAACCACCCAAGAGCGCATTCGGCAAATACTTCGAGACATTCCGCACTATACAGACCATCAGGCCCAGCAGGCCGCAGGATACGTCAGCTGGGTCTGTTGGGTTATGGGCTGGCCGATGTACGTGCCACGACATATATTATCTCACGAACCCTACTGGCCGAGGAAACTTCTCACCAAGGACTTTCTGGCAACCCCCCGTGATACAAGCCGGCGAGAATTGAAGCTGGAAGTGTACGCGGACGCCACACCGTACTCCGTGGCGGCCGTCTTGAACAATCCTTATCACGCCTGGGCACAGGCGTTCCGAACACCAGCGACCATCAACGAGGCGGAATTGGTGGCGGCAATCCTGGCAGCATTCTGGGTAATGCAGGACTTTGTGCATATTGAATTTAATAAACTTGTTGTGTATACTGATAGTTCTGTTGCGAGGTACACCCTCATTTCGGGCAGAGGCCCGCTGTTGTATCGTCAGATGTATACTTTGCCCTTGTATGTTCTCCTAATAAAGAATGCAGCAGAGCGGGGCATCAGCCTCGCGTGGCGAACTGTCACCTCCGCTGAGAATCCGGCTGACGGGCCCTCCCGGGCAGTGCTCGACAGAGTACACGCGCATCTCCCCTAGTCTATATAGGGAGCGCGCGCCCGGGAGGTCTCGTCAGTTGGTTTACTTCGGCGGAGAGGACAGGGACACCACAGCAGCACACGCGCATCTCCCCTAGTCTATATAGGGAGCGCGCGCCCGGGAGGTCTCGTCAGTTGGTTTACTTCGGCGGAGAGGACAGGGACACCACAGCAGCTACTCGCTTTTACACTTCAATCATGTGTCGTGCGACGCATCGTCGGCGGAAGGGGGCGATGGCGGAGCTCGCCTCCAGAGTTGGGATGGAGCGGTCCACCACGCCTCCCAAGCCTTACGACCGGTTTCCGCTGGCGAATCACCTCCAAGATACCCTACAACAGTTTTGGAGACAGTATGTCCCGTCATCCGACGAAGACGAACCTCATCAAGCACCGGCGCTCCCGGTGAATATTGTTCCACAACATATTCAAGATCTTAACTGGTTCCATTGGAGCAGTGGTCCCTATGACGAAATGGGAACAGAAGCAGAAGAATCCGGCGTAAGGACTTCCGGCACACCGGAAGGAGTGGGCGTTCCCCACGAACATGAAGCACCAGAGCATCAACATCATCTCGACATCCTCGACCCGGATCAACACGAAGAAGACGACGACCCAGACGACCAGTATTGGGAATGGGACCCCCGGTACCCTCGCCGTCCACCTACATTGAAACGAACCATCATCTTGGACCAACAAGGATTCCCAACCATTCAAGTGCAACAACCAACGGCCAAACCTCAACCACCTACTCACTATGTGTCGGTAGCGGTTTCAACAGCCAATGCGATTCCATATCTCGACACGCCATGCGGAAGGTATGCTACTCGAATCATGAAGGAAGGGGTCGCTCTGCCGCGACCTACGAACGCGCCACAATGTTTTCGTCCAACAAAACGTACAGACCTAATGGACAATGTGATTCAGGACCTTCTAGTGAACAAAGTGATCTCTCAGTTTCGCCCTTACAGTGCCTTTCCAGTGTTCCTAGTGTCAAAACAAAACGGAAGTGCGCGACTAATTTACGACTTATCGGCCTGGACGGACTTCATTGTCACTCCAAAGTTCTCCCTCCAATCGGCCGCCCAAGCCCTCCACCGTATTCCAAGTGATCATGTGTGTATAAAGTTAGATCTTAAAAGTGGATTTTATCAAATACCTCTCAGAGCTCGGGACACGCTTAATTACGGCATATACTATAATAAACAATATTATTGTTGGGAGCGGGTGCCCATGGGCCACGCTCTAGGACCAAGTATTATGCAAAGGTGGGCTACGGCAGTGGGGGAACTAGTTCACCAACAGTTTCCTCACCTCCAAATGATTGCATATTTGGATGATTGGCTGGTTCATGGCCAAACCATCGAGGTACAGGAACTAGTGACATTCTTGGAACAAATTGTGGGGGTAACCCTAAACCATCAAAAGTGTGTATTAGTGCCCTCAACCATTTTACACTATTTAGGTGTTGTGATAAATCTATCAGCTCAGTGCATCCTACTTCACCAAACCACCCAAGAGCGCATTCGGCAAATACTTCGAGACATTCCGCACTATACAGACCATCAGGCCCAGCAGGCCGCAGGATACGTCAGCTGGGTCTGTTGGGTTATGGGCTGGCCGATGTACGTGCCACGACATATATTATCTCACGAACCCTACTGGCCGAGGAAACTTCTCACCAAGGACTTTCTGGCAACCCCCCGTGATACAAGCCGGCGAGAATTGAAGCTGGAAGTGTACGCGGACGCCACACCGTACTCCGTGGCGGCCGTCTTGAACAATCCTTATCACGCCTGGGCACAGGCGTTCCGAACACCAGCGACCATCAACGAGGCGGAATTGGTGGCGGCAATCCTGGCAGCATTCTGGGTAATGCAGGACTTTGTGCATATTGAATTTAATAAACTTGTTGTGTATACTGATAGTTCTGTTGCGAGGTACACCCTCATTTCGGGCAGAGGCCCGCTGTTGTATCGTCAGATGTATACTTTGCCCTTGTATGTTCTCCTAATAAAGAATGCAGCAGAGCGGGGCATCAGCCTCGCGTGGCGAACTGTCACCTCCGCTGAGAATCCGGCTGACGGGCCCTCCCGGGCAGTGCTCGACAGAGTACACGCGCATCTCCCCTAGTCTATATAGGGAGCGCGCGCCCGGGAGGTCTCGTCAGTTGGTTTACTTCGGCGGAGAGGACAGGGACACCACAGCAGCACACGCGCATCTCCCCTAGTCTATATAGGGAGCGCGCGCCCGGGAGGTCTCGTCAGTTGGTTTACTTCGGCGGAGAGGACAGGGACACCACAGCAGCTACTCGCTTTTACACTTCAATCATGTGTCGTGCGACGCATCGTCGGCGGAAGGGGGCGATGGCGGAGCTCGCCTCCAGAGTTGGGATGGAGCGGTCCACCACGCCTCCCAAGCCTTACGACCGGTTTCCGCTGGCGAATCACCTCCAAGATACCCTACAACAGTTTTGGAGACAGTATGTCCCGTCATCCGACGAAGACGAACCTCATCAAGCACCGGCGCTCCCGGTGAATATTGTTCCACAACATATTCAAGATCTTAACTGGTTCCATTGGGGCAGTGGTCCCTATGACGAAATGGGAACAGAAGCAGAAGAATCCGGCGTAAGGACTTCCGGCACACCGGAAGGAGTGGGCGTTCCCCACGAACATGAAGCACCAGAGCATCAACATCATCTCGACATCCTCGACCCGGATCAACACGAAGAAGACGACGACCCAGACGACCAGTATTGAGAATGGGACCCCCGGTACCCTCGCCGTCCACCTACATTGAAACGAACCATCATCTTGGACCAACAAGGATTCCCAACCATTCAAGTGCAACAACCAACGGCCAAACCTCAACCACCTACTCACTATGTGTCGGTAGCGGTTTCAACAGCCAATGCGATTCCATATCTCGACACGCCATGCGGAAGGTATGCTACTCGAATCATGAAGGAAGGGGTCGCTCTGCCGCGACCTACGAACGCGCCACAATGTTTTCGTCCAACAAAACGTACAGACCTAATGGACAATGTGATTCAGGACCTTCTAGTGAACAAAGTGATCTCTCAGTTTCGCCCTTACAGTGCCTTTCCAGTGTTCCTAGTGTCAAAACAAAACGGAAGTGCGCGACTAATTTACGACTTATCGGCCTGGACGGACTTCATTGTCACTCCAAAGTTCTCCCTCCAATCGGCCGCCCAAGCCCTCCACCGTATTCCAAGTGATCATGTGTGTATAAAGTTAGATCTTAAAAGTGGATTTTATCAAATACCTCTCAGAGCTCGGGACACGCTTAATTACGGCATATACTATAATAAACAATATTATTGTTGGGAGCGGGTGCCCATGGGCCACGCTCTAGGACCAAGTATTATGCAAAGGTGGGCTACGGCAGTGGGGGAACTAGTTCACCAACAGTTTCCTCACCTCCAAATGATTGCATATTTGGATGATTGGCTGGTTCATGGCCAAACCATCGAGGTACAGGAACTAGTGACATTCTTGGAACAAATTGTGGGGGTAACCCTAAACCATCAAAAGTGTGTATTAGTGCCCTCAACCATTTTACACTATTTAGGTGTTGTGATAAATCTATCAGCTCAGTGCATCCTACTTCACCAAACCACCCAAGAGCGCATTCGGCAAATACTTCGAGACATTCCGCACTATACAGACCATCAGGCCCAGCAGGCCGCAGGATACGTCAGCTGGGTCTGTTGGGTTATGGGCTGGCCGATGTACGTGCCACGACATATATTATCTCACGAACCCTACTGGCCGAGGAAACTTCTCACCAAGGACTTTCTGGCAACCCCCCGTGATACAAGCCGGCGAGAATTGAAGCTGGAAGTGTACGCGGACGCCACACCGTACTCCGTGGCGGCCGTCTTGAACAATCCTTATCACGCCTGGGCACAGGCGTTCCGAACACCAGCGACCATCAACGAGGCGGAATTGGTGGCGGCAATCCTGGCAGCATTCTGGGTAATGCAGGACTTTGTGCATATTGAATTTAATAAACTTGTTGTGTATACTGATAGTTCTGTTGCGAGGTACACCCTCATTTCGGGCAGAGGCCCGCTGTTGTATCGTCAGATGTATACTTTGCCCTTGTATGTTCTCCTAATAAAGAATGCAGCAGAGCGGGGCATCAGCCTCGCGTGGCGAACTGTCACCTCCGCTGAGAATCCGGCTGACGGGCCCTCCCGGGCAGTGCTCGACAGAGTACACGCGCATCTCCCCTAGTCTATATAGGGAGCGCGCGCCCGGGAGGTCTCGTCAGTTGGTTTACTTCGGCGGAGAGGACAGGGACACCACAGCAGCACACGCGCATCTCCCCTAGTCTATATAGGGAGCGCGCGCCCGGGAGGTCTCGTCAGTTGGTTTACTTCGGCGGAGAGGACAGGGACACCACAGCAGCTACTCGCTTTTACACTTCAATCATGTGTCGTGCGACGCATCGTCGGCGGAAGGGGGCGATGGCGGAGCTCGCCTCCAGAGTTGGGATGGAGCGGTCCACCACGCCTCCCAAGCCTTACGACCGGTTTCCGCTGGCGAATCACCTCCAAGATACCCTACAACAGTTTTGGAGACAGTATGTCCCGTCATCCGACGAAGACGAACCTCATCAAGCACCGGCGCTCCCGGTGAATATTGTTCCACAACATATTCAAGATCTTAACTGGTTCCATTGGGGCAGTGGTCCCTATGACGAAATGGGAACAGAAGCAGAAGAATCCGGCGTAAGGACTTCCGGCACACCGGAAGGAGTGGGCGTTCCCCACGAACATGAAGCACCAGAGCATCAACATCATCTCGACATCCTCGACCCGGATCAACACGAAGAAGACGACGACCCAGACGACCAGTATTGGGAATGGGACCCCCGGTACCCTCGCCGTCCACCTACATTGAAACGAACCATCATCTTGGACCAACAAGGATTCCCAACCATTCAAGTGCAACAACCAACGGCCAAACCTCAACCACCTACTCACTATGTGTCGGTAGCGGTTTCAACAGCCAATGCGATTCCATATCTCGACACGCCATGCGGAAGGTATGCTACTCGAATCATGAAGGAAGGGGTCGCTCTGCCGCGACCTACGAACGCGCCACAATGTTTTCGTCCAACAAAACGTACAGACCTAATGGACAATGTGATTCAGGACCTTCTAGTGAACAAAGTGATCTCTCAGTTTCGCCCTTACAGTGCCTTTCCAGTGTTCCTAGTGTCAAAACAAAACGGAAGTGCGCGACTAATTTACGACTTATCGGCCTGGACGGACTTCATTGTCACTCCAAAGTTCTCCCTCCAATCGGCCGCCCAAGCCCTCCACCGTATTCCAAGTGATCATGTGTGTATAAAGTTAGATCTTAAAAGTGGATTTTATCAAATACCTCTCAGAGCTCGGGACACGCTTAATTACGGCATATACTATAATAAACAATATTATTGTTGGGAGCGGGTGCCCATGGGCCACGCTCTAGGACCAAGTATTATGCAAAGGTGGGCTACGGCAGTGGGGGAACTAGTTCACCAACAGTTTCCTCACCTCCAAATGATTGCATATTTGGATGATTGGCTGGTTCATGGCCAAACCATCGAGGTACAGGAACTAGTGACATTCTTGGAACAAATTGTGGGGGTAACCCTAAACCATCAAAAGTGTGTATTAGTGCCCTCAACCATTTTACACTATTTAGGTGTTGTGATAAATCTATCAGCTCAGTGCATCCTACTTCACCAAACCACCCAAGAGCGCATTCGGCAAATACTTCGAGACATTCCGCACTATACAGACCATCAGGCCCAGCAGGCCGCAGGATACGTCAGCTGGGTCTGTTGGGTTATGGGCTGGCCGATGTACGTGCCACGACATATATTATCTCACGAACCCTACTGGCCGAGGAAACTTCTCACCAAGGACTTTCTGGCAACCCCCCGTGATACAAGCCGGCGAGAATTGAAGCTGGAAGTGTACGCGGACGCCACACCGTACTCCGTGGCGGCCGTCTTGAACAATCCTTATCACGCCTGGGCACAGGCGTTCCGAACACCAGCGACCATCAACGAGGCGGAATTGGTGGCGGCAATCCTGGCAGCATTCTGGGTAATGCAGGACTTTGTGCATATTGAATTTAATAAACTTGTTGTGTATACTGATAGTTCTGTTGCGAGGTACACCCTCATTTCGGGCAGAGGCCCGCTGTTGTATCGTCAGATGTATACTTTGCCCTTGTATGTTCTCCTAATAAAGAATGCAGCAGAGCGGGGCATCAGCCTCGCGTGGCGAACTGTCACCTCCGCTGAGAATCCGGCTGACGGGCCCTCCCGGGCAGTGCTCGACAGAGTACACGCGCATCTCCCCTAGTCTATATAGGGAGCGCGCGCCCGGGAGGTCTCGTCAGTTGGTTTACTTCGGCGGAGAGGACAGGGACACCACAGCAGCACACGCGCATCTCCCCTAGTCTATATAGGGAGCGCGCGCCCGGGAGGTCTCGTCAGTTGGTTTACTTCGGCGGAGAGGACAGGGACACCACAGCAGCTACTCGCTTTTACACTTCAATCATGTGTCGTGCGACGCATCGTCGGCGGAAGGGGGCGATGGCGGAGCTCGCCTCCAGAGTTGGGATGGAGCGGTCCACCACGCCTCCCAAGCCTTACGACCGGTTTCCGCTGGCGAATCACCACCAAGATACCCTACAACAGTTTTGGAGACAGTATGTCCCGTCATCCGACGAAGACGAACCTCATCAAGCACCGGCGCTCCCGGTGAATATTGTTCCACAACATATTCAAGATCTTAACTGGTTCCATTGGGGCAGTGGTCCCTATGACGAAATGGGAACAGAAGCAGAAGAATCCGGCGTAAGGACTTCCGGCACACCGGAAGGAGTGGGCGTTCCCCACGAACATGAAGCACCAGAGCATCAACATCATCTCGACATCCTCGACCCGGATCAACACGAAGAAGACGACGACCCAGACGACCAGTATTGGGAATGGGACCCCCGGTACCCTCGCCGTCCACCTACATTGAAACGAACCATCATCTTGGACCAACAAGGATTCCCAACCATTCAAGTGCAACAACCAACGGCCAAACCTCAACCACCTACTCACTATGTGTCGGTAGCGGTTTCAACAGCCAATGCGATTCCATATCTCGACACGCCATGCGGAAGGTATGCTACTCGAATCATGAAGGAAGGGGTCGCTCTGCCGCGACCTACGAACGCGCCACAATGTTTTCGTCCAACAAAACGTACAGACCTAATGGACAATGTGATTCAGGACCTTCTAGTGAACAAAGTGATCTCTCAGTTTCGCCCTTACAGTGCCTTTCCAGTGTTCCTAGTGTCAAAACAAAACGGAAGTGCGCGACTAATTTACGACTTATCGGCCTGGACGGACTTCATTGTCACTCCAAAGTTCTCCCTCCAATCGGCCGCCCAAGCCCTCCACCGTATTCCAAGTGATCATGTGTGTATAAAGTTAGATCTTAAAAGTGGATTTTATCAAATACCTCTCAGAGCTCGGGACACGCTTAATTACGGCATATACTATAATAAACAATATTATTGTTGGGAGCGGGTGCCCATGGGCCACGCTCTAGGACCAAGTATTATGCAAAGGTGGGCTACGGCAGTGGGGGAACTAGTTCACCAACAGTTTCCTCACCTCCAAATGATTGCATATTTGGATGATTGGCTGGTTCATGGCCAAACCATCGAGGTACAGGAACTAGTGACATTCTTGGAACAAATTGTGGGGGTAACCCTAAACCATCAAAAGTGTGTATTAGTGCCCTCAACCATTTTACACTATTTAGGTGTTGTGATAAATCTATCAGCTCAGTGCATCCTACTTCACCAAACCACCCAAGAGCGCATTCGGCAAATACTTCGAGACATTCCGCACTATACAGACCATCAGGCCCAGCAGGCCGCAGGATACGTCAGCTGGGTCTGTTGGGTTATGGGCTGGCCGATGTACGTGCCACGACATATATTATCTCACGAACCCTACTGGCCGAGGAAACTTCTCACCAAGGACTTTCTGGCAACCCCCCGTGATACAAGCCGGCGAGAATTGAAGCTGGAAGTGTACGCGGACGCCACACCGTACTCCGTGGCGGCCGTCTTGAACAATCCTTATCACGCCTGGGCACAGGCGTTCCGAACACCAGCGACCATCAACGAGGCGGAATTGGTGGCGGCAATCCTGGCAGCATTCTGGGTAATGCAGGACTTTGTGCATATTGAATTTAATAAACTTGTTGTGTATACTGATAGTTCTGTTGCGAGGTACACCCTCATTTCGGGCAGAGGCCCGCTGTTGTATCGTCAGATGTATACTTTGCCCTTGTATGTTCTCCTAATAAAGAATGCAGCAGAGCGGGACATCAGCCTCGCGTGGCGAACTGTCACCTCCGCTGAGAATCCGGCTGACGGGCCCTCCCGGGCAGTGCTCGACAGAGTACACGCGCATCTCCCCTAGTCTATATAGGGAGCGCGCGCCCGGGAGGTCTCGTCAGTTGGTTTACTTCGGCGGAGAGGACAGGGACACCACAGCAGCACACGCGCATCTCCCCTAGTCTATATAGGGAGCGCGCGCCCGGGAGGTCTCGTCAGTTGGTTTACTTCGGCGGAGAGGACAGGGACACCACAGCAGCTACTCGCTTTTACACTTCAATCATGTGTCGTGCGACGCATCGTCGGCGGAAGGGGGCGATGGCGGAGCTCGCCTCCAGAGTTGGGATGGAGCGGTCCACCACGCCTCCCAAGCCTTACGACCGGTTTCCGCTGGCGAATCACCTCCAAGATACCCTACAACAGTTTTGGAGACAGTATGTCCCGTCATCCGACGAAGACGAACCTCATCAAGCACCGGCGCTCCCGGTGAATATTGTTCCACAACATATTCAAGATCTTAACTGGTTCCATTGGGGCAGTGGTCCCTATGACGAAATGGGAACAGAAGCAGAAGAATCCGGCGTAAGGACTTCCGGCACACCGGAAGGAGTGGGCGTTCCCCACGAACATGAAGCACCAGAGCATCAACATCATCTCGACATCCTCGACCCGGATCAACACGAAGAAGACGACGACCCAGACGACCAGTATTGGGAATGGGACCCCCGGTACCCTCGCCGTCCACCTACATTGAAACGAACCATCATCTTGGACCAACAAGGATTCCCAACCATTCAAGTGCAACAACCAACGGCCAAACCTCAACCACCTACTCACTATGTGTCGGTAGCGGTTTCAACAGCCAATGCGATTCCATATCTCGACACGCCATGCGGAAGGTATGCTACTCGAATCATGAAGGAAGGGGTCGCTCTGCCGCGACCTACGAACGCGCCACAATGTTTTCGTCCAACAAAACGTACAGACCTAATGGACAATGTGATTCAGGACCTTCTAGTGAACAAAGTGATCTCTCAGTTTCGCCCTTACAGTGCCTTTCCAGTGTTCCTAGTGTCAAAACAAAACGGAAGTGCGCGACTAATTTACGACTTATCGGCCTGGACGGACTTCATTGTCACTCCAAAGTTCTCCCTCCAATCGGCCGCCCAAGCCCTCCACCGTATTCCAAGTGATCATGTGTGTATAAAGTTAGATCTTAAAAGTGGATTTTATCAAATACCTCTCAGAGCTCGGGACACGCTTAATTACGGCATATACTATAATAAACAATATTATTGTTGGGAGCGGGTGCCCATGGGCCACGCTCTAGGACCAAGTATTATGCAAAGGTGGGCTACGGCAGTGGGGGAACTAGTTCACCAACAGTTTCCTCACCTCCAAATGATTGCATATTTGGATGATTGGCTGGTTCATGGCCAAACCATCGAGGTACAGGAACTAGTGACATTCTTGGAACAAATTGTGGGGGTAACCCTAAACCATCAAAAGTGTGTATTAGTGCCCTCAACCATTTTACACTATTTAGGTGTTGTGATAAATCTATCAGCTCAGTGCATCCTACTTCACCAAACCACCCAAGAGCGCATTCGGCAAATACTTCGAGACATTCCGCACTATACAGACCATCAGGCCCAGCAGGCCGCAGGATACGTCAGCTGGGTCTGTTGGGTTATGGGCTGGCCGATGTACGTGCCACGACATATATTATCTCACGAACCCTACTGGCCGAGGAAACTTCTCACCAAGGACTTTCTGGCAACCCCCCGTGATACAAGCCGGCGAGAATTGAAGCTGGAAGTGTACGCGGACGCCACACCGTACTCCGTGGCGGCCGTCTTGAACAATCCTTATCACGCCTGGGCACAGGCGTTCCGAACACCAGCGACCATCAACGAGGCGGAATTGGTGGCGGCAATCCTGGCAGCATTCTGGGTAATGCAGGACTTTGTGCATATTGAATTTAATAAACTTGTTGTGTATACTGATAGTTCTGTTGCGAGGTACACCCTCATTTCGGGCAGAGGCCCGCTGTTGTATCGTCAGATGTATACTTTGCCCTTGTATGTTCTCCTAATAAAGAATGCAGCAGAGCGGGGCATCAGCCTCGCGTGGCGAACTGTCACCTCCGCTGAGAATCCGGCTGACGGGCCCTCCCGGGCAGTGCTCGACAGAGTACACGCGCATCTCCCCTAGTCTATATAGGGAGCGCGCGCCCGGGAGGTCTCGTCAGTTGGTTTACTTCGGCGGAGAGGACAGGGACACCACAGCAGCACACGCGCATCTCCCCTAGTCTATATAGGGAGCGCGCGCCCGGGAGGTCTCGTCAGTTGGTTTACTTCGGCGGAGAGGACAGGGACACCACAGCAGCTACTCGCTTTTACACTTCAATCATGTGTCGTGCGACGCATCGTCGGCGGAAGGGGGCGATGGCGGAGCTCGCCTCCAGAGTTGGGATGGAGCGGTCCACCACGCCTCCCAAGCCTTACGACCGGTTTCCGCTGGCGAATCACCTCCAAGATACCCTACAACAGTTTTGGAGACAGTATGTCCCGTCATCCGACGAAGACGAACCTCATCAAGCACCGGCGCTCCCGGTGAATATTGTTCCACAACATATTCAAGATCTTAACTGGTTCCATTGGGGCAGTGGTCCCTATGACGAAATGGGAACAGAAGCAGAAGAATCCGGCGTAAGGACTTCCGGCACACCGGAAGGAGTGGGCGTTCCCCACGAACATGAAGCACCAGAGCATCAACATCATCTCGACATCCTCGACCCGGATCAACACGAAGAAGACGACGACCCAGACGACCAGTATTGGGAATGGGACCCCCGGTACCCTCGCCGTCCACCTACATTGAAACGAACCATCATCTTGGACCAACAAGGATTCCCAACCATTCAAGTGCAACAACCAACGGCCAAACCTCAACCACCTACTCACTATGTGTCGGTAGCGGTTTCAACAGCCAATGCGATTCCATATCTCGACACGCCATGCGGAAGGTATGCTACTCGAATCATGAAGGAAGGGGTCGCTCTGCCGCGACCTACGAACGCGCCACAATGTTTTCGTCCAACAAAACGTACAGACCTAATGGAAAATGTGATTCAGGACCTTCTAGTGAACAAAGTGATCTCTCAGTTTCGCCCTTACAGTGCCTTTCCAGTGTTCCTAGTGTCAAAACAAAACGGAAGTGCGCGACTAATTTACGACTTATCGGCCTGGACGGACTTCATTGTCACTCCAAAGTTCTCCCTCCAATCGGCCGCCCAAGCCCTCCACCGTATTCCAAGTGATCATGTGTGTATAAAGTTAGATCTTAAAAGTGGATTTTATCAAATACCTCTCAGAGCTCGGGACACGCTTAATTACGGCATATACTATAATAAACAATATTATTGTTGGGAGCGGGTGCCCATGGGCCACGCTCTAGGACCAAGTATTATGCAAAGGTGGGCTACGGCAGTGGGGGAACTAGTTCACCAACAGTTTCCTCACCTCCAAATGATTGCATATTTGGATGATTGGCTGGTTCATGGCCAAACCATCGAGGTACAGGAACTAGTGACATTCTTGGAACAAATTGTGGGGGTAACCCTAAACCATCAAAAGTGTGTATTAGTGCCCTCAACCATTTTACACTATTTAGGTGTTGTGATAAATCTATCAGCTCAGTGCATCCTACTTCACCAAACCACCCAAGAGCGCATTCGGCAAATACTTCGAGACATTCCGCACTATACAGACCATCAGGCCCAGCAGGCCGCAGGATACGTCAGCTGGGTCTGTTGGGTTATGGGCTGGCCGATGTACGTGCCACGACATATATTATCTCACGAACCCTACTGGCCGAGGAAACTTCTCACCAAGGACTTTCTGGCAACCCCCCGTGATACAAGCCGGCGAGAATTGAAGCTGGAAGTGTACGCGGACGCCACACCGTACTCCGTGGCGGCCGTCTTGAACAATCCTTATCACGCCTGGGCACAGGCGTTCCGAACACCAGCGACCATCAACGAGGCGGAATTGGTGGCGGCAATCCTGGCAGCATTCTGGGTAATGCAGGACTTTGTGCATATTGAATTTAATAAACTTGTTGTGTATACTGATAGTTCTGTTGCGAGGTACACCCTCATTTCGGGCAGAGGCCCGCTGTTGTATCGTCAGATGTATACTTTGCCCTTGTATGTTCTCCTAATAAAGAATGCAGCAGAGCGGGGCATCAGCCTCGCGTGGCGAACTGTCACCTCCGCTGAGAATCCGGCTGACGGGCCCTCCCGGGCAGTGCTCGACAGAGTACACGCGCATCTCCCCTAGTCTATATAGGGAGCGCGCGCCCGGGAGGTCTCGTCAGTTGGTTTACTTCGGCGGAGAGGACAGGGACACCACAGCGGTTATGTAGCTATGTGGAATGTACATCAGATATGGTTTACTTGATGGTTTGGAGGTTCCATTAAAGATATTTCTACAATAAACCATTTTCAAATGGTCATTCGTTGGTGTGAAAATATTTATTATATGATATTTTATGTAAACAATTATGATTTATAAAAATGTTATACGTTTACTATATTCTTATTTAATGTAAGCACTGGAGGCACTATGACCAAAATACAGCACTATCTGGAATGTATATTGCATACTTGAAGGTTTGGTAATCCCATTAAAGGTATTCCTACAATAAATGATTTTTAAGTTCTCGTTTTATGGCATGATTATTTAATATATGCCATTTGCTAATAGGATTTGACACTGGAATTATTTTACAAGTAGTTATTTTAATGATCAACAGAGTTTAAAGTTAACAAGGCAAAGCTCTATTTGAAATTTTGAATAACATGTTGCATGTTATACATCAAATGCAACTACTGAAAGGCTTGTGATTTATTTAATGCCTTTAACCCTATATTAAACACGCAGTTTGCAATACTGATAACTGCAATGTTACTGAAAAAAAATGAAACAAAACAAAAATCAGCATTGAAAAACCAAAAAGTGGTTGAGCATATATATAGTGGGAAAAAGAAAAGTTTTGTAAACACTAATGTCCAACAAGACTAATTAAATCAGTGACTGTCAGGGTGGCCGAGTGGTTAAGGCGTTTGACTTAAGATCAAATTTCCAAATATATAAGGAAGCAAGGGTTCGAATCCCTTCCCTGACATAACTATTGCTTGAACATGCAAGAAAACAAGAAATATACACAAACTCATGTTTATCAATTTAATCATTTTTTTACAAGAGATAGACACACAGAATACAGCTCTTTTGGTTTATCATTTCTTTTAAACATAACACTTGTTGAAAATTATTTTTTAGGGGATGGGGGTGTTGCTACGTTGACCCATCACACAATAATAGCAGCTTTACGAAGTTCATTTTCTATATTTAAAAGCTCTTTCTCATAACCAATATGACCAACCTGTTTACAGGCATGCAAGAGCTGTAGACGTTCGACTAATATATTAGGATCGTTCCATTTGCTATTTTTATGAATGGTTTCACAATCTCGGGAAGCAGTTCATCATTATCACCATCATTATGATTATCATCCTCATTATTATAATCATTTTCATAATGATGATCATTATCATCGTTATCATTACCATCATAATTTCCACCTGTGTCCACAGTCTGTTCAATGGTTTGAGTTGCCTTTGATAGTGATGACAGCTTCTTTTTAGATGTGCTAGAATGCTTTAACATTGTTATTTATTATTACCACTATTACCTTTCCCCACTAACTTTTTGATGCGGTATATTGTCTCTGATAGGGTTGAGGGCTTTTGAGATGTGGGTTCATGTCTGAACATGGGTCTCACAGGAGGTCTTAAAGGTTTCTCATTAAACAACTCGCTTACAGCATGCGTGCGTTGTAGTGTATTAAACTTGAGGTTAATATTATCTTGAGCAGCACTATCTTTCTCTTGGACTTGGTTTCTTGCTTTGGTTTGGGTTTTCCTTACATTTAGACTAGCGTGATTATTAAGTTTACATTCATGAGTGTTTGAAGAAAGTACGTCCAATTCTTTTGTTTTAAGCATTCCTCGACACTGTTTCGATAGTTGCTTTGAACAGCGCCAAATAACAGTTCCATTTTTATTGCTTCGTTTCACAATATATGAATATCCTTTATAGTATGCATAAGGCTTACCATACCTAGTCACTGATACTTCCATATCAACTGTCAAGCACAAACTAATCTCTAGTAAAGACAACTTGGTAATAACAACAATAGTTTAATGTGGGAGCATATATTCATGCAAAAAGTGGGAGCAAAGTTGGGGGGTAAAAAGTGGGAGCAAAAGTGGTAGCAAATGTGGGAGAAAAAATAACTGTGAGCAAAAATTGGGAGCAAATATGGGATCAAATGTGGGAGCAAAGCAAATATAAAAAGTGGGAGCAAATATGCTAACAAATATGTCAACAAATATACCAGCAAAAGTAAATACACAAGTCAAGATAGATTAAAGTGCAAAGAAAATATGGAAGCAAATATGAGAGCAAAAATGGTGTTTTTCGAAAACAACTAGACATAACAAACTTAGTCATAACCTAACCTAACCTAACCCAACCTAACCTCACCTAACCTCACCTAACCTAACCTAACCTCACCTAACCTAACCTCACCTCACCTAACTTCACCTAACCTAACCTAACCTAACCTAACCTAACTTCACCTAACCTAACTTGACTAAACTTTACCTATCCTAACCCATCATAACTTCACCTAACCTAACTTTACCTAATCTAACTTCACCTAACCTAACTTTCAACTCTCAGATCAAAATTAAATTCTAGGCATAGTTGAGTTGGAACCCAAGACTTCAGGGATAACACACAAGTATACTAGCCACTACACCGCAAAATGGGCAAATTATCATGCAACACAACATAAAGTAAAAGTTTCCTGTAGTGTAACTCATTGGCTGTCAACCATAGTTTGGGAATTCAAACCCAAGACCTCAGGACTTTTGTTTTGAACATTATCAGAAATATTATTCCATTTACATTTTGCTGCTGCTTATAGTTATAAGAGTTGGCATTAATATGGGAAGCAAAAAAAAGTGGGAGCAAATGTGGGAGCCAATATGGGAGCAAATATGGGAGCCAATATGGGGGCAAAAGTTGGAGCAAATATGGGAGCAAATGTGGGAGCCAATATGGGAGTCAATATGGAGGCAAATATGGGAGCAAATGTGTGAGCAAATGTGTGAGCTAATCATATCACCTCGGATATCGCCAGTGAGTACTCATATCCACCGTGTAAGGATTTAAGACGACACAAACGTCTTTTGGGGGTTGTCTTTTGAGTGTCGTCTTAAATCCTTACACGTATCACAACGTATAAAATAGGATTTAGGACGACACTCAAAACACGTTTCATATTCATTAAGTCCGTTATTATTAGGAACCATTTCTGCCAACAGATGCTTACTGCATATGGCAAGGCTTTACACTCCTGGGTTAGTCAGTCTTTCTTGCTAAGGATCCTCTATATACCCTAGACAAGGCTATACATGTTAGTTCTGAACACTTAGTCTTAATTGTATATGAAAATTATATGCACAGCTTATACAAGGACGTTTTTCATGCAGTCAAACTTTGTAAGATAGTTACATACAACACACAAAGTATGTTTCCGCTACCTAGCGGTGGATATAAGTACTCACTGGCGATATCCAAGGTGATATGATTAGCTCACACATTTGCTCACACATTTGCTCCCATATTTGCCTCCATATTGACTCCCATATTGGCTCCCACATTTGCTCCCATATTTGCTCCAAATTTTGCCCCCATATTGGCTCCCATATTTGCTCCCATATAGGCTCCCACATTTGCTCCCACTTTTTTTTGCTTCCCATATTAATGCCAACTCTTATAACTATAAGCAGCAGCAAAATGTAAATGGAATAATATTTCTGATAATGTTCAAAACAAAAGTCCTGAGGTCTTGGGTTTGAATTCCCAAACTATGGTTGACAGCCAATTAGTTACACTACAGGAAACTTTTACTTTATGTTGTGTTGCATGATAATTTGCCCATTTTGCGGTGTAGTGGCTAGTATACTTGTGTGTTATCCCTGAAGTCTTGGGTTCCAACTCAACTATGCCTAGAATTTAATTTTGATCTGAGAGTTGAAAGTTAGGTTAGGTGAAGTTAGATTAGGTAAAGTTAGGTTAGGTGAAGTTATGATGGGTTAGGTTAGGTAAAGTTCAGTCAAGTTAGGTTAGGTGAAGTTAGGTTAGGTTAGGTTAGGTTAGGTTAGGTGAAGTTAGGTGAGGTGAGGTGAGGTTAGGTTTGGTTAGGTGAGGTTAGGTTTGGTTAGGTTGGGTTAGGTTAGGTTAGGTTATGACTAAGTTTGTTATGTCTAGTTGTTTTAGAAAAAAACCATTTTTGCTCTCATATTTGCTTCCATATTTTCTTTGCACTTTAATCTATCTTGACTTGTGTATTTACTTTTGCTGGTATATTTGTTGACATATTTGTTAGCATATTTGCTCCCACTTTTTATATTTGCTTTGCTCCCACATTTGATCCCATATTTGCTCCCACTTTTTGCTCACAGTTATTTTTTTCTCCCACATTTGCTACCACTTTTGCTCTCACTTTTTGCATGTATATATGCTCCCACATTAAACTATTGTTGTTAATACCAAGTTGTCTTTACTAGAGATTAGTTTGTGCTTGACAGTTGATATGGAAGTATCAGTGACTAGGTATGGTAAGCCTTATGCATACTATAAAGGATATTCATATATTGTGAAACGAAGCAATAAAAATGGAACTGTTATTTGGCGCTGTTCAAAGCAACGATCGAAACAGTGTCGAGGAATGCTTAAAACAAAAGAATTGGACGTACTTTCTTCAAACTATCATGAATGTAAACTTAATAATCACGCTAGTCTAAATGTAAGGAAAAACCCAAACCAAAGCAAGAAACCAAGTCCAAGAGAAAGATAGTGCTGCTCAAGATAATATTAACCTCAAGTTTAATACACTACAACGCACGCATGCTGTTAGCGAGTTGTTTAATGAGAAACCTTTAACACCTCCTGTGAAACCCATATTCAGAGAAGCACCCACATCTCAAAAGCCCTCAACCCTATCAGAGACAATATACCCCATCAAAAGTTAGTTGGGAAAGGTAATAGTGGTAATAATAACATAACAATGTTAAAGCATTCTAGCACATCTAAAAGGAAGCTTTCATCACTATCAAAGGCAACTCAAACCATTGAACAGACTGTGGACACAGGTGGAAATTATGATGGTAATGATAACGATGATAATGATCATCATTATGAAAATGATTATAATAATGAGGATGATAATCATAATGATGGTGATAATGATGAACTGCTTCCCGAGATTGTGAAACCATTCATAAAAATAGCAAATGGAACGATCCTAATATATTAGTCGAACGTCTACAGCTCTTGCATGCCTGTAAACAAGTTGGTCATATTGGTTATGAGAAAGAGCTATTAAATATAGAAAATGAACTTCGTAAAGCTGCTATTATTGTGTGATGGGTCAACGTAGCAACACCCCCATCCCCTAAAAAATAATTTTCAACAAGTGTTATGTTTAAAAGAAATGATAAACCAAAAGAGCTGTATTCTGTGTGTCTATCTCTTGTAAAAAAATGATTAAATTGATAAACATGAGTTTGTGTATATTTCTTGTTTTCTTGCATGTTCAAGCAATAGTTATGTCAGGGAAGGGATTCGAACCCTTGCTTCCTTATATATTTGGAAATTTGATCTTAAGTCAAACGCCTTAACCACTCGACCACCCTGACAGTCACTGATTTAATTAGTCTTGTTGGACATTAGTGTTTACAAAACTTTTCTTTTCCCCACTATATATATGCTCAACCACTTTTTGGTTTTTCAATGCTGATTTTTGTTTTGTTTCAATTTTTTTTTCAGTAACATTGCAGTTATCAGTATTGCAAACTGAGTGTTTAATATAGGGTTAAAGGCATTAAATAAATCACAAGCCTTACAGTAGTTGCATTTGATGTATAACATGCAACATGTTATTCAAAATTTCAAATAGAGCTGTGCCTTGTTAATATTAAACTCTGTTGATCATTAAAATAACTACTTGTAAAATAATTCCAGTGTCAAATCCTATTAGCAAATAGCATCTATTAAATAATCATGCCATAAAACGAGAACTTAAAAATCATTTATTGTAGGAATACCTTTAATGGGATCACCAAACCTTCAAGTATGCAATATACATTCCAGATAGTGCTGTATTTTGGTCGATAGTGCCTCGAGTGCTTACATTAAATAAGAATATAGTAAACGTATAACATTTTTATAAATCATAATTGTTTACATAAAATATCATATAATAAATATTTTCACACCAACGAATGACCATTTGAAAATGGTTTATTGTAGAAATATCTTTAATGGAACCTCCAAACCTTCAAGTAAACCATATGTGATGTACATTCCACATAGCTACATAACCGACAGTACATCGTAGTACCAATCTCCACCGCATTGCGCGCTCATTGTTTGTGTTGGATTTCTGTCTCATTACTAGAACTGTACTTACTGGTCAATAACCAACATAGTGGTCAAAGTGTTCCCCTGGTAGATAACCCATGTTTGGTTTGTCAATTTCTAATTGCAAGGCCAGTCAAGACCTAACAAAAATTAGTCTTAACGTATATATCCATCATCAACACCATATTATTAAACAAATGGAACCATCTGAAGGTATTTATTACATTTAATTGCATTTAAGCAACCTTCAAGAGCAAAGTATAGACAGGAATTGTGAAAAGGAAACCAATCAATCATTCAATGTCGTTAGTGTTAACAACCTCAACGTAAGAGGTTATGAAAGTCTATGTGAGGGTGTGGTTTTTACAGCTGAATGCCTTTTCCTGACACCCACCTCAGAGACAAGTTTATGGGAAATGAAACTCAGCTATCTTGTCGAATGTGGAGCTCCTAGTCTAGGAGAAAATCATGTTGAGGTATTTGTCTGCAGGGAGTGTGGTAAACGAAGCAACAACAATAAAAGCATACTTGTAAAGGCAATATTATAGAATTTTCGAGTACATATAGTGAATTTCCAAAAAATGGATAAATTTCATGGTTTGTAGCCCACTTTGGGTAAGTTTGGTAAATGTTAGTGAATTTTCATCTATATTCGTCTAATTTTATATGAATTTGAGGTAGTTTAAACCATGCTTAGGTAAATCAATGGAATTTCAATAAATCTAACAGTCATTTGTCGAATTTTGCTGGAATGTTGTGTCATTTGGTCAATTTGCGGAAAATGTAGTGGATTTTAGGAAAATTTAAGGTAAATCTGGGGATAGTTAGGTATTTAACAGATAACCTGTCACTATAATGGTTGTATTAGAGTGTGCCTTTCACCACCAAGGGGTAGGATTGGAGAGAGGAGACCGTCATGAGCTGAAGTGCATAGTCATTTATATTGACTTTAAGAATGGTTGTTGTGGGGGATCGAACACTCCTCTTGTTTGTTTTGGGGGAAGTGTACTCCATTCCATTCTATTTTTTAAAAGCCACTAATCAGGTCCTAGCATTGGGCAGTTGCAAACCATTTCACTATTCTTAACATCGAATGTGCATTTGCCTGGAGTAGAAGTGAGAAACCACATCAGTTTGGTGTATAGAAAACTCACCTCACCTCACCCCAACTCATTGGAAAATGAAAATCATTTGTTTTTGTCTTACTTAGGGGCTTGGAAATCATGGTTATCAGTCCCATGTACTATACTTGGGAAAATAATCATGGCCATGCACACTATTATTAGCCGAGTTTCTAATACAATTTTGCATACCCTAGGACCAGTATTGCATTATAAGGCATGCCATGTGTTAGCGTTCTTAAAAGCCAGTGATATAAAACAAAAGAGGTCTTTAATTCCACCCCTGGGCGTCATATCTAGTGTCATATTGGTTGACGATCACGGAGTCCCAGCTGAGACCGTCATTGCTTCCACTAACTTGTGCTAGGCTCCTCTCTGTCTTATGTCCTGTCGACCACACTTGCTCAACTCTTGTTCTCTACCGACCCCAACATGATTAGGGTATCCGAGCCCTAGGGAGTCTCTTCCTTTTGCAACTTCATTGGCCCTTGTTTATTTATTTTTTCTGATATCCTACTAGTGTGAGGAGGCAGCCTTGTTTTTATTTTCATGTTATTTCCTGTATTTTGCTCAAGCCCCCTCAAGAAGGTAGGGTGTATATAGCCCCACCACTTGCGGTGCACTCTGCATATGGCTACACCCTCAAGGGGCTTACGGCTGATCAGTTTGGAAGTTGGCGACCCCAAGGGATTTCTGAGCTGAGTCCAGTTTTCCTCCTCTTTATCCATTACCTCTGGGGCAGAGCCTCTCCTGTTATCCTTTTTATCTGCCTTTCATGGCTCTCCTTCCTTCCAACTCCCTCAATCCACATGCTTGAGGGTTGAGGGCCATTTTTTATTCCTTCTGTCCTTTATTTGGCCTATTGCCTTTTTGTTTTCCATTTCTTCTTCTAGTAAATAAGAGTGTAGTTAGTTTTAGTTATAGCTTAGATTTAACTTTCATCTTTACGATGATCCAAACCATTGAGGGTCGATAGGACAGCTTGGTGGTTATGTTTGTAGAACGCTTCTCTTTTGTCCAAAGGACAGCATGTTGAATTCCTCACTGGCTCATGAATTTTATTCTTTGTTCACTTAGTTCTCATGGCTTTGAAACTGGCTGTCTGTAACGTGATCATTATTCATTTTAACTTCAGCGTACGGTGTAGGATTGGAAAAGAGGCGGCCATGGCTTCTGAATGACAACTATGTTAGTGTTTGTCTAAAGTATAAATAAAAAAAGAGTTCAAACATCATGTAGGACATAAACTAATTTTAAGTTCAGATTTGTGTTTCACAGTAAACACAATTATTCTCCGTTTAAAACAAGCCATACAATTCTTTTTCTACCTTGATAGCTTATATGTGGGCATGGCTATAGATTACAAGTAGTATAATCATCAGCTAAGGATTCAATTTCCATTACCTACACCTCTCATGGTATGGCTCTTAGCCAATTCGTTAAACTATAGAAAAGGTTTCTATATGTTCTGTTACATTATTATTTGACCATCTCACCGTGTAGTGGTTAACCTACTTGGTTGTCAACCCTAAGGTCTTGGCTTCCAACCCCGACTATACCAAGACATTCATTTCAAGGTTGCAATAAGCTTCACTAAGCCTTTGTCAAACCTAACAACGATCTAGTCATGTCCTGTATGATAACACGGTGAAGAGCACGTCCACTATCAAGCAGACGTGTAATATGAAACTTGCTGACAAGATCGCCGTGCTGTTATCACCAAGGCACACTACACAAACTAAAGCCAGTGTCTCTGTGCAGATTCAACCCAGCGGTAGTATGCAAGCGTATATTTGTTTAAAAAGTATCATGACTATAAGTCCACTGTCACCACAGAGGCCCCAGGTCGATTTTTTTCTAAAGGCTGCAACAGGGTATACTGAGTCGTGACAGGTAAAACTTTTTGGGGTCCATTCGTGAACCATGGCAAAGGGTTGGCCATCCTGACTTCTTCAACACCTCAAACCAATGTTTACTATTACTGGCGAGTTACCATTTTTTTCTTCGGCTTTTCCCAATTATTTTGAGTCGCCGGAGCCAACCAGGATCATTTTGGTTTTGGCCGGGGATTTTAGGTCGAATTCCCTTCCTGAAGCCACGTGATTTTTCAGGTGAAAATTCCAACCCCCGCTGTAACCGTGATTTGAACCCCAGCTGTCCGGGTAAAGACGAGCAAGTAAACACCTGCGCCATCACGCTCCCCACTGGTTAGTTATCTATCCACACATTAATCCATAATTACATAATAATAATAATAACAATCATCCTCCATACACATGTCCATTAAAGCATTGTTTCACCAAACGCTTATGCTTTTAGGTGTATAACACATTTTTTCCTCATAACATGACTATTTACTCTTTTAGGGGTGAAATTACCTATCCAGGTATAAGCGCATGTCATGGCCTATTTTTTAAGCTACCACACCTATTTTTAGGCTTCTTCGTTTCCAAGATATTGATTTTTCAATTTGGGGGGTTGTTTTCACCCCCTGTTATTTTTCATCAAAAACAAAAGATCTTAGGTTCATTTATCATTTTTAGGTGTTAAACACGTTTTCCCCATAACATGACTATTTACTGATTTAGGGGTGAAATGACCAATCGAGGTAAAAGCCCTAATCATCCCCTATTTTTAAGCTATCACACCTAATTTTAGGGTTCTTCGTTTCCGAGATATGGATTTTTCAATTTTGGGGGTGGTTTCCACCCCCTGCTATTTTTCATCAAAAACAAAAGATCTTAGGTTCAATCATCATTTTTACCCGTTTAATACCTTTTTCCCATAGCATGACTATTTACTGATTTAGGGTTGAAATGACCAATCGAGGTAAACGCCCTAATCATCCCCTATTTTTTTAGCTATCACACCTAATTTTAGGGTTCTTCGTTTCCGAGATTTGAATTTTTCAATTTTGGGGTGGTTTCCACCCCCGTGCTATTTTTCATCAAAAACAAAAGATCTTGGGTTCAATTATCATTTTTACCCGTTTAACACCATTTTCCCCATAACATGACTATTTACTGATTTAGGGTTGAAATGACCAATCGAGATAAAAGCCCTAATCATCCCCTATTTTTAAGCTATCACACCTAATTTTAGGGTTCCTTGTTTCCGAGATATAGATTTTTCAATTTTGGGGGTGGTTTCCACCCCCTGCTATTTTTCATCAAAAACAAAAGATCTTAGGTTCAATTATCATTTTTACCCGTTTAATACCTTTTTCCCATAACATGACTATTTACTGATTTAGGGTTGAAATGACCAATCGAGGTAAAAGCCCTAATCATCCCCTATTTTTTAAGCTATCACACCTAATTTTAGGGTTCATCGTTTCCGAGATATGGATTTTTCAATTTTGGGGGTGGTTTCCACCCGCTGCTATTTTTCATCAAAAACGAAAGATCTTAGGTTCATTTATCATTTTTACCCGTTTAACACATTTTCCCCCATAACATGACTATTTACTGATTTAGCGGTGAAATGACCAATCGAATAAAAGCTCTAATCATCCCCTATTTTTTAAGCTATCACACCTAATGTTAGGGTTCTTCGTTTCCGAGATATGGATTTTTCAATTTTGGGGGTGGTTTCCACCCCCTGCTATTTTTCATTAAAAACAAAAGATCTTAGGTTCAATTATCATTTTTACCCGTTTAACAACTTTTTTCCCATAACATGACTATTTACTGATTTAGGGTTGAAATGGCCAATCGAGGTAAAAGCCCTAATCATCCCCTATTTCTTAAGCTATCACACCTAATTTTAGGGTTCTTCGTTTCCGAGATATAGATTTTTCAATTTTGGGGGTGGTTTCCACCCCCCTGCTATTTTTCATCAAAAACAAAAGATCTTAGGTTCAATTATCATTTTTACCCGTTAAACACCTTTTTCCCCATAACATGACAATTTACTGATTTAGGGGTGAAATGACCAATCGAGGTAAAAGCCCCAATTATCCCCTATTTTTTAAGGTATCACACCTAATTTTAGGGTTCTTCGTTTCCGAGATATGGATTTTTCAATTTTTCATCAAAAACAGAAGATCTTAGGTTCATTTATCATTTTTAGGTGTTTAACACGTTTTTTTTTCATAACATGACTATTTACTCTTTAAGGGTGAAATGACCAATCGAGGTAAAAGCCTATATCATCCCCTATTTTTTAAGCTATCACAGCTAATTTTAGGGTTCTTCGTTTCCAAGATATGGATTTTTCAATTTTGGGGGGTAGTTTCATCCCCAAACGGGGGACGTCACCCCAAGTGCTAGGACCCTTCATACAAGGCCCTAGCATGATTGGTTCGCGAGATATGAACAAAAGTGTAGTTAGGCCCTTTCGACAAAAACGAATCATACATTCAAAAACGGGGCGTCATCCCCAGGGTTAGGATACTGCCTATGGCAAAATCCCATCAAGGGTTCAGAAAATATTAACAAACGTATAGTTAGGTCCTTTTGACAAAAGCCGTCCGTTTGCGCACATAAAAATAATACTGTTTCACCCCCCGGGTAAGGTTAGTTTTTATTTTGGTGTTGATATGCCCCGTCCATAGAAAATGGGATTTCACCACGAGTCCTACGACACCCCATAGGTTAAATCCGATTAATGGTTAGCGAGATACTAAAAAGCCGATGACCTATTAGTTTTTTGGGTTTCTTTAAATACATATTAAAAAACTCATTTATAAATCATTTAGAAAGCCCGCTCTTTTACAAAATCCCCAAGTGCGCAGGCATACAAAAAAACATTCATCGCCATAATGTCAAAAAACACACGTTTACCCCAAATGGCGTTTCCAAATTCCATCCATTTTAAAAAATAACCTCACCATCACCTAGAGCGGAAAAAATACCGTCTAAACGACCCCTCACTCGACGCCCTCCCCCACCACCTAACCCTTTCCCAACATAGGCATACATATTCAAGCACGAGCGCGACTTGAGGAAACCAACTCTACCCCACTACTCGCGAATGACCTTTTAGTTTTTGTATTTTAATTAAATAAAGAGGCTATAGGAAAGTAGGGGCATTACTAGCAGTGCTAGGACACCCTGTATGTTCTAATGCCATGTTTGGTTAGCGAGATATGAGGTTCGGGGCCGATACGAGGAGGGTTCAAAAAGAAGTGTAACAGCTCTCTCATCATCCCACTACTGATGTGTTATTGAATTAAGGTGACATGAGGCCATTTTTGCCCAGTCAACCGAATTGATAATGAGCTGTTAGAGCCATTGTGTGACGTCATTGGGACGATGTGTTTTGTTAGTCGCTAACGTGTACTATTTGAGAGCTCATTTCTCAACTTTAAATGGTAAGACTGGGGTAGTGGTTTTACTACTGGTCAGCACATACTCTGGAGGTCTACATTTATCTAAATCCACGATGTGGGAGTAATACCTGATCTAATACTGAACAATCATGGAGCAAAATTATTTCATTAAAATTGAACTGAAATACTGAAATTTAATTATTCTTGGATTGTTCATCGGATATTTGATTTTTATTTCTTTTTGTTTTGTTCTGCGACAGCATTAAATTCGGGCAGGCAGGCATGCAAAGGGCATGAACACTAGGAAAGTAATATTTATTTCTTGTTGTGTTTACCCATACCATGTAACCTGTATGTACTTTTTAGGTGCTATTTTATGATAGGACTAAAGTCGTGCTAGCTTTTAATTTTCATTTGATGTATGCGCATCTCGCCTACAGTTTAACGTAAAATAGGATTTAGCTAACCAAATTAATGTAACGTTAAATGTTGGAAGTGATACCGTCATAGTTTACATATTTTCTATTGGTGCTATTCAATGTATATTGAACACTTTGCTATTAGTATAAACAGGTTAAAGGCGGAACCATTAACCTGTTTATACTAATTAGTTTATCAATACGGAACCAGAATTAACCTTTTAAGTTCTAAAACCACTTTGCTATTGTTTTTCTGTTGATTCAGGGTATGATTACTGTTATTTTTCATGAACAGTTGTAGTGCTTAGAGAATTGTTTGCGTATCACATTCCTTGCTAGATTGCAGTTTAATTATTTTGTGAAAGGTCTTCGAGGGGGTTGAACTTGAATTAAGTTGAGATTTTTAAATTTTATGTTTTGATTTGCGAACTAGCCGATTTGTACCCTCTGAAGTAGGTTAGGGATTTGTTTTTAATGAATAAATTGTATGATCATGTACTTAAGACTGAACTCATTATTGCTAGCTTTATGTTTTTGGGGTTATGTTCTCTTTGGGCTGGTTTTTCTTAACCACGGACCTCTCACCCAACCCGACACTACCCGTGTGTAGCAGTCTCGTGCGGGCTAGTCTGAGAACATATTCCATCCTCTGAGTGTATGGTTGCGACGGATGGGGACGTCGAGAAGGCCGTATGTGGCCTGCGGTTCCCCGACATTCTCGTCTTACCAGACACAGTATTAAAAAATCGTCATGCTGGCATTATTGTGTAGTTACTCCAGGTCTCAATACTCCCCAGCATTAACAGAAAATTACCCACAAGTTGCAAGAACAGCTCGTTGCATGTACAGTCATATCAAATTTTAACTTGGGTAAAGTGCATAATAATCAATCATTGAACGTACGCCAGCTGTATACATCACTCGGAAAAGCCCAGCAGGACGTCACGCAGAGCAGACTGATTTATATTGTTAGAGTCTCTTCATATTTATAGTATTCTTGTTTAATTAACGTTTGTATATTTATTAATTGGAAATATAGACATTCTTGCGTGTAATGTGTTATGCCACAAACTTTCTTAAGTGGTTTTCATTGCTTGATGTGTGTTATCTTTTTGTATGTATGTACATATACCAGCTGAATCAGCTGCCCGTAATAACATTGTTTTTTTTGCAGCCAAACTAGCGTTGTTATCAGGAGGGTCGATATTTCTCTGCTTGAGTTCCGTATGGTACTATCGCACTGCAATCTTATCCTGCAAACGATACTGAACCCTGTTATTTTTCCCTCGATGTGACTACAGACTCAGTATCGTTTGGGGGATATGCTAGCAGTGCATGAGTACCTTATAGGATACAAGCAGAGAAAAATCGACATTCCTGCCAACACACGTTAGTTGGGATGTATAAAGCAATATTTTTAGGGGCAGCTGATTCACCTGGTATATATCTAAGGGTAAATAAATCATGTTCATCATTTCAATTCTTCTATTATAACATAATTTATATTTATGTAGGCACAGATGGGACGGAGATAATTTCAGAAGTTCACTCCGTTTAATCCACGCATTGTACACTTTAAGCACGAGTTTACTGCAGCGTGTCGTATTAACTAGCATTCTTGGTTGTTAACTCTGGGATCCCTGTTTGACTCCCGGCGGAGCTAAAATAAAAACTGGTGTGAGGGCTTTAACGGGGCACACTGAGGAAATATTAGAAGAGGTGGGTTAGATTTCGACTTAAACCGTTATAGAACTGGTTTTGCGTTGTTTACCACTTCAACTATAGGCAAGTGGCGGAATGGAACCAAAACTAATGTCACGGTTACCTCCTTCAATACTGGTCTCGACTAGAAATATACACACCCATACAGCTATAACAATAACAACCGTTATCATACAAATTCCAAACACATCTAAGTACTGTATACTACATAAAACTGCATGATCACGATGTCACAAAGCCCGCAAAGGAATCAACAACTATAAACAACATACAAACTCTAAGCACAATGCGCCCACAAGGGGAACTTTTATATCTCGTCTATGGCTCCTGGATGGGATATGGGAGGCTGGGATAAAGTCTACTTGGTCTCAAATATGTGCATCACAATTATATTGGAATCCTTATTGGGAAAGACTTCTTAGATATCCTCTGATAAGCTGGATTGTTCCAAATGGAAGTTCCGGAAATGTGCGTCACCATCAGGATTCATCTTCCTCCACTTCTCTGAACTGTAAATTTATATAAACATTGACTCAGAAACTTTCGACATAGAATAGCAGAAATCAACTGTGTTCGTCACTCTGGTCAGCTGATTTCTGACGAACGAACTGTATCCATGTCACCCATGAACGTTATACATTGAAGTTAATGAATGTCTCGCACAAGATTCCTTGCAAAATATCAATGTAAAACTCTTTTATCACAGCGACCGAACCCTTGCACATACGGTACACATTTCAAACTCCATTGATATGGTTACACTTCACACCCTTCCAAAAAAATCTGTCTTATGATCCCCGCGAAATGCCAGTGCAATATTCTTAGCTCAAAGCGAACAGTCCCTTACAATCGCAGCATACTGCCATGTGCTTCAAACATAGTCGATAATGTTATCCTTCATCGCCTCCAAATGGGCCTGTCCACCGACATGACACTGAAATGTGCTCAAGTACAGGACCTTGGAGACAAGATAATTTGAAACTTTCAACCATCCCTTCTTGTCATGACTTTCCACATCCACTCTTGGAAGAATCATTTAGTGGCTTCCTGTCTAATCCTTGAAACTATGTTTTATTATTGCTCTTCATTTACTGGATATGATACTAGGGACATCACTGTCATCATTCCCATGTAGCTTTTGGGCGTGGAATCAGTGTGATAATGTGTCATTGTTAAGTCAGTGCTAGTATATGTACTACAAATTTACTGAGGACAGAATTGAGGAAGAGGAACAGTTGCTTCTAATTGGGTACAATCACAGCAATTAACTAGAGTAGAATTAGAAATCACCGGTAAACTCTCGTAGATTAGTTGTGTTGGGAATTGGAACCATCTCTTTCCAGCTGTCCTGACAAGGTCGAGTGTGCCACGTTTCACCCCTCAGACCAGAATTAGTTCCCACGCGGAATTAACTCAATATGTACATGAAGAGCACGACGGTGGACTCAATAACGAAGTTAATAAACTATATAGTACAGACATTGAAATAACACTTCCAACACAAGTAGCTGATGACAGTGGTGCTCAAAGTAAATAGTTATTGTTGTTCATCATTTATGGGTATTGATATCGTGATGATCAGACCCATGTTCTTCAGTGTGTCTGGGTGTGTTAATTTAGTGTCTAAGAGAAAGTGTGGGTATTTGTAATCGTGGTGGGATTGGGAGGAAGGTGGTCATGGCCACAAGTTAGAAACCATCCCAGAATTTGCCTGGAGTTGAAACTGGATACCATGGAAAATTACTTCCATGATAGCTGAATGAGAATCGAACCACATCTTCTCCATCTTCTCAGTTTTCCACGTGAGGCTGAATGTTCACCGTTCCAGCCCTCTCGCGACAGAGCTGGGAATCGAACCCAGGACCTTTTCTACCGGAGTTTCCATATATACACCGTGACTAGACAAGGTGGATTCAAATACCGACACATTAAATGGGCAACAAGAGCAAAAGAAGCGCTACACGAGGCAGAGAGAGTAAGCATAGTATTGAGGAGGTAGGCTTGACATTATTTCCCTCCTCATGGCGAGTGTCAGTATCCACAGTACTCCATATCGAAGGAGCAGACTTTACAATACCATCTGCTCTTTTCTCCATTCTACTATTGTCTTTATCTCTCATTTCACCATTCTTCCTTCCCTGTCTCGCTGCAGTTTAGGATATCATTCCATCTCCTTCGCACTCACTGTCCTGCTCTGATCTGGCAACGCTCCATCAAAGCCATGAATATGAATGACGTCATTAGTGCGAGTTTCGTCGTCCATTCCTCATTCAATTGAATGTGTTTCGTGGCAGTGAAATGGTCCTGGTTCTTATACAATCCACTAGAGTGCAATAGTGCTTATGACTGCAGACTGGGGAAGGTGTGAATAGCCTCACAGGAGTATGCTAATGAAGTTGTCCCTGAACCCACGACCATTTTTGTGGAGCAAGATTATAGCCCGTAACCCATAATGTCATCTATGTTTTTAAGTGTACAATAACAACTTCGCAGGAATGAACAATCTTCTTCTATCCTCCCTCCGAGGCTCTGTCAATGGAGGTGTCTCTCTCTTACCTTCGGTAATAATCCTATTCAGATGGTATTTTAGAAAGACAAGTAAAAAATAATCCCTCAGGTATGTGTTGTCACGATTGCAGCCACAGGGTGAAAACATTCCTAGTGATAAAAGTGGAATCATCAGCTGCTGGGTAACAACAATGCAATAGCAGTATCACTTGACATCTTTTAGAACAAATACGAAGTGCCATCTTTTATGAGTGATGTTCCTGCATGGTGGGGGCTGTGTAATTAAAATATATCCGTTCCATATACCAAGTTATGGGAATTTTTGGATTGCGTCCAACAACATAAATTCAGTTTTGAATGGTCTGTATAAGAAAAAAAACGAAGGTTAATTATTGTGATGAGGATTTTTATATAGTCCCCTCATAATGAGTGGCTAGATGAGAAATTACAGCAATGATTAGAACCATGTAGTGATGGTTATACCAGGTGATTCAGCAGCCCCTTCCAATAACGTTTGCTGCAACCCAACTAACGCGTGTTGGCAGGAAGGTCGATAATTCTCTGCTTGCATCCCGTATGGTACTAATAATGCACTCCAAGCAAAACCTGTAAACGACACTGAACCCTATTATTTTTTCCTCGAAGTGACTACAGTTTAATACGAGGGAAATATAAGTGTTCACCCACACAACCATTTCCCGCCAGCGACTCCTGGTGTTTGGCAACCGCTGGACCCAATTTGTCCAGGGGATTGGTCAAAAATAAAATGGTTTTATTAGAGCATTTGAAAGCACTCAAAGTAATTAGCTGCAATGATATATTCGAACATATTAAAACTATATTTCATCACTAGCTTACGGTAGGTCTGGCTAAATCTTGACAAGATTTCTTTCTCAAATCTATCTCCTAGCTTCCAGGGCCTCTTCCTATGCACTCTATACAAATACCGACAAGCCGATTTTCGTTAATTGTTACCGTATCCAGGCTTTTACTCCGTGTAAGTAACTGAAGGTTCTTTTGTTAGTGTACGTTGTGCAGGACTGTAGAAGTGAAATACGTAGCGCCTGTTTTATGGATCAGTAAAACAAACGCGTTTCTTTAACTAGTGCTGCTACTTATATCTCCTACAGTTCGGGTTTTGGCTTATTTCCTTAATACTCTCTATTTTGGAGGAGCTACACCTGTTCTCTTTTACGGCTCCTCCTGCATTAAAGGAGGTAGGAAGTACGTAACCCATCATGCATGTTGAGCCCTGGATACTGCTAAACCCTGACGGGTACACGACTGGTGATCTCAGGAATAGGTGAACCAAGAGATTTCTGAGGTAGGAAGTTTATAACCCATCATTCATGGTGAACCCTAGATAGTGCTACACCCTGACGGGTTCACGACTGGTGATCTCAGGAATAGGTGAACCAAGAGATTTCTTAGGTAGGAAGTATGTAACCCATCATTCATGGTGAACCCTGGATCCTGCTTCACCCTGACGGGTTCACGACTGCTTATCTCAGGAATAGGTGAACCAAGAGATTTCTGAGGTAGGGAGTATGTAACCCATCATTCATGGTGAACCCCGGATACTGCTACACCCTGACGGGTTCACGACTGCTGATCTCAGGAATAGGCGAACCAAGAGATTTCAGAGTTGGTTCCATGTTCCCCCCATTTGCCAGGTAACTTTGCTGCTGTCCAACTCTTTACTTCCTTCCAAGGATTTTAGTCCTCACTCTTCCTCTTTGTATCAATTTACAGTCCTCATTCATCGACGGTAGAAGGCATATTTTGCCTGTTTTTAATTCCCCTAAGTTATTCCTTTTGTGTTAATTTTTTCTAGTCTATAAATTAGATATGCAACTGACAGCGGTAGCTACGTTCACTAACGCGTAACGTTAGACCATGGGGCCAAGCTATCTGTCAACTAGGTAGACGTGGATTTGACCCCACTGTCGACCTTCGTTGAAATGGTAATCCGAGGTTTAGTGCTTTCAACTCCAGGCAAATGACGAGATGGTACCATCTAAAAGACCACGGCCGTTTCCTTCCATCTCATTAACTGGTTCTATTCATCTTCAATAATTTTATCTATCATTAACTCCTCCAATGAGGTCGGCATCAGGAGGGGCAACTGGCAATAAAAACCACCCACCATAGTTATAGACTTTCATCGCATCTCATCCCCGATTCCATTGAAAGCGGGTGTAATATGGAAAGGTGTTCCCTGAAAAGTTAATTCATTGATTTAAAAATTCCAAGTCTGGTTCCGACATTGACGCCCACACGTCTCTAGTGCCTTTGGCGAACAAGCACAGGTTTTCTATCCAATATTTCGCATCACAGGGTGCCCTATTCTTCTCATAGATGTCTTGATCGTGGCGTGGCCCACACTACATACTACATCTATCTAATCTGGCACGCCCGGTCAGCACAAACCCCAACTGTGGTCTCATTTTCAAGTCTTGCTCATCGAATATAACCACTCCAATGTGAGCTCCTTAAGAGTCATCTCCATGATAAAGATTTCCAATATCATCATCATCATTAACGGTAGGAGCAGCATCTTTATGTAACTACGTTTAACCTGTGGTAGATATTACGTTAAATATTGGCCCTCATTAAATAACTCGTACACATAACACGACGTACAATTAGAAGTGCATACAAGCTGAGTTTTACAGCAATGATGATCGCAATGTTACTGACAAGACAAGTGTGAAGGTATCACCCAAGTGAGTGTATGCGATTGTCGTGATCGAATAAAGATAATATGTTTGTATTGAATTCGTATTTCATCGTCGTCTCCGATATGACATTTCAAGCCATTTCCAATTGGTTAGCGCACTAGGCTTTGGCCCGAAATATCCCGGGTTCGATTCCCGGCCGGGCCGTTATGGAATTTATTCTCCTGAAGTAATTTCCCGTGGCTCGGGGACTGGGTGTATAGGACGTCATCATCACTTCATCCCCAATACGGAGCGCAGGTCGCCTACGGGCGTCAACTAGAAAGACCTGCACTCGGCCTCTCAGGAGGCCACACGACAAACAAAATGGGATTGACTTAATTGCAAGGTTGCCAAACCTAAACTCACCAAATATTCTTAAACATTTATGATTGTGGTATTGAAGAACGGGAAGAGAAGATACGGGAGGAATATGTGGAGGACAGTGTATTGTCCTAGAAAATAAATGAACCCCCCAAAAGCTTTAATATCCTGCAATTTAAGATATTACTCTGTCTTCATAATTTGTGTTGGTCTTTAAATTCTCCGTAAGCAATAGCCGCAATGCTAGACACAAGCAATAGCTATGAGGTGCCTTCTAGTTGCAATCATGCCTAAGATGTTAATTAAGAGGCGTTATGCGACATACATAGGGCCTTGTGATTTACGTCGTCTCAAAATCATCGGCCACAAGGCCTTTTGCTATCATCAAATATGTAAATTAGCTTCCCTTCAGCGTTATCGTTTCACTCTCCCACACTCTTGCAGCTCAGCCACTTGATTAAAGCAATAAATTTCCACGCAGAAATGACGCTCACAAAGTGTTGTATGCGCTGCCCTAATCTGTCATTACAAATACAAGAAAACTGCACGCATAATATTCAAATTCCTTACATTCACTGTTGTGTTATCAGATTTATTTTGTAGTAAGCACTGTATACGGAGCACATAAAATATTACTCTCAAAACATTGAATAAGTAATATGAGGGCGAACAGTAGTGTACATGGTAAACTGGGAGGAATTCATTGAAACGTCCTTAATATTCGAATTAATATTAAAATTGGGCGGTTAGATTACTTAGTAATGGTACAAGAAATGTTTGTACTATCTCCAGTGTGACTCATTATGTAGTTCTCAGTAGTGACAGTGGTAGAGTCACTATATTATGATCTAGGAAGGTATTACCTGTTAGATCAAGCATCCTATACTGCCCAGTATACAGTTACCAGTAGTTAGCTCTGAACTTCCCCATCCCACTTCCCCGGTATACTACTGCACCGTAAAGCATTTGCTACGCTGAGAGTGTCTGTGTCTGATTATGAGAACCTACTGCCACGCGCGTCGATGTTTTCAGGTAAGGAATTATTCGGCCCTCTCCCCACACCGCTCTACACCCCACTCCTACTGCTAAGGTATCAAAGTCTAGTGCTTAGCTGAACGCCGGTATCTGTACAGATATAACAAGAAGTTCCGTGACGAACTAAAGAGCCTACTTTTCATGCCAATGATTATTCTCCAGTATATGAACCTATCTAGAATAATGACGAAATTAAGTTGGTAATATCGAAATGTCTAATTAGTTCGAAATATTCCTGGTATAATGTAGCCTAATAGAGCACTACAGTTGGCAGCCCTGGTGACTGAATATATTCTTAGTTCTATCTCTTAAGGTACAGAATACAAAATTTGGTTGAAGACCAATGGACGTTACATGCACCTAGACATTGGATCTATCAGCATGCGTAAAAGCATGTTGGCAGCAATGTCATGCGTGTGCTGGTTAGAAATAATCGGAAATATTATGATATCTTGTTGTGCCAATTTTGGATGAAATCCATTTGTTAGTATAGAAGTTACATGTATTTTAAAATTGGTCCTATCAGCAGGCATACAATCATGTTGGCAGCACTGACTTATATTAATTATTCTAAATTAATCTAGAATGTCAGCGGCTATACGTGTGCAAAGTATAGGACTGTTGGCTTGCATAATTCCTGATATATTGATATTATGGGAAAAAATATAGACAGCATTTATTAACAGTTAGCAGCCCTGATTGCTCTTAAGAATACTTATAGTCATATCTGTTATGTTACACATAGCACATACGAAATTTGGTTGAAATGCCACTGATAGTATAGAAGTTACATGTATTTAAAAATTGGTCCTATCAGCAGGCTTAGAATCATGTTGGTAGAACTGAAGTATATAAGTTACTCCAAAATTAATCTAAAATGTCAGCTACTATACGTGTGCATAGTTTAAAGCTGTCAGCTTGCATACTTTCCGATATATTGGTATTTGGATAAAAGAATAGAGATATCAATTATTAACAGTTGGCAGCCCTGGTGGCTCTTAAGAACACGCTCAGTCATATATGTTTATGTACACATATTACATACAAAATTTGGTTGAAATCCAATTGATAGTGTAGAAGTTATAGGCACTTAAAAATTGGACTTATCAGAAGGCTTAAAATTATTTTGGCAGCACTTTCATGTATGGCCTCCTGTAAATTAAACTGAAATAGTATTATCTACCAGTGTGCCAATTTGGGATAGCTCCCATGCATACCTTCCTAGATATCCAACATGGAGCTCAAATTTCTAGTGTGTTTTTTCAGCAGTTGGTAGCACTGACATCATTTTCAAATATGGACGTGAGATATTCCGGTATACATCTTTACTCATACTAAGTTTGGTTTCGATTGCTGTAGCCGTTTAGGAGTTGATAGGGGGGACACACACACAGCCAGACAGACAGACAGAAGGCCAGACAGACAGACAGACAGACAGACACACATTGTCCCGGATCGATCTCATAAGTCTACTTTTTCCTCATTTTTGCAAAATGTGAAAAGTAGGCTAAAAATAGGTCACAGTCCTTTTGCAATCCTTCGGTTACTATGCGAGATTGTTTCCTTGAAATTTGTTTTGCAGATGTTTCAGTTACATAATAATGATTTGTTATTTACATTGGTGACAACCCATTTATAAAGTCTTGCATCATGGTACAATTCTTCAGGCTACTAGCTGTTACTGATCCGGGGTGTAGTCATTTGATTTCCTAAAATTAGCGTGACTTTGTGCTATTCATAGTTTTAAAAGTCATATCTATGAATACCGTGAAAGTATTCATTCGACAACGAGTTAGGATTGGCGACGACTGTGACAATTCAAAAGGCACTGTGCAGGTATCCGGGAATTGATCTAATTTACTATCAAATTTCATTAACATAGCACAGTTCACCAATAGATATTTCTGGGTGGGATGGAAATCCAGCTTCACCCTCCGGCAGGCGCGCGCTGTAATAAAGTGCAACATCAACACTAATTTGGTAGTTCCTTTGTTGACTTTCAGCGGAAAGACGCGCGCATCATAATATGTACAGCTTGAGAGATTGCGCTCCATATGGCCAAAGTTTCATCATCTTCTATTGTTTCAATCAGTGCCAGCAGAGCAGTCTTCTGAATAGGCGCTTCTAACGATGCACTCTGTTCATGCGCGCCCGGTCATGTAAGTTTTTCTTTTTGCTGTTTTTTGCTCTTTTAATGTATTTTAATGTATTTTCTCCTTTCAAAACTCTAGTTATTATCATTAGCTATGAGTCTGCTCGAGAATCACCTGAGAGTACGAGCTAACATACCGTCCCTTCCAGCCGACGTATCTGCCTTCCTGAATGTGTATAGAAGCGAACAACCAGTCAACCAATTGGGAGGAGTGGGAAAGAAGAGAGGAAAGTGTGTTCCATGTGGCCGTGCAAAGAATACGACCACAACTATCAAGTGCGATACTTGTGGGCTTTTCACATGCAAAAACCATTCTAAATGTGTTGTAACTTGCGTCAACTCTGTCTGATACAATCATAACTATCAAATGCAGTACTCGTGAGCTTTTCACGTACAAAAAAGTATTCAAAATATATTGTAACATTCGTTAACTGTTTGTAAAACTGTTAGTGAGATATTAAATGTATATTTGAGATAAAATAAAAATTACATTTTCATTTTTCGCACTATAAATTTAAAAGAACGAACTGTTGCAGTCAGTGCAACGCGCGCCCTCTAGCGTAACACAAGGAGGCGCGCCCGCCAGAGGGTTAAAACTTCATATAATGAAAATAGGCTGCGGCTGTTCAGAAAACACTTGGGAGACCCGTATTTTTATAGGTTACCAAATATGTACGTTGAGCCAATCAGTATATAATGTAATTCGATGACTTAAAAAAAGCTGAATGCTGGCTGACCGAATGCCACATATATATTTTTAATAATTCGCATCTCATTGAAACTATGTAGAATGCCGTACGTGTGTGGCATTTGAAGTTTAGATATGCTATGGTGTATACAATATCACCATTTTCAGGTCTTATATTTCATAGGCCTACCTGTTTCACAATTTATACTTTTGAATAAATGTTTGTGACGGTTGTTGTCGGAACGTTTGAACACACCCCTTGTTAGGGATAAAGAATGTAAGCCCTTCGTTTAAATCCCAATTAAAGAGGTAGATTCCAAATCACACTGAAGTTCAGCATATCTCTGATTAATACCAGGTTTGCAGTCATTATGATTTTTCCCAACAAGATTACACTCGTTAATTCCAAATTACAAATAATATAGGTAAACCTAGGTAGCAACCTTAGCGATATCCTATTACTTTCAAAACCAAGCAAAGTTATAGCGCACGCGCAATTACCCTTCCAAGCTGATATATTTTCTACTGAAATCAACCAGAGTTAGAAAATTTCTTGTATTTCTCAGCACAACAAATCTTGCGCCAAAATGGGACTGTTTATTTATAAGATTTGCGTGACTGAAGAAGTGGAAGAAAAAGAAACAGAGACGAGTTATCTTAGCATAAATATCTTAATAAACTTGGAAGAAACAGTTCCTCTGCTTCCAGTGATGTATCATGTTGATTGCCGAGGTAAGAGTAATTAAAATTCGTCTGAAGAGATGACGCCCAACGTAAAAATGTGAATGGTGTAGATGAAATAACTGATATCGAACTTTTTGTTAATGCGAAGTTGAAACGTTTCTCTCTTGTGAACGCCCTTTTACATCTCAGGTAACTAAAAGTGCAATACTTCCACAGCGCAACACCACTACTCTTTCATTGTTGCGTTATGAATTTAGGTAGGCTAATGTACATTATAGAAGAATTTACTTTCCATATTTATAAGAGCGTTGTGTATTCCTTACCTAAAGTTAACTTTGAATTTTTGATTTTTGTGACTTGATTCATAATTTTAATGCAAAATACAATAACTACTATTTATCATGCAGTTCTAAGTGCTAGTGAGTGTACGTTCATAATTAAACAGCAATGGGTGAAATTATTATTGACATTAACAAAGCACATCTGTTTCAGGTTTCAGTTTGCGTGGTTTGACTAATACAACATTTAAGTTTTCCAGTTAACTCATCGAAAACGTCCATTAGGAATCAATAATGTAAGATCCAAATAGTTAGGATGCATAATTATGTAAAGCTTCATTTATCAAATAATGTTTTTATCGTCCCCTGAAAAATTAAGGCAATTGACTTAATATAGGTTAGAATCCCATCCATACATTAATTCCTCATGGTCAAAACATAAGGAAATTGAAATTGGAGCCTAGATGATTTCCACATATTTGTAGCTCCTTAGTGTATATGTGCAGGTTGACGCTTTTCTTATGAGCAAATTCTAGAAAAACTGTGATGCTCGACGCTCTGCTGTAGTTAATACAATCGAATACGAGCATAATGGACACAAAATGGCCTATATGATTATTTACTGACATTTCGCTATCACTTTCAATTACTTTTATTACCCTTTAATTTAATTTGATTTATATGAATTAAGTGAGCGCAATAGGGATTGAGAAATTTGCTGATGGTACGTGATAATCTCTCCTTTACCTACAGTGCAGCGCCTTGCAGTAATGAGACATGCTATCTTACCTCCCGCGCAAGTCATTTCCCTGTCTTCTCCTCTCGCACTTTCTCGACGCGAGCTGCCAATTTACTAGGCTCCTTCTGTGACAGAATGTTCTTTTCCGCCCGCACCCGCTCCGTCGCAAGTCTATTGAGCTGAATGTGACTGACTGGGAACAATATTTCATATTTCTGCAGAGTGGAATGAAAATGGCTTTTATGCTTCACCTTGTAGTCCTGTGTCAAAGGGTTGACACTGTTGTAAAAGTCGGTGAAAGAACAGGAGGGTTGAGAAAATCTGAAAGAGATGAAGCTGAGCAAGCCTTTAGAGACGAGTCTCTGTACCTAAAGAAATGTAATAAGTATACTCAATGGATAACGTACACAAACTAAAGAATTCAGATGAAATCTTTGAAGTTGATTAACGAAGTTGGAGAGACAGAACACACCTTTATAATTTTTTGATTACAAGTCAAGCTCCTGGATAGATCTGGAGTTTGTATGTTGCCTAAAGTGACACAACAGATATAATCATGAGAATCTTAATTGCACTGTGTGTCATGTGTGAAAAGGTGCATTAAAATCTTAGCCCCTTTGTCCTCTTAGAAGAGTAAATACAGTACACTCCAGTTTTCTCAAATGTACATTTTCTGAACGTAGATTGAATAACGGCTGTCACCAACCCCTTTAGCAATGGGTTAGATTAACGTAATTATTATGAGAAGTCTTTGAAGATAAAAGTAAGGTTGTGGAATCTTGGTAATGCCGAATTCCAGCGTCCATTGTTCAAAATAATGTGTTCTTTCACGCAACCACTCCAGTCAAATACCAAAATTGGGTCCCATTTTAAGGGAGGTTGTAAATAGTTTCGGTTGAAAATTGCATGATTATATTTCTCTTTATTGTAAGGCTAAATGGCTTCTATATTATGGGAAATTGTGTTTATTGAAAAATGTGAACGAGTAATTTTATGGCTGTTTTGAGTCACCACATATAAAAGAGATGCGTTCGTTTCAGGCACGTTGTACTGAAAAGTGGATGACATGTTTTCCTTATTATTAGAGGAAAATTTATTTAGCTAAACAAGTTTACTTCGTAGAGTAGTTTTTAACATTGGCTAGCAATGGCACGAGAAACTAACGCAATGCTGCTTTGCTAAATTTCCTTGTTGATAGAAGTTTGATGGATACAAGCGAGTTTAAATTCCCGTCCGTGCCTTAGTTTTACTAATGCCTAGTTCAAGGAAAGTTTCAAAGGAACGATATCTGTTTGGTATGAAACGGTAATCTTGCATATTTATGCTGCAGTTTTAGCATTCATTGCGCTATGTGTCATGTGTGAAATATACTCTGCTCTACTCAAATGCAACTTTTCTGAACGTAGAAGTGACTACAATTGATGAACTAGAAGGGTTTAAGACGACGTCCTTCAAACTAGAAGGGCACATGTATGAAACATCCTCACGTCATCATTGGCAACCACAACGTGAAATCATAAGTCTTTTATTGACGATGGAAAGAAAGTGGTTCTGTTAGGAAAGCTACAAATGCATGGCAATCTGTCAGTAAAATCCCGCTCCATTTGTAGCCAGCCAGAGGAAATCTCCAGGCTGTAGGAAGAATGTCATCAACCTTGACTGGAGGGTGGTGCATTCTTGGAATACACGGTACCAGAGATTAAAATTTTGAATGCTTTTGCATGTTCTTTCCTTCCTCTTTGTCAAACACCAACAGTGATCTTTTGTTTTCTCTTAGGGGTTCAGGTTGCTTATATTTTGTATGAGTCTGTTCCAGATATATATTCTATGACCCACCTAGCGTCCTATAGCAGCGAATATCTGAAGCTCCTCAACTCTTCCTGGTGCTAGAGGACTTACTTATCCATTTGGCCACCAGATCCTGTCACCATCGCCAGCTATTTTCTCCTTGAGCAAGAGGACTACGTCTACTTCTTTACTCACCATGCTGCGCTAATATTATCTGTTATCAACTCTTTGAAGACCAGCTCAGCAAGAGATCAATTTTTTGTTTTAAAGTTGGCAATGTTTATATGTTCTCCTTTTGTCTCCTACCCCCCACTCTTTTCCCCTTCCTCGGTCCCTCCGTGCTCCGTTGAGCAGCTCTCACTTCTCAGTCTGCAGTTGACTCGGTCAGTCAAAGCTCCGCTCGAGCTAGCTTCCTCAAACCAAGAGGCACACACTCTTCTACGCCATGTTGGCTAGGTAGTCATCAACGGAAACTTCGACTTCAACATGAAATCAAGATAAGTACCATTTTAAAAGTTTTAACCTCATCTTCATGGTTTTAACTTCCATGTGCTTTTAAATTATAACTTATAGACAGTGTGAAATTATTTACTTTGGGGCAAAAATCATTCTTCGTGGGATTTGCCATTTTGAGCTTTTGCTTGTATAAGCCAACCTTACTAAAAAAGAGCTTTTCTTAAGCTATTCAAATGAGAAATCCTCTCGCTACGTGGGATATTATCTAATACCCGCTGTCTATAATTATAAAGCTAGTTCCTCCGTTGGCTTTTCTCAACCCCATTTTCTGCTAAGGTCGTTCTGGAACCTTCGAGATCTTGTATCTATCTGCGAGTCTTGCCGTCAAGTATTGTTCACGCACTTGTGAAAATGCTAGTTAAAATGAGGAATCATCCTTAAATTACTGCAATAGCGAACTTTCTTCCCCCGTTGGAACATTCTATGGCGCATTTAATTGTAAATCACAACTTTTTCAAGAAATAGACTCTCACCTATATAGTGCAATCAGTTATTTTCATAATTGCAATAACTGTCTTTCTCATAAACTTAAGTGTTTCTATAGTGAACTTTACATCAATCTTTACAGACTATAGTGATAATCAGTGCTTGCTCCACTTTTCTACCGCGTCGCGATCGTCCGTTTATATTAAATACGGCCATGAACATTTTTCCTCCATCCCTATTTCTCTTTCCTAAACCTCTTACTAACAATCTGTAATAAACTTTAAATTCAGGTCTGTTTCAATAAGGTGTCACTCTGTGAAGTGCCCTTCCATTTTGCTTGTTTATCATTAAGTAATTGCTGTATAATTAAGTGTTTTATACACGTTTCAAACTTACATTGTTTCTCCCTTCAAATCAGGGAAAACAATTCTTTCAACTCTTGTGTGAGTTATTTTTTAGGTCTCACTAAATGGAAACTGCCCCATTTGGCTCGTGATTCCTATCTAAAATATAGGAGGTCGAGAACTTTACTTTTGATTACTTACTTAGGTTTCACAGTAAGTGACCTGCCCTCCTTTGTATAATTCTCATAAAGTAATTCTGTTTAAATATAAGAAGTTGTAGGAACTTCTATTTTATTCTTTATGTTTTCCTTATTGTTATTTTCGAAGTTGTTATTCTCTCTAGATTATTCGTTCAGAAATTTCCTATAGTACACTCTTTGTACTCAATTTAATGTTTAAACTTTAATCATTTCATTGCCTTTTTAAAAATCTTATCAAGATTTTAGTACCAGGTTTAAAACCTTAACAATTATTATTTGCCTGGAGCAATTTCTACATGTTGTCGGAAGTCTGCGACCCCAAATTGTTAATAAGATTGAAACATATTTAATTGTTAAAGATATCAACTTCCTCTAATTTGTTAAATAAATTAAATATTTGTTTTTGGATTCATCATTTCTCTGATACTACAGTTAGGCAGGATCCTGGCTTTCCTAGCTCTTCCTAGGTTTATGCCCTCGTTCATACTCAATAAAGCTTTTACTCTCAGTCTGGCCAGACCATCACCCTTCCCTATAGTACTTTTATTCGTGCTTGGGAGGAAATACACTACAGCCTCTCTCTGGCAAACTGCCCAAGTCTTAGCTGCGGCTCCCGTCAGCTTCGACCAAGCTCGTACCTATTTTAGGTATCAAAAAGTTAATTTCCAGTGGCAACCGCCTCTAAACGTATTGAAAGTCATAATCATAACTTTTGTGGGACTCTCCTCCTATTTTTCTATCCTTTTTATACAATCCAAAACCTACTTCCTTTTTTTTAATCATCTTCCCTTGGTGGGTGGGTTATTCCTCAGCCAATAAACTACCCAAAATTTGGTGCCGAAACCCGGGAGAGCCCATTTTTTTTTCTTAAAAAAAAAGTGTCATTTGACAATACTTGGCAAATTATTAATATCTGCTTTGGATTTTTCAGCTATAATTACATCATGCAAAGCCTGTGAACGGGAAAGAGGCCGCTCCTGTCTCCTATGGTGTGTCCCATTCTTTCTACCCATTCTCTGCTGCAAACTTGACAGCATCTCCAAGGTTCTACAGTTTCGTGAGTTGTATTTCAATTTATTCTTTTTGTCATGGCTCCTACTGAAAAAGATGAAACTCTCATTGCTAGACGTTCTTCCTATAAAGGGCAACTCACTAGATTCAGAAATTTCATCAGCAAATTAAATCCCGCCGAGTGTGATTTAGACATCTTGACACATCGCCTTAAGTTGTACGAACGGTCTTATGATTATTATGATCAAATTCAAACTGAGATTGAATCCGCTTGCCCGGAACTTCAATCGGATCGGGACGAGGTCGAACCCTTGTACTTTGAAGGGATTGCAAAGGCCCACCAACTGATCCGCAATATCTCAGAACCGGACACTAAGGTCATCAATCCAGCCCAGTTCGCACCCGCTTCAGTTCACAAGAACAAACCGAAACCGTTACTTCCTAAGATAAGCCTACCGCACTTCTCAGGCAAGGAAGGTGAATGGTATTCTTTTTATGAACTTTACTGCTCCCTAATTCATGAAAATATCGAGATCCCAGACATACATAAATTTTATTTCCTCCGTACGTCTTTGGAATCTGAGGCCTTAGCCTTGGTGGAGTCACTGCCTTTAAGCGCAGACAACTACCACATCGCCTTTAATCTCCTTAAAGAGAGATATGGCAATTTACGTTTGAGTGTAGCTCGCCACATACGTTGTCTCTTCAACTTACCAGCCGTCAAACCTAATGACGTCACCTCTTTAAGAAACCTATTGGACTCTATACAGTTGAATGTCAGAGCATTATACCAACTCAAGCAGCCTGTCCAAACATGGGACACTATTCTCATTCATCTGGCTACATCAAGATTCGATTTTTCAACTTTAAAGGCTTGGGAAATTGAACTCGCTCGCAAGGAAGAATTTTCCTTCGAACACTTAATCTCGTTTCTTAACAGCCGATGTCAAGTTCTTACAGCACTCGCATTTCAGTGCGAAAAGGTCGAAACGAATCTTCAGTCTCACATTTTTGAGAAAAACCTTGCTTTTTCAAAGGGACATCAGCCCCCATCTGTCGAGAACAAGCAAACCCGTTCTGCCTCTTTCAATCATGCAAGAGAACATATCAGGCCGCTCAACAAATCGTTAAAATGCACGCTCTGTAAAAAGCTTCACACATTGTATTTGTGCAAATCCTTTAAAGAATTGTCGGTCGAAGATCGAAGGAAGTTTGTCTTGAATAGCAAACATTGTTTCAATTGCTTGTCACCTAAGCATTCTTCTTCAAACTGCTCGTCATCAAATCTCTGTTTCAATTGTAAAAAACCGCATCATTCTTTATTGCACGTTCACGATAAATCGAGGTCATCAGCACCCGCCTCTTCAAGCTCCATGCAGAGCAGCTCCGAACAAACTAATGCTTCTTCCTGCATTTCCAACGCCGAAACTTTTCATAGTGCGCAAACCCTTTTGACCACTGTACAATTCGAAATCCAAGATAAATTTGGAAATTGGTTTAGAACCCCTGGTCTTCTCGATTCCGCTTCAACTCATAACTTTGTTTCGCAATCGTTGATTAAAAAACTAGGTCTTTCGTCATCACCGACTTCTATCAATGTGACCGGCATTGACAATTTGAAAACTCAAGTCTTGCAGTCTTCAAAATTGAAAATCAGAGACGTTTATCAAAGAAACACCAATCTTAAATTAAACTGTCTCGTTCTTACCAGTATTGGCAAGGACACTCCAAGTCACTCTATTAATACTTCCGGTTTAAACATTCCCTCGCACTTAAGGTTAGCTGATCCTCAGTTTAATGCTCAAGGTCCCATTGATGTACTTTTCAGTGCCAATGTTTTTTGGAAGTGCCTTCGCAAACAAACACGTAAGTTATCTTCAACCGTGGTCGCCAGAGACACCGATTTTGGTTGGGTTATTACTGGTGAAATTCAGCATCCCAGTGTTCAAACCAAAGCGCAATGTCATTTCGTTACAGCTGACATAAATCCCATTTCTGAAAAAGAGAACGCTCATGTTTCAGATCTCAATATTTTTGAAAAACACTTGCCGAAACGATGTCTTATCGTGAACAACTGCGCTACCTCTGTAAGTTGTTTAAATGGTTTTTCCTTCTTCCCGCACAAGATGGCCATTCAAGTTCGCCTTGATTTGTGTTATTTCGTTTACCTTCTCATGTCATTTTTTATAGCAGGTAATTGCTTAAACTCTTTCTCGAAAACTATCTTCCCCTTGTGTAAAACCATGGCTATCAGTCACCATCACTTCGCTGTAAGCTATGTTTCACTTCTTTCGTTATTTAGAAGGATGGCCACGGTCGGCTCCTCCCTCCTTCCTCACAATTGGAAGTCGCTTATGAAACCGCTTGAAAATCTGAATTCCCTAACATCAAGAATAACTATTCTTATGCATAACCTTCTTCTCAATGTCCCAGCTTGTCTTCTTTGCTCGGAAGAATCAAGCTTTTTCCTGTCGAAAATTGTCCGATTTCGTGATCCTCTCAATCATGCGAAATTGATTTCCTACTCTATTTCATATATCTTTAAATTGCTTTTTCACGTCCAAGTTACGATTGACTGCATGCCGTCCAAGCTGAATATCTGCTTTAAGTTACAGCTGATTCAACAAGTGTTGTTTGTTTATTCCGAACTGCTTGTTTTTCAAACTTGTTTGTATACAAGCCTGGATAACGCCAAGTTGTTGTTTATTTCCTGTACGCTTGACAAAGGTCAAAACAAGTTTCTCTTATCTCAACTCTGGCTGATTGCCAACCATTGTCTAGTGAGCCGCTCCTGCAAGTACAGAAGCCGTTCACCTACTTCCCAAAATAAACTTGTTCCAGTTAAGGACTCTTTCAGCTATTTATATGCCTTATCTCGTTGTACTATGTGTGTCAAGGCCGTGCTTGTTTACGTCTCTCACTTACTCACGCTCGTATCTTACAATTGTTTCGATTCTTGCTTCAAAACTTCGTTGCGTATTTCTCACGCGCTCATGTATTGCACTCTGATCACATATTTTGAAATCTTATTGTTCATTGATGAACAAACTTACTTTTTCTCGTCGTCACATTCGATGTGTTTTTGCATTTATACTTGTTATGTCACGCTTCTCGCTGACTTAAGTATTTTTCTGAGTAACCCCTTTGTTGCTTATTGTGACTTAAGGTCATTGTTTATGGCTACTAGGTTGTTACCTATGGCGTTCTTGCTTTCTACTCGCATAGTTTCTTTGTTTATTTGGTATATTCTTGTCCTGAATAGATGTACTTGTTTCTATACGCTTTGTTTAAACTTGTTAATTCTCCTTTCGCATCGTATCGTAATCTTTACTAGTGCTTTATTTCCCTCAGCTTCTAGTTATTTTGTGATGGAAGATGTCGTTAATTCACGCTTTTTAACTCCGCTTTCTAATGACCCTGATGACCTCCTTCCACTCACACCTGGTCACTGTCTTACACGCACTTCTCTCTCTGCCCCTCCTCCTCTTCCCAATTCTTACAGGGATTTTAATCTACCTATTGTTTGGCGTAAACTTGAAGCCCTCCGTAATTCTTTTTGGAAGAGATGGAACTTGGAATATTTAACTTCCATGCAAGGGAGACAGAAGTGGTTTCTTTCCAGTCCCGACATTCAAGTGGGAGACTTGGTCTTAGTTAGGGATGTTTCACCCCCCCTAGTCTGGCCTTTTGGAAGAGTGACCGAGTGTTACCCTGGAAGAGATTGGAGAGTCAGGGTAGTCAGAGTCTTGACCACTAATGGTCAGATCACAAGACTACTTCTTCGCAATTGCTTATTACCTTTAAATGTTTACTTGTTTTTCTTGTTCCCTGTTGGTGTTTGCCCCTCCCAGTATGGTGCATTCTTGGAATACACGGTACCAGTGATTAAAATTTTGAATGCTTTTGCATGTTCTTTCCTTCCTCTTTGTCAAACACCAACAGTGATCTTTTGTTTTCTCTTAGGGGTTCAGGTTGCTTATATTTGGTATGAGTCTGTTCCAGATATATATTCTATGACCCACCTAGCGTCCTATAGCAGCGAATATCTGAAGCTCCTCAACTCTTCCTGGTGCTAGAGGACTTACTTATCCATTTGGCCACCAGATCCTGTCACCATCGCCAGCTATTTTCTCCTTGAGCAAGAGGACTACGTCTACTTCTTTACTCACCATGCTGCGCTAATATCATCTGTTATCAACTCTTTGAAGACCAGCTCAGCAAGAGATCAATTTTTTGTTTTAAAGTTGGCAATGTTTATATGTTCTCCTTTTGTCTCCTACCCCCCACTCTTTTCCCCTTCCTCGGTCCCTCCGTGCTCCGTTGAGCAGCTCTCACTTCTCAGTCTGCAGTTGACTCGGTCAGTCAAAGCTCCGCTCGAGCTAGCTTCCTCAAACCAAGAGGCACACACTCTTCTACGCCATGTTGGCTAGGTAGTCATCAACGGAAACTTCGACTTCAACATAAAATCAAGATAAGTACCATTTTAAAAGTTTTAACCTCATCTTCATGGTTTTAACTTCCACGTGCTTTTAAATTATAACTTATAGACAGTGTGAAATTATTTACTTTGTGGCAAAAATCATTCTTCGTGGGATTTGCCATGTTGAGCTTTTGCTTGTATAAGCCAACCTTACTAAAAAGAGCTTTTCTTAAGCTATTCAAATGAGAAATCCTCTCGCTACGTGGGATATTATCTAATACCCGCTGTCTATAATTATAAAGCTAGTTCCTCCGTTGGATTTTCTCAACCCCATTTTCTGCTAAGGTCGTTCTGGAACCTTCGAGATCTTGTACTCTATCTGCGAGTCTTGCCGTCAAGTATTGTTCACGCACTTGTGAAAATGCTAGTTAAAATGAGGAATCTTCCTTAAATTACTGCAATAGCGAACTTTCTTCCCCCGTTGGAACATTCTATGGCGCATTTAATTGTAAATCACAACTTTTTCAAGAAATAGACTCTCACCTGTATAGTGCAATCAGTTATTTTCATAATTGCAATAACTCTCTTTCTCATAAACTTTAGTGTTTCTATAGTGAACTTTACATCAATCTTTACAGACTATAGTGATAATCAGTGCTTGCTCCACTTTTCTACCGCGTCGCGATCGTCCGTTTATATTAAATACGGCCATGAACATTTTTCCTCCATCCCTATTTCTCTTTCCTAAACCTCTTACTAACAATCTGTAATAAACTTTAAATTCAGGTCTGTTTCAATAAGGTGTCACTCTGTGAAGTGCCCTTCCATTTTGCTTGTTTATTGATACGTGCAAGGGCACGTCTCTACCATTTCAAACATATATTTAATCAGGGACGCTGTTGTTGAAGTTTTGAATCGTCCTCTTGGTCGCTCAGTACCGTCTGTCACCACAAGATGGTAGCTGCAGTCGGACTTTGAAAAGATACAAATAGTTCCTGTTTCTCCCCAATAGGTGGTGTGGGCTTCGCCTTATAAACTCTATATACGCATGACATAATTGAAAGACAATCACATTCTTCGTCTTCAAACAAAAGCTGGTGTAGTCATGATACCGCCAAATTATGAACTTATTAATGACATTGTTGTTTTGATGTGTCACTTCGTGATTGGACAATATTTATTTACATGAAGACAGTTCGATAAATGACGAGCGATTCTCCGCCATTTTTGTGGAGTCCATTTGCTGTCGAGTGAAAAACATCAAGCCGACGACTGGTCGAAGAGTGTCTATCCGTTGCGCTGGGGGCGTTGCCCCTAGCTTTTTCAAAATGTAAATACTCATTCAAGAAAAAGGAATTGCCTGTTTTCTTCAGGCTGTAAATTTTCATCGTTCCGCCGTGAAGAGGAAATGTGCAAGGATAATCGCAACTGGATGCGATCAAGTGCTTGTATCTACACGACGCATCGGCGTGTTAGCCATTTTTGTGAAGTACATGTAATAACGTAAAATTATGTGTTAATTATTTTATTGTTATTGTGTCTCCACTGAGAAGGATGTAAGGTACGTTTTTTTTTAAATTTAATTTATTTAATTATTTTATGTTATGGAGCTCCGATATCTTCTTATAGTAATGTTTTATTTCTGTTCCTCATTTGTTTAATGGCCTAATTTTTTTTTTGCTGTTTTAATTTCGTGTCCTGATTTATTTGAACCTTGTTATCTTTTCGTCGTACCTCCTGGAGACACATTTCTAGTTTATTTCACGTTTAAATTATTATTTATTTTCCTTTGGCAAGCTTGGGTTTGTCCCTTTTTTTTAATCCATGTAAGATCCGTCCAGTTTTAAAACGACTTGCATTAATAGTTTTTAGATGTAATTGTTTTTTTTTTCACCGTTCATTTCCTTCTACTAATGTTTAAATTTAATCTTATTAATTGTTTGCCGTAATTTCGACCTGGCATGGTTTTGGTGTGGCCATATCTTTTGTTTACCGTGGTGCATTGTGGTCTCGTTGTCAGTCCATTTGGCGCGGGTCTCCAAAGCATACGTGTTTTCTGTTAGCTCAATATTTTTTTTAAATTGTAATCTTGTTGTTGTTAGTTTTGTGTTTTCGGATGTAAAATGTCCTTGTGTGTTTCGCCGACGAGCATATCATTTTTATTTTTTTATTTTCTATCCCATTTTTTTTTAAGTTTAATTTAATTTTCAATTCCTTTTGTTTTGGCATGGCCAGAACTTCTGCATGCCGGATCGATATTGCATTTCCTTGCAATTCATCAAGCCCGTTCTCAGTATGTTATGCATGTAATATTTATTTTAACCTTTGAGCTGTTTTACCTTTTTTTAATTTTAATTAAGTCTTTTTTTCTTCTTGGCTTTTCAAGCAAGCATGTTAGGCGCTATCTGGCCTTCTTGTAAAATATTGGTGGTTGATGCATGTTCTTTCTCTGGTGAAGTTCTTATTTTAAATTTTCAATATTAAACCTTTTATTCTTAATTTTTTTTAAATCTTTGGTTGTGGCATTATTTCACCGACGGCAGTTCCGTTGGTTTTTTGGGGGATGTTTGTACGATAGCCTGTGTGTGTTGTCCCCTTCTCCATCTTCCTTCCACTCCTTTGGAACTCTTCTGTTGGGACATGTCATCTGGAGGTGATGTTGCTGCGGAAGTGACCCGGACCCCTGAATACAGGTAAGTTGGCCCATCCACGTTTCCCGTACTCGTCCCATTCTGGTAAGCAAAGCGTTGGTTATCGAGAAGCCGACGTGCTGCTGGCCAGTGCCTTCCAATGCTAGGGGTAGCATTTTGGTAGCAGATCCCGCTCATGTTCACTTCCGTAACTACCCCCTCCCCAGTACCCACAGGCTGTTTTATGGACCCCTCTAATACTGATGGGTCAGTTGTTGGTGGGATTTTGTCAGGAAAATGTACTTAATGTTATGTTTTGCTAATCCTTATCGTTTATTGTGTTTCATGTTGCCTCTGGATATCCATGTGGTATGCTGGATGTAAGGTGTCCTGTTTTTAAACGAGGCGTTTACCCCTGTATTTTACCCTGTTGGTGTGCAACATCCCCAATGAAGATGAAGCCCGGTGAGTGTCTGACATGTGTTCTTGGCATGGGAAATGGGATTTCTTAATGTTCTGATAGCCTATATGCTGCGTGTGAAGGAATCCTGGAGCCCCGTCGGAAGCTGGTAGCCTGATGTTTTGTGCCTATTTTTGTGATTTGGCTCCCTGTTCTCGAGCCAAGCAGGTGGTGACGTGTGCAGTTCTGGACAGCATGGTGCATGATTTGGTGTAGTAGGGTGGCTGTGTTTGAGTGTCAGCCTATTCTTTGGTAATGGTAATTGCTGGTTGTGGTACTGTTGTGAAAGTGTAAACTGTCCTTGTAATTCCTGAAAATTTGTTTCTTTCTATATTGGTTGTCTGCATTCTGTGTTTTCCAAAATGGCCGACAACAATAGTGTTTTCAATTTAATTGACTTAAGCGATAACCTTGTGAATTTGGAGAGTTCTTCTGGGGTTGAACGTGAGTCACCTCTCTTTACTAGGTCTGAGGTTTTGGGATCGATTACCAGTAGTAGTTTGCCTGCCCCTCTGTTGCCTGGCGCTGGCTCGTCCATACCACTTAATCCTGCATACGGTCATTCTTCTCATGTTAGGTCACCTAGTGATTTCCTGGGTCCTGCCGACCCATTGCATCCCAGTTCTTTCTCTAGTAATATTAATGTTTTGTCGCCTGTAGAGGGTGTGCGAGCGGGCTACCCTGGTAACAATGTCTCTATTCCTAATGCTACGTTCTCACCTACCGTTAATTATGGGTCGATTCCTCATCCTATTTCTGGTTTCTTAACTAAGTTAAGGCATTTCAACCTTGATGACGTTACCCAAGTGGTACAATTTTTAAAGCAAGTGGTCGAGTTGGGCAACCATGCCTCGATTTTTGGGATGTCGGAAGTTCAGATTTTCCAACTCTTGTATCCTGTTGCATCCGGTATGCTGCGCGATAAGCTTGTTGAAGCTATCCACCTCCGCATGTCCTTAGCCATGTTTATTAGGGAAGTGTTGTGGTTTTTTGTCCCTGCGAGCGCCCTAAGTGCTCTCGAGCATAAGTTCCTTTATCGTGTCCAAAGGCTGGACGAGTCCCTTAGCGACTATGTCAGCGACATTAAGGTGTATGCCCAGGTTTTTGCATCCCCTTTAACCGAGCGACAGTTGGTGTCATCAATTGTGAATGGGTTTTCGCCTCAATATAGGTCATACATGACTATGTGTACCAGGCCTTCGTCATTCGTCGAGCTGAAACAGGTCGTTATAGAGGCTATGGCTGTGAAGCATGCAGATTCCCTTCGTGTAGCTAATGTTCCTCCTCCTTCCTTGATGGCTTGTCCCCCTCCTTCCTTGATGTCTCGTCCCCCACCTAAGGTTATGTTTCGTCCTCGACCCAACATTAAGTGCCACTCGTGCGGTGGAGTGGGACATGTCAAGAAGGTGTGTCCGAGTAACCAGGCTGTGTATCGCCAATGACGGAACGTTGAGGAGACCAATTCGGGTGTTACTTCCAAGGATATTTCTGTGTGTAAGAATTTGGGAAAACCCTGTGAAGTTTCTGGTCGCCCTACCAATGATAGTCTTGATAACTCTATGAAAGCTAATTCATCATGTGCTAATTCTGCTTATGTCGCTGGCCTACCTAACCTGGCGGTGAGCAATGGCGTGGTAAGTCAGCCTAATTCTAAACGTTGTGTGAATCCTGTGGTGCGGGTGTCCTCGTCACCTGCTTGTAATCGTGTCAGAGTGAGTAATGATTTTGGAATTTCTCCTGTGGCTAAAGGAATATCCCCGTTTATTGAAGTTTGTGTTAATGACGAGCCCGTTTCTGCGTTGCTTGATTCTGGTAGTGTCGCATCCTTTATAACCGAGGACTGGTTTTTATCTATGAAGAGTGTTTGCAAATTTCCTGAGTTAGAGCCTAACAATGAATCTTTTATTTCGGCAAATTGTTCAAACTTAAATATTTTGGGTAGTATGTCAGTCAAAATTCATATTCTAAATTTTTCTTGGAAATTTAAATTTTTGGTTGCCAGAAATCTTTCTTGTGCTGTGGTCATTGGAGCTAATTTCATGTCACACGTTGGTATGCTTCTTGATTTTGGTGCTCGCAACTTATGGTTTAAGTTTAATCCACAGAGTAAATTATCTTTTAACCCGGTTTTATCTTCTCCTGCTGTCAATTCTGTTACTGAGCCTATGACTATTGAGAATCTCGATCTGGAAAATTTAACGAGTCTTCAAAGGGAGGCCATTAAGAGGTTATGTCAGGAGTATGGCGATGTATTTACTGACAAGCTGGGTGTAACCCATTTGATGGAGTACAAGATTGAGCTAACCGATTCTGTGCCGGTGCGTTCCAGCCCGTATCGCCTTGCCCCGCCCAAGATGGCTGAACTTCGTAAGATTATCGATAAGATGTTAGAAGAAGGTGTAATCCAACCCTCTATCTCTGCCTACTCATCCCCTGTATTTCTTGTGCCAAAACCTAACGGTGGTTTTCGGCCGGTGGTCGACTATAGGGCTCTTAATCAAAAAGTTGTTTTGCAGTCCATTCCTTTGCCGGACCTTCACACATGTTTTAGTTGGTTTCGCAACGCGAAGGTGTTCACGATCCTCGATTTAAATTCTTCCTACTTCCAAATTCCCCTCTCTCCTGAATCCAGGCATGTTACTGCTTTTTCCACTGACTGGAACCTCTTTGAGTATGCCCGTGTCCCGTTTGGACTATCCACCGGAGCCGCTGTGTTGAGCAGACTTCTGGACAAGGTATTTTCAGAAATTAAATTCAAGTTTGTGTACCACTACCTTGACGATGTGGTGATCTATTCCGAGTCCTTCGAGGAACACGTTGATCATCTGAAAATTGTACTTGATCGGTTGCGTGACGCCGGACTTACCGTCAAATTGTCCAAGGTTTCCTTTGCCAAGCCCAAAATTTCCTTCTTGGGACATATTGTTTCTGAATCTGGTATCTCAGTGGACCAGTCTCGCACGCAGGCCATCAGAGATTTTAAACCACCCAAGAACGCCAAGGGTGTTGCTCGTTACATTGGAATGGTCAACTTCTTCCGTAAGTTTATCAGTAACTTTGCCGACCGTGCTGCTCCTCTAAATCAATTACGCAAAAAGGCTGTGAAGTTTGAGTGGGGTCCCTCTCAGCAAGCAGCCTTCGAAGATCTTAAGCTTGCGCTCTCTAACGCCCCTGTGTTAGCCATTCCGGATTTTGGGAAGCAGTTCATTGTGCAGACTGATGCGTCTGGACGTGGTGTTGGTGGTGTCCTTCTGCAGGAATCTGATCTGGGTCGGCAACCCATTGCATACGCTTCACGTACCTTAACGGACGCAGAGAGGAAGTATTCTATTTACGAACTTGAGGGCTTAGCTGTGTTGTTCGCTCTAGAAAAATTCCGTATGTATCTTGAGCACACCAAGTTTCTCCTTGAGACCGATAACCAAGCCTTGAGCTGGGTCTTAGGGAAACCCCGCAAAACTGGTAGAATTGCTAGGTGGGCAACTAGGATTCTGTCGTTCCAGTTCACTGTTCAACATATTCGTGGGTCCGAAAATGCGGTAGCTGATTCTTTAAGCCGCATGTACGAGGAAACAGCTGAAGAAGATGTTCAGGAGTGTGAACCTGTAAACCTTGTATCTGCTGTAAATTGTGTCAATGCCGTTCTTAGCAATTCCCCTGTGCTGTTTGAGGATGTAAGACGATTCCAGAAAGAAGACCCCTCCTTGTCTAGCCTTATTGACCGAATCAATTCTGGTGAAGTGATCAAGCCCTACTCTCTGAAGGACGGTGTGTTGTGTTGTTCGTCTCGTCATGACCGCCTACCTAAAATTGTGCTCCCGTCAATCCTCATTCCGGAAATCTTTCGTTACTATCATGAATCTCCTGTTGGTGGCCACCTAGGAGTATTCAAGACCCGAGCTAAAATCAGACAGTTTTTCATTTGGCAAGGTATGGATGGCGACATCAGGAGGCTCATTAGGAATTGTGCTGCATGCAGTATTAGCAAACCTCCGGTTTCTACTAAGGTTGGCCTATTGTCATCTGAACCAGCATCTAGACCCATGGAGAGGCTTTTTATCGACCATGTTGGACCGTTCCCTCGCTCTGGTCGGGGAAACCAATTTGCGCTTGTTTGCACTGACGGTTTCTCCCGGTTTAGTTGGATTTTCCCCACCAGACAGGCTACGACCAGTTCCGTCATAAAGTGTCTTAATTCCATCTTCTCGTCTTTTGGGCCGTGTCAGTATCTGGTGTCAGATAATGTCATGTGCTTTGTATCTCATCAGTTCCGTCAATTCATGTTTGATTATGCTATTTCGCATGTAACCACCACTCCCTATTTTCCTAACCCGTCTCTTGCTGAGCGAGTCAATCGTAATCTCCGTTCTGCTCTGATTGCTTTCCACCACGACGACCATTCCAAGTGGGATTCTAATTTTCATTGGCTCAATTTTGCTTTCAACACCGCCGTGCATGAGAGCACGCAAGCTACCCCTTTTTCGCTAATGTTTTCCTTTATGGCCAATTGTCCGTTGTCCAACCTGTGGAACCTGCACGATCTCCTTCCTGACAGTTTCACGCCCGAGGATATGAGGGCGAAATTCGACAAGGCTAGAGAGAATATTAAGGTATCCCATGACCAACTTGCCAGGCGACACAATGCCTGTCGCAAGCCAGCTGATTTGGAAATTGGTGATGTTGTGTACGTCCGCAATTTCGAGCCCAAGGGCGTCAGTAATCTTGTCTCAAGCAAGTTAACCCCTCGTTTTAAAGGCCCATGCGATGTAGAGGCATTCTTGACTCCTGTTACTCTTCTTGTTCGAAACCCTAAGGCCAACAAAATTTCTAGAGTGCATCTATCACACATTAAACGAGGTGGAGACGTTTCTAATGAGGAAATGCTACCATAAATTTTGTAAAACAAATTTTGTATAATGTAGAGTATCCCTAACCTTCATTGAAGCCTTCAAGCCTCTGTTCCTTGTGGAATTTTGAATTTAATTGGATTTGAAAACTCTGGTGGGATACAAACTGTATTGTTGGGAAGTTCCCATTGTAATGGTAAATTGTAAAAGTGTACCTAATTTTGATGTTTCATAGGAGATGCTAACATGTAAGTTGGGCTCGGTGGGAGACCTAACTCATGGTAACCTTGTATTCCTGTTCCCTTTGGGAATTGTAGTGGTCATTCCTCTACCGTACTCCCTTCGAAATGTATAGTCGTCTAACTCATGTAATCTTGTAATGTACTTCGAATCTGTAAAAAGTGTAAACTTGTAAATGAAACCTTGTAAGCACGGATCTAGGGCTTGGTCAAAAATTTTCTTCATTTAAATTCAAACTTGTTTCTCTTTGTAAAATGTAGTAAGCAATTGTAAATTCTGTAAACCTTTTTTGAAACTAGATTAACTTCTATTTTTGTAAATGGCTGCCCACGCGTCGAATCATATCCTGCACATTGCTTCATCCTACTTCGTCTAAAACGACCTACATTGGACTTGTTGAAAATTTTCCTAACGTGTCTCGGACTCTGAAAGCACTGCTGGTGCTGGTGTACTGCGTTTCTGAAGGTTTTTGGACACAGTGAAGCTGTTAACTAAGTGGTTTTCGAGGAGATCAATTATCCCTTCACTGATAATCTGACCCTGCATTCTTCCTAACCAAAACGATGCGGTTTCATCCATCAATTGGAGTTAACTGGTGAACATTATCTTCGGGAAGCATCTCTGGTGAATCGACTAGTTAAGGAGTACTGTCTATGCCTTGGCATATTCGTGAACCGTGTTCACGCTTAAGGGAGGGAGACTGATACGTGCAAGGGCACGTCTCTACCATTTCAAACATATATTTAATCAGGGACGCTGTTGTTGAAGTTTTGAATCGTCCTCTTGGTCGCTCAGTACCGTCTGTCACCACAAGATGGTAGCTGCAGTCGGACTTTGAAAAGATACAAATAGTTCCTGTTTCTCCCCAATAGGTGGTGTGGGCTTCGCCTTATAAACTCTATATACGCATGACATAATTGAAAGACAATCACATTCTTCGTCTTCAAACAAAAGCTGGTGTAGTCATGATACCGCCAAATTATGAACTTATTAATGACATTGTTGTTTTGATGTGTCACTTCGTGATTGGACAATATTTATTTACATGAAGACAGTTCGATAAATGACGAGCGATTCTCCGCCATTTTTGTGGAGTCCATTTGCTGTCGAGTGAAAAACATCAAGCCGACGACTGGTCGAAGAGTGTCTATCCGTTGCGCTGGGGGCGTTGCCCCTAGCTTTTTCAAAATGTAAATACTCATTCAAGAAAAAGGAATTGCCTGTTTTCTTCAGGCTGTAAATTTTCATCGTTCCGCCGTGAAGAGGAAATGTGCAAGGATAATCGCAACTGGATGCGATCAAGTGCTTGTATCTACACGACGCATCGGCGTGTTAGCCATTTTTGTGAAGTACATGTAATAACGTAAAATTATGTGTTAATTATTTTATTGTTATTGTGTCTCCACTGAGAAGGATGTAAGGTACGTTTTTTTTTAATTTAATTTATTTAATTATTTTATGTTATGGAGCTCCGATATCTTCTTATAGTAATGTTTTATTTCTGTTCCTCATTTGTTTAATGGCCTAAATTTTTTTTGCTGTTTTAATTTCGTGTCCTGATTTATTTGAACCTTGTTATCTTTTCGTCGTACCTCCTGGAGACACATTTCTAGTTTATTTCACGTTTAAATTATTATTTATTTTCCTTTGGCAAGCTTGGGTTTGTCCCTTTTTTTTAATCCATGTAAGATCCGTCCAGTTTTAAAACGACTTGCATTAATAGTTTTTAGATGTAATTGTTTTTTTTTTCACCGTTCATTTCCTTCTACTAATGTTTAAATTTAATCTTATTAATTGTTTGCCGTAATTTCGACCTGGCATGGTTTTGGTGTGGCCATATCTTTTGTTTACCGTGATGCATTGTGGTCTCGTTGTCAGTCCATTTGGCGCGGGTCTCCAAAGCATACGTGTTTTCTGTTAGCTCAATATTTTTTTTTAAATTGTAATCTTGTTGTTGTTAGTTTTGTGTTTTCGGATGTAAAATGTCCTTGTGTGTTTCGCCGACGAGCATATCATTTATTTTTTTTATTTTCTATCCCATTTTTTTTTTTTTTTAAAGTTTAATTTAATTTTCAATTCCTTTTGTTTTGGCATGGCCTGAACTTCTGCATGCCGGATCGATATTGCATTTCCTTGCAATTCATCAAGCCCGTTCTCAGTATGTTATGCATGTAATATTTATTTTAACCTTTGGGCTGTTTTACCTTTTTTTAATTTTAATTAAGTCTTTTTTTCTTCTTGGCTTTTCAAGCAAGCATGTTAGGCGCTATCTGGCCTTCTTGTAAAATATTGGTGGTTGATGCATGTTCTTTCTCTGGTGAAGTTCTTATTTTAAATTTTCAATATTAAACCTTTTATTCTTAATTTTATTTTTAAATCTTTGGTTGTGGCATTATTTCACCGACGGCAGTTCCGTTGGTTTTTTGGGGGATGTTTGTACGATAGCCTGTGTGTGTTGTCCCCTTCTCCATCTTCCTTCCACTCCTTTGGAACTCTTCTGTTGGGACATGTCATCTGGAGGTGATGTTGCTGCGGAAGTGACCCGGACCCCTGAATACAGGTAAGTTGGCCCATCCACGTTTCCCGTACTCGTCCCATTCTGGTAAGCAAAGCGTTGGTTATCGAGAAGCCGACGTGCTGCTGGCCAGTGCCGTCCAATGCTAGGGGTAGCATTTATCATTAAGTAATTGCTGTATAATTAAGTGTTTTATACACGTTTCAAACTTACATTGTTTCTCCCTTCAAATCAGGGAAAACAATTCTTTCAACTCTTGTGTGAGTTATTTTTTAGGTCTCACTAAATGGAAACTGCCCCATTTGGCTCGTGATTCCTATCTAAAATATAGGAGGTCGAGAACCTTCCTTTTGATTACTTACTTAGGTTTCACAGTAAGTGACCTGCCCTCCTTTGTATAATTCTCATAAAGTAATTCTGTTTAAATATAAGAAGTTGTAGGAACTTCTATTTTATTCTTTATGTTTTCCTTATTGTTATTTTCGAAGTTGTTATTCTCTCTAGAATATTCGTTCAGAAATTTCCTATAGTACACTCCTTGTACTCAATTTAATGTTTAAACTTTAATCATTTCATTGCCTTTTTAAAAATCTTATCAAGATTTTAGTACCAGGTTTAAAACCTTAACAATTATTATTTGCCTGGAGCAATTTCTACATGTTTCGGAGGTCTGCGACCCCAAATTGTTAATAAGATTGAAACATATTTAATTGTTAAAGATATCAACTTCCTCTAATTTGTTAAATAAATTAAATATTTGTTTTTGGATTCATCATTTCTCTGATACTACAGTTAGGCAGGATCCTGGCTTTCCTAGCTCTTCCTAGGTTTATGCCCTCGTTCATACTCAATAAAGCTTTTACTCTCAGTCTGGCCAGACCATCACCCTTCCCTATAGTACTTTTATTCGTGCTTGGGAGGAAATACACTACAGCCTCTCTCTGGCAAACTGCCCAAGTCTTAGCTGCGGCTCCCGTCAGCTTCGACCAAGCTCGTACCTATTTTAGGTATCAAAAAGTTAATTTCCAGTGGCAACCGCCTCTAAACGTATTGAAAGTCAAATTCATAACTTTTGTGGGACTCTCCTCCTATTTTTCTATCCTTTTTATCCAATCCAAAACCTACTTCCTTTTTTTAATCATCTTCCCTTGGTGGGTGGGTTATTCCTCAGCCAATAAACTACCCAGGGGGACGTTTCTTATCAGATCCCCATAAACTAGTTATTGACAAATTCCTGTTGCACAACTTCAGTTGTTCATTACTGCACTTTCTGACTAACATCATGTGCGTTGTCAGTAATGGTATCAAGGAATTGTGATCCAAGTGATCCATTCGTCTACTGATCAGACCACTCCGAGGCTGCTCAGCATGCTTCACTAAGTTTAATATGTCTCATTGAGAATGTACTCATATAAAAATGCCACAACTTCACTTTGCTTATGCAATAATAAACGTAAAGGGTCGTTCTTCAATTAGTCAAAACATTACATACATAACACATTCATCATGACATTTCCTTTGCTTTTGTATAAACACAACACACAATTTTAGGTTTTAAAGTGACAACCTAAGAGATATCACCAAATTAACATTAACAGTTCGCTTATTATCTATATTTTTAAAACAGTAAGCGGATTTTTGTTACCGCGAGATTGAGAGAACGGCAGAACCGATTCACTTCGTAGAGCAATCTGATGAAAGCTCTTGGCCTGTAGATTTGCAGAGTGTCTTTAAAATAAACAAATATGCTACAGAATAGTTTTAAATTAATAACCAAAAATTCAGAAATGTTGCCACTCACGCATGCGCACAATCGCCTTGCCTCATGACAGTCATAGCGGTTAGAAGTCCACCGCGTTTCAATTTGATAGTTATTTATAAGAATTATAAAGGAAGGGAACATTGTTTATGATGTTTCCAAGACATATACTGGAATAGAATTATAAAAGACGGAAAGTGTTGAAAAACGTAAACTGACAGTTGAGTGTGTATGTTGTTTAAATAACTTAATATTGCGCTCCTCTACCAGTGATTTGGTAGCTCAGTTGGTAGAGTCGAAGACTCTTAATTTATGCATCGCGCAATGGAAGGCGTTCGAATCCCACCTCCGTATTTTTCTTTCTTGCTATTGCTATTACATTGTGAAAGCATATTTTCCTCTTAGCATTCCCATAAACTAAGGAATTCAGCGCAATTTACGTTGCAATCTATCTACATATTTAAAACACTAGGGTAATTTTGTTACCGCGAGATTGAGAGAACGGCAGAACCCATTTACTTCGTAGAGCACTCTGACGAAAGCTCCTGGCCTGTAGATTTTCAGAGTGTCTTTAAAAATATATATATATTTTAAATTATTATAAAAAATGTAGAATTATTGCCACTCACGCATGCGCACAGTCGCCTTGCCTCATGACTGAGATGGTGATTAGAAGTCCTTTAAAATTTTATTTATTTAATAACTGTACATGCCCATGTTTAAAGCTGCTGTGTGATTGAAAACGGACATTAACCAAGTCCTCACAATAAAATTTAGTAACAGTATGAACGTATACGAATGTGCAACATTGACTTTTTTTGTTAATGAAAAAGGACTATTTTCTCCATATAGCGGTTTATGAAGATACTCAATGGTTGCGCCAGTGACTAAACAAGAGTGCGCGAATAGCTTGCAGGAGCCCAGGTTCGATCCCACCTTTCGGCAACTTTATTTTTTTACACTGAAATATTGTTTTATCAAGGAGTATTATTAACGTTTTACATTTTGTAAGTAAGTTATGTGGCATTACAGTATTTCTTGCATAAAGCAGCCAAGAAATCTACGAAATACATCCATCGTGATCGGCGCACGCATGCAAAGCTATCTAATACAAGGGCCGAAGACATGACACTTATATTGACTAAGGAGAGAGATTAGATGTCTTGCATGTTGTAGACCAGTAATGAAGCGAGTGTGATACGTCTCTTATAAAAGGATCCTTTGAGCCTTAGCAGTCTTTGCTTGAAATTGCTAGCGGAGACTTAATAGCACTTTTTATTTCTGAATGAAAGTGAAATAAAATAACAATGTTGCACTCAGCATTATATCGAATAAATCAATGTTAGATATCGCGAGCCCAAACTCCTGAGCAGTTTTCGTGCACAGTCGTAATGTTTCGTCATCCCCCGAGATTCCTGGTGCGGCAAAGAACATTAAACAAGAGACACTTAACCAGGCGGGTGAAACTGGTATAGGGCGATTGGTTCCCAAATTACGTCCTGTTATCTTTAACTTCTGTATCTGCGTATTGTATCTGGAACACTACTTCCTACTCCAGTCCAGTGGTTACCAGTGCTGAGTAATATCGCACCTCCTCATATCAGAAGGCAGAAAAATCTGGTTCATCTTTGGTCGAGAGTGCAAAATAACAAGGCCCTCCCAATACATGAAGACATGAAACATCTTGGCCCATCTAGATTGAAATCCTGTAAACCTGCATGGAAAACTGCCTTGGATTTAACAAGCAGAAATTTTAAACCTAATGAAAATTGGCGGGTTGAGTGGACAACATCTACACCACCAGGCATCGTGAACGTTGAGGATCCTCACATAAAACTTGCTGGCTTCAATCTGCCCAGACATACCTGGACTAGACTCAATCGTATTAGATGTGGCTTGGGAAGATGTGCTTCTGTTCTCCACAAATGGGGTTGGAAAGACTCACCGAATTGCGATTGCGCTGACATTCCACAGACAATGGAGCACTTAGTACTGGAATGTCCTCTCCGAGTTTTTCCAGGAAGTCTGGAGGACCTGAATTCTGCTACAACTGAGGCTGTCAAATGGATCAACGAGTTGGACGTTGATTTATAATTTTTTTTAATCTGCTTTATAATTTATATAATTTGTTAGTATTATTGCTGTGTTATATGAATCTGTATTTATGTAGGTGATTGTGGTGTTAACATCATACGATAAATAAATAAATAAATAAACTTCTGTCTGCTCCTCCGGGGTGCTAATGTTGCATGTATCCATAGAATAAGTAGAACAGGATTCTGTAAGTTACACATGATATAATTAAAACTACTCGAAGAATGGATTACTCCGACACAAATTCTAACACACAATGCTTTTTAACTGTTTAAACTCTTACTAATTGTACGTTCTTTACGGTTCCCTAGTTTAGGGGCTGCGACAACGCGGTCATGTAGCCCCGAACGTTCTTTATGCAGCATATGTTGTTATGAGATTGTAAATAATGTACTCAACTACAGGCCTGCTTTAGCTGCTCCTCACTTGCCATTTCAATGCTCATGCGCAATCGGTAGCCGTTTTGCTAATGACTCATGCCAACACCTGTTTGAAAGTAAAGCATACTTATGGCAACTGATTTCACAAAACAATTTGAATTTGCATGTGGTACTTGTGTCAAATTATGCAATACAGATAAAGGCTAACATTATAGTGAATTAAAATACAAGTGAGTAGGCCTATAGGCTACAATTATCTTTGTACCTTATTTGTTGCAATAGCACGAATTTTTATTTGCCAGCAAGACGTGACACAAGTATGCGATGGTGTTCATTTTAAGCTTGCAAAGCTCTTTTTTTTTATTGATAGTTGGCATAATTATCAAGTCAACTCGGCCCCTGTAGTATAAATAAGATGGTTGTTACTGTATGTACATAATTAAGGTATTTTTTAAGATGGCTGGTTTCACTGTGTAGCCTACATTGTAATACCGGTATTAGTTATTATTGAAACAGGAGTTTTGGTCAATTGTTGCACATGGGAAAACTGTTAAGCCGATGGTGAATCAAGGGCGGTAATTGACTGTAGAATTTTCTTTGCTATATATGGACATGTAATCAGCATATTAGCAAAATGTTATCCTGGCAGAGAAAAATAGTGCCAAATAATCCTACATTTTCCTTTCACCATTTAGCAGTTTTCACGTGTAAACATTTTTTATTTCATTTGAGGGCCTTGGACATCGTGGTCGTGAAGCCCCGTGTACATGGGTGTGTGTGGATATTTTGTGATAATCTGTGTTATTTTGATGGTTGCACTAGCGTGTGTATGTGTAAATTGGGGATATGATTGGGAATGAAGCGGCCATAGCCTTCAGTTAGGAACCATCGTGGTACTTTCTTGGAGTAGAAGTAGTAAACCACGATGGCTGAGGCTGGATTTAAACCCACCCCTTCTCAATTTTATCCCACGAAGCTGATCTACCACGTTCCTGCCTTCAAATCGGGATTACATTTCTTGACAGAGCCGGAAATTTCTTTAGTACGGATCCAAACACATTACGAAAAATATATGCAGTGAATCCACCCACCTTGGTGGCTTCCTTCTGGATGTCTTTGAAATCGTGCCATGTGCTACGGTACTCCTTTGTTTACCTCAGTTCATTCGATGCCGTATGAAACATACAAGGCATGTCCAAAGTGTTGTGTCATGAAATTCCACTAATGAACCGTACTGTGCTCTTATATGGATATGAGCCAGGATATTATTCATCTCTTCAAAAGTTTTCTAAATTGCCCCATGATAAAATATAAGGACTCTGGAAGTCGACAAAAAACTGGTTTATACATCGCAGAGTTAACCGAGTTAACCGAGCCGACCAATGAGAATATTAGCAGTCACGTGGGGAACTTGGAGCTCGACTGCGTCGTCTGAACAAAGACGGGACGAGCGTGCACGAGCATAATCGAGGACTCACGAAGGAGAGCCCACCCCAGCACGCGTTGCAAGTGTGTCTCGAGTGTGGAAGGGGAAGACGCGGCACGGCGCGAGGCACGCAGCCAATGAGAAGCGACTTCACTTAAACAAGAGCAAGCAATGTAATGAGCATAGCTAATTACCAGGATGATTTTAACACATCGTAATATCATTTATATTGAGTAGTAGCTGAACTACAACGTCACTATTTGTGTTGTACATCAATTATATTAAGAATTTAAACAAAGGTTTATTGTTACATTTACGCGCATTATAACTTTTAACTTGTAATTTAAATGTATATAGAGATTTTTATCGCTTCCATGAGAAGAATTTAAGTGATAGGAGGCGGGAGATAAATTGTATAGGGTTATGGATAGTTTTGTAATGACGGAGATCTACGTCAGGGGTAACTTCATTTATTTTAAGGGATATTTTTAAAAACTTTATAATATTTTTCTTGTTATAAAACTCCCGTTACCTAGGGCACAGCAGTTGTTTGCTGCTATTTAAGTCATGATTTTATTCAAGCTTATAACAGCGTTTGAAATAATTTTTTATGTTTTTTTTTTTCAAGAAACGAACATGTATTTCATGTAACTGAAGCAATGACATTTGGTCATTTGATCTTATTTAAAGTTATTAATGCATATAATCAATGCTAGTGTTAGGAAACGTGTAATTGTTAAGTGAATAAATACGATAGGCACGTTGGTACGATTCCCTGATCTTTTATAGGAAATTGGCATTATCTTTGTAGTTAAATGGTAGTGGAATGTGCTGTAGGGTGGAAGATCCCGAGGGACTTGATCCGTATCCTTACGCCCGAGATTTTCATAGATTCTCATTTTTCCTAAGTAAATAGAGAACCCTACTGTTCTGTAGTTAGTTACTATAGAACATTCCGTTTGAAAAATCCTGTTCCTTATTCTGAGTGTTTTCGCCAAGTAGCACCATGTTGTTTTTAGCCGGGACTTCAAGATGCTACAATCCATTATTATTTCCAGCCTGGGATCTTGGTGGATCATCCAGATATAAGGGTACAGTATATTTGCCTGTTATGCAACAATAATGTACAATACGTTGAAATTCACGCATTATAAGTACTGGACGAATTTCCCGGTTTAATTCGTAAATATGCAAACAATATTGTGGTATTTGTAGCCATTTTTCAGTGTTGCCTTAGTAATCGAAATTTAACGTTTTTTCAGTCGGTCGACACGATTGTACCCAATTGTAATTGGTGGTACCCTAATCCCGAAAGAAATTGCGAATATAGTCCCTGCCAGAACTGTGTCGCGTCGAGCCCACATAACAATGAAGCCGGGTGGGCGGTTTATACACATGCGAGAGTTCTCGCACGGGTGTACAGTGTAGGGTCCTTGACGAACAAATGTAAACATTGTTCTACATTGTATATCTCTTGCGAGAAGTCAACGCTTGGTTACTTTGGCCTTTCCTGTTGTAATGATAAAATGGATCTGCCGGAATATAAAATACCTGACAGGCAGAAACAATTTTTGACTGGATATGATATCTCAAGGAATTTCAGAGATAATACTCGACAGTACAACAATGCTATGTCCTTTGTTTCCTTTGGTGCCAATGTTACCGTCATACATGAATACGGCCCATATTGATTTAAAATTTCTGGAATGTCACATCATTGCATTTCTTCCTTATATTCAAAAAATATAAGCGAAGGTTCTAACGGCCAGTTGTATATATTAGACTCCTCAGAAGCTAATCAAGTTAGATCTGTAAATCAAGTGAATTCTTGCATCAGGGAGGGCACGCTCCACAATTTAGACAATATCTTGCAAGAGCATAAGCCCTACATTCAGCATTCAAAATACCTCTCAATTTAAATGAGAGTTCTGTGTCTAGGTAAAATTAAATTGCAATCCAGTACGATATCCGATTATCATGGCTCATAATATGGGGTGAAGCCACAATGGCAAATATTCATTCAATAATGTGTGTGAATCGACTTCTATATGATATTATACGTAACTACATTATTCCCTTTGGTGGGAAAGTTATTTTTATTGGAGGAGACTACAGGTAGGTTTTACCTGTTGTGCCTTCTCGCCAAACAGTTATCCACAATTGTAGTAAATCCTTTTCTCCCTGGCCCTTCTCCAAAATAAACGCCCTACATAAAAATACGCGATCGAAACCTGATAAAATGGAATAACCTGATGTTTTGGTTTACGACGACTACCCTCTGTAGGTGGCGAGGAATCAAATGTTATTGAATTACGAGCAAGACTTCCAACTCATGATGATATCGTGACTGAGATTTACGGCGAGTAATTCACTTCTGCGAAGGATATAATAAATAAATATAATACATTTATCGCAAGTTTGCATTCTTACACCAAAAGATGAACACTGTAATGAAATTAATTTTAAAGTCATTGAACTGATATCCAGTAGTTCAAAAATATACACCAGCGTTAACAGATTAATACTGAAGATGAAATCAGCTACTTTAGTTTTCTATAGAATTCTTGAATTCCTTGGAATTAAACGATTACCTCCAAATATCCTTGCTCTAAAAGATTGAGCCATAGTTACGCTCCTTAAAAATTTGAACGTTTCCCAAGGGATCCTAAACGCCTTAGTTCATATAGACATAGTTGTGTGCTTGGAGTTTGGTAGTTCCTTTTCCCACCGCCAGAAACGAGACCATCACTAGTGCATACACGACACACTCCTCGCGTCTAGGTGGTTAGACAACACACTGCGTTCACGGTTTACTCGTAGTTATCTCTATTAGGACACTATGTGATCCACCATACTTGACCGACCTTGCTCCAACACATTATTTTCTCTTTACTGTAAAGTCCCGCACAACAACTTGCATGGGGAGCCCTTCGCAATGTAGGCAGGCGTGCGGCAGGCCATTGCGCCGTTCCTTACGTCCAGGACCACCACGTTTTACTGTCAGGGCAGACAAAAATGAACGAAAGAAAATTATATAGGCGAGCCAAACTTCAGTTGCACTCCAACATTCGAGCATTATGTTACACCAAGGGTGTGAGTCAGAAGCAAGCCCGTTCATGACCCGAAGTAGCCTACAGTACCACGAACACGCTGTTGTACGGAAATGCTCCTCTGTGCAGTGTTACGTTCGCGCCCTCTAGACTCCTGTAACCATTAACTACACAGCAAGAGCAGGTAATTCCGTTAATCTTCATGGAAGGAAACGAAGCTTTCAGAATCCCCTGGAGAGGATTCCGTTCTGTGTCTGGCCTCGCCTGGCAAGAAAAGTAGGCATCGTGGTGTGGTGAGTACCAGGACTGTAATGGCTCTAACAACTACGGGACGCAATCTTTCTTCTTTACTCCCAAACGACACCAACTCATACAGAAATCCACTTTGTGATCTGATTCAGAGGATATATTTTTATATCACATATTTACAGTATTTTTTCAGATTTGGGCTGATAGGTCTCTCAATCTAGTTCAACAAGTTTAATGCATAATTTACTGTTTTTATAATACAACAAGCAACCCGGCCCGGCTTCGCCCGGGAACAGTTGTGAATGCATTACGTGATAAGCGCTTCTTTACAATGTCAATGAACTACGTCTTGTCATGATGGGTTAAAGTCACTGACTAGACTATTAACTATATTATCATGGAGATGCATGTGCAACAAATTCTTGTCAGACGTAATTTAAGAATGCCGATGTGCATGAAACACAAATCTTCCTTCCGTCCAATCTAAAAACACTTATAGTGGACGATATATTGAATATAGGGATACGCTCTCACGTAAGTTTTTGTAGAACTTTTCATGCTGAACAATTCTTACACTCATTGTATTTTGATATTTTTAACGGTTTGCCCAGTGTAAGCTTAAAAAGTGCACGGCCGCCAGGATTTTTTTCGACTTTTTCTCTGAAATCGTTACTGCTTGGCTTTTTTTTGAACACAAATACATTATTTTCTACAGAAACCTTCCCCGAGATATCCTTTACAGAATGATGAAAACCGCATCAATATCCATGCAGTGGTTCTCGAGATTACCCGTGACATCCAAGAATCGGGGAGTTTGTTTTATACTAAGTAGCGATTATACGCCGATCAGTATAATATAATCCCCCTTCCGTCCAATCTTAGATTGACTGTGAATTTTGCGGAACGAAAACAAGCGAAATGAGAGTTGCACTTCCAGGGAATGGCGAGGTGAATGAAACTCAAATCCCCCTTCCGTCCAATCTTAACTTGACTGTGTTTCACAGGCGAAATGAAGAAAACCCGTGTTGCACTTTCAGGGAAACTCCAAACACAACCACCGTTCTCAGAAGTCTTAAGTCAACACGACTCGATGGTTTGCTGCTGTCTGTATCTGGGGCAATAGGTTCGCCCGCTAGCTAGGCTGTAACAGGGATGATAGACACGCCCTTAGCTAGCTCGTAAACTGTCGCCTCAGTAGTTCAATGGACATAGTTGGATGAAATTATAACGTAAAAACACATATAGTGGGCGATGTATTGAAGATAGACATATGCTCTCGCGGACTTCTTTTTGTAGAACTTTTCATGCTGAACAATTCCTACACTCATAGTATTTAGATATTTTTAACGGTTTGCCCAGCGTAAGCTTACAAAGCGCTCGGACGCCAGGTCTTTTTTTCGACTCTTCCACTGAAATCGTTACTGCTCGGCTTCCTTTGATGAAAATCCACATCCTACTTCCAGTCTACGACCCGGTCAGGAATGGAATAAATGAAGCCCCTATCTAGCGGCGAGGATATGAACTGTGCCGGCTGCCGAGGCCTGACGCACTCCTCTGGGGCAATGATTAAATGAATGACAGATGAAATGAAATGATAGTGGAGAGTGTTGCTGGAATGAAATTTTGACAGGGAAAACCGGAGTACCCGGAGAAAAACCTGTCTGCCTCCGTTTTGTCCAACACAGATCTCACATGGAGTGACCGGGATTTGAACCACGGACCCAGCGGTGAGAGGCCGGCGTGCTGCCGCCTAAGCCACGGAGGCTTGACGGCTTCCTTTGATCATAAACAAATTATTTTCTATAGAAATCATCCTCGATATATTCTTTACAGAATGGTGAAAACCACATAAAAATCCATCCAGTAGTTCTCGAGTTTACCCGTAACATCCAAGAATCGGGGACTTTGTTTTATACTAAGTAGCGATATTGAGAAAATTTTAGGAATTCTATTTTTAGCCAACTTTTGATTTTTGCAAATAATGAAAGTAGGCTTATGAGATCAACACAGGGCCAAAAAGTGTGTATCTGACTGTGTGTCTGGGAGCGTGTGTGTGTGTGTACTCTGCATGTCTGCCCCCCCCCCCTATCATTTCAAACACGGTGAAACCGAATTTGAACGGAATTCTGTACAGAGGTAGCACTAGCAAAGGGCTCCTCAGTGTCATGTTTTATATCGCCACCATCTTTACCAAAACTGAATGGCGGCCACTCAAGCGTTCAAAACGTAAAATCAAATAACGACTAAAGTAATCATCCAATCTTTACCCAATTTGGTAACAAGATACCTTCATATGGGACGCATCTCGTGCCCAAACTGCAAGGTCATCGGCTGTACCATTTCTGAATGGCGACCGTGTGAATTATGCAAACTTTATAATACATAACTTGGGACGCACCAGTTCCTATTATCGAAGCAAGAATCGTTTTAACTGTTCTAACGGACGTGGCCCGTTCGAAATTAAAGGTTTATATCGTAATATTTTAGAGCAGAAGTGTCTTTAAAAAGCTGAGTCGGCTGGGTTTCAGGACAAGATGGCAGCTGATCTCTTGTTCTGACCTATATTTCACTAATTTGAGTATGTTGCATGCAATGTTATCTACAGATAGAAATAATATAAATTTTGTATGAAAGGGATTATGATGAATATATACTCCAGTGAAGAAATCGTTTAGTCCATATCATTATTTGCTAAGACGTTGTAAGTAAATCGATTCATAAAGCTTGATATATGTGCGCTCATTTGGCTCTTTGCTAGCGACTCTGCCTCGTAACCCGGAGGTGCGTGTTCTAATCCCAACAGGTACGGTACATTATTTTTAGTTTCGTTTGTTTTATTTTTTATTTATTGATTTTTAACTATTCAGACGTTATAATGTTAAGCATATATAGTGTGTATTTGCGATCGAAATTATTATATTTATACTTCAAACCACATATTTCAACACACGACTACATCGATTAAAATTCCTTGTCCGTGATCCTCGGCAGAGTCTAGTGTTGTTGTTGTTGATTCTTTACGGGTTTTGCAGCATCATGGTATTGTAGCCCCGTGTACTTGTATGTGTGTAGACGTTGTCTGATAAACAGTGTCGCTGTGATGTTTGTAGTCTTACTAGTGTGCGTACTCGTATAAGAGGAAGGATTTGGGTAGAAAGCTGTTGTTGTTGTTTCAGATGAGATGCATGGGCATGATGACCATTTAGCCCTATGTACTTGGGTGAGTGTTGATTTTGTCTGATAACCTGTGTTATTGCGATGGCTGTATTAGTGTGTGTGTGTGTGTGTATATAGGCCAATATATAATTCAGGTGAGGATTCAATCAATCAACGTATAATATCCGTATAGCATGTTGTATTTCAACAAGCTACTACAACCAACATTTAATTATACTCATTGAAAAGGACAAAGAGTTAGAACTATACCCATGCATTTAAGAGTAAGTAGGCTATATTGTTCTTTACTGAACATCTTGTTAAAGAATTAGTTTGAAATTGAATAATATATGTAATAACTACGTTATCCGCAAGTACTATTATAATAACATGATCGTGTTGTAAACCATTTTTCAGTTTTGCTTTACAGTTGTTAGGACCTATCTAAATTAATAATTTTCAGTCGGTCAACACCAGCGTAAGCTATTGGAATGAATCATTCCTTAAATCTGAAAAACATACTACATGAGATTTGTAAATAACTCTTGGAGGAGCAGTTTCGATCGTTAAGCGATCATCATCAGATCCTTTGCACTTAGGCCGTTAAATATATAAGTCTACTAGTATGCGGGCGATGACATGTATAATATGTAAATTTATTTAGTTGCAGCAGTTATTATAAACTCGGGTAACTTGTCACGGTTTGTTAGTTATATGTGATTTTTGTTAGGATATTCTTAGTGGTTATTGACCTTCAAGTTTGCTCGTTTAGTGATATGTGTGAATGTTAGAGAATGGTCAGGTTGGAATTGAGTATTAACTTACCCTATTGTTTGAGCAATGTGGGATCCGTTCTCGTACAACTGCTACCACTTCCACTGGCTACACTGAACTGGACGGAATTTCCTTGTTCAGGCTGCCCCCTCATTATCTCTTTACACTCTTTGGGCTTATCCCGCATTCCTACCTGGCTGTGTTCGTCTCACAATGTAACATATCGTGCTGACCAAGTCTAGATCTTCCTGACACCCATTACAATTGGGTACAATCGTGTTAACCGAATAGAAAGCAATAATTTCGATGGATAAATACTTACTCATTAAAATATATATTTGCATTTAAATACGTTAACTCCAATTTTAATATAAATTAAAGTCAATTCATTGTACTCCTGTGAGAAGCTGACTGACTTAGTTCGTATTGAACGATAATTTGCTTGTTATACTGTTTATTCATGACACTTAATTAGTGGCTTAGCATTTCTTTAAAAATGAAAGTAGCTACTTGGCGAATAGAGCAGAAATCCATTAGTTTATAGATACAATGGTATGGAGAAGCTATCATTCAAATTGGTCGAATAATTTAAATATTTCTTTGAAAATATTATAGAAGTTATCATACATTTCAAGGCATTCTGTTTCTAATTGTATGTGCCTCTTCTTATCAATATTTCATGCTTTGCAGTTCAAATTGTTGGTCAACACGTGATGCAGGTGGGTGGTTGTGTCAATTATTCTCACGATATTTACTTCATTGGTTGATAGTGAAGTCTGTAGGCAAACTTCAAGCGATAGAAGAGAAAATTCATATAATAAACTACTATAGTAACTATCCATCTGCTGGTGTACAATTCTATAGCCTACATAGTAAACAATTGTTCATGAAACTTTTACAGCGATCAAGCTCAAATTGTGAATGTTGGTAAAGGGCCGTTAATTATGTACGTTTATATAACTCTGCGATAAACACTAAAAATATGGTGACCATAAGATAGGCCTATTCAAACTTTTCTGGCGATCTAAACACCCGTATGCAGTGAAACTGGGCACAGCAAATCTTTATTCGGAGCTACTAATGTCCTCGTTTGTTTGCAGTATTTGTGATGGCCCATGTGGGATGTGTTTTATTAGGTGTACGAATAATTCATTTCAGGCACTAGGACATTAATTGTAACTTCCCGGCCAATCTAATTGGGTACACTCATTTTGACCGACTGAAAAGCATGTACTTACAGATTACTTAGGGAACACTGAAAAATGGCTTTTATTATTTCTATACTTATGATTTGTGTTTATAATATGTTAATAATGCCCAGCCTGCATGTGTTTTTATAATAAAGATCGATATAATCAATGGTTATACCGTGAATAATACTGTCATAATATTTGATGCATGTGGTACCTTCCACCCAGTGTAGGTGAAATGCAGGATCAGTACGGTTGAACATAAGAAAGCTGATAACTCTGCAGAGAAAGGAATTGAAAAGACGGATTTGTCATTTATCGATATAAGTTATATCTGGAGAGAGGATGTGTCAAGTTGTCATAGTGCTGTCCCTCTGTAACTTGTAGGGTCCTACAGTAGAAGAAGATGTCACGTCATCCAATTTGTACGGTAACAGTTGAGCATTGTTAAAGGTGAAACTTGACATTCACCTAGCTAGTTACTTCTCCGACCAATATTACAAGAGAATGACAAGAGAGCACAGGGGAAAATTGAGAAGAATCTCCATATGTAGAAATCAGATCTTATGCCTATCTCTTCAGGCCAATGAACAGCAGTCACATCAAGAACTATTCCTCTCGTCTAGATTAAATCTCTGTAAGGTTCTTAATGCATCCCCTTTATTGTACGCATCAAATTGTTTATAATTCACATTGATCTAATTTAAAAAACCGACAGTAGTGGCTACGCTGGCTAAAGCACAGCATTAGGACATGGGGCCAAGCTATCTGCTGACTCGGTAGACGCGTGGGTTCGAGCCCCACCGTCGGCCGTCCTTGAAATGGTTTACCGTGGTTTCCCATTTTCAACACCAGGCAAATGCTGGGACGGTACCATCTGACAGGACACGGCCGCTTCCTTCCACATCCTTGCCCAGTTTCATTCACCATCATTCATTTCATCTCTCATTAACTCCTGTCATGAGGTTGGCGTCAGGAAGGGCACCCGGCCGTAAAAACCATCGCCACAAAGACTTCCATCGCATCTCATCCCCGACCCCGTTGGAAAACGGGAATAGTAAGGGTTAGACATACAATTGATCTAATTTTAAAAGCAGCAATATCTTATTATTATTATTATTATTATTATTATTATTATTATTATTATTATTATTATTATTATTATTATTATTATTATTATATTTTTTGAATTTATTCTATCAATTATTATTACGCAAATTATTATTATTATTATTATTATTATTCTAGTATATTACTCTATTTAATCGTCATTTAAGGAATCATATAAATTGGAAATTATATAGTCTGTATTAAAAGCCAGGAGAACAGAGGGCTTGATTATGAAACATTTCGTCTCGGCTGGCGACAGTCTAGCCACGGGTGGTCCGCAGAGTTTAGAACGAGATTCTCAGCATTGTTGACCAAGTTCCCGGATGACACATCTATATATTACAAAGGAACAAGGGAAGTTCACTCTGACGTCACGGATTTATTAGAACACCGAGACAACGGCTGAAGAATTCAAACAAGATCATGACTGTATACCACGTGGAGGATGGAACGAATTAAGAGGCTGGATTTGAATTATACGGACAGATAGTAGGGGAGTTATCATGGCAACGCCTTTCTGATTGGATGAAGAGGAAGTTGGGAGAGTGGGTAGATGACCTACAATATATACGTCTGCAGAGCGATTCTAGTCTACTACAATTACTACAATTCTACTGTTACAATGTTTCTGTTATAGCAGAGCTATTATCAAAACCTCTATGAATGGCAATTGTAGCACTTGTGTACAATTTGTCAGTTCATTACTTCAAGTTTAAATCAAATCAGTCTAACTGACGTGAATATGATTGTGTCTTTGATCATATTCAAAAAGTGAATTCTGGAGTATATCCGTCCACTGGACTCAGTCGGCATTGGAGCAAATTAACTCCCTGCACCATTTAAGATCACTATCTACGCGACATCAGAACGATGCCGAGCGACATTTCAAGCTCTTATCTGATGGAAGAATATAAAGCAACCTAATATTCTCCTACGGTGAGCTCACATAAGGAAATCCAATCTGTATTTTTTTAATGGCAAATAAATTCAAGTTTTGTTTCTTAACGTAAATCTTTTTAATAAATCTCCACTTTATATATTTCGCCAACCTAAATTAACTTCAAGCTTTATTGTTATTATTAAATGTAACTTCACTTTTGCTGAATTTTTTGTCTCAACTTAATAAATTTGATTATATCCAATGCAAGGACTCTCTTTTCTAGTAGACAGTTTTAGTCATAAGGCATCCCTATTCTTAATCACGAAAATCAATTGTTTCGCAGCTAAGCTTCGCCACGTGTCGAGAAAGAGAGATCTCGGGTGCTATATCCTAAGTTTTTAAATTTATTTTGGTTCATCAAGTTCATGTGATGACCTGGTGCCCAAACGAGCATGTTATTATTGTTATTAATAAGCCGGTAAGAGGTAAGTATCGTATTTTTATTGGGTGTAACGAGTTATTTCTTTCCACTGTTGAATGTGAGGCTTGTTGTGGTTCTTCCTCACTCACGTCAGGAAAAAGTTACATTTGTCCCCAAAATGTGTAGCAGCGGTCCGAAACGTTACATCCCTGTGATTCGTCCTTCCTCATCCTGACCTATCTAATGGTAAATGTTCCTTAACATTTGATAAAACTTAACTGTTAGTGATAAAAATCTTGAATTCATATTTGTTGTGCAGACATCCACCATCGCCTTCAAAATAAGCCTTACTCCCAAGGGTACAGTTATGCGGGAGACACGCCCTCGTGATGCCAATGACAATTCGTGACATTCAAACACTCCATGTGTTACCGGGTGAGTTAGCCGTGGCCGTTACGGCATGACTAATGGCAGTCGCTCACATCCGGGAGGCGAGGAGGTTCGAATCCCCCCGCCGGCAACCTTGAAGATGGTTTTCTGTGGTTTCCCATCTTCCTTCCAGGCAAATGCCGGGGTTGGTCCCTAACTATAGGCCACAGCCGCTACATTCCAACTCCTTGCCCTTCCCTTCCAACTTTCCTCCCCAACGGTACATGTAGCTCACCCATTGGGTGTCCGTCTCGAAGCAGCTACAAAACTGGCGAGCCGAACATGTCCTCGGACACTCCCGGCACTAAAAGCCATACGCTAAAAAAAAAAACTCCATGTGTTCTTATAAATACCGTATGCAAATCGTCCGCCCTTGGCTGCCACCTGTGATGTTCGGGTTCGAATCCCGGCTTCGCCAATAAATTTGATTCTCGTCTGTGTGTTGGAACTTAGTACACAGAGCATAGTGAATCAAAGCTGTGACGAAATGGGTTCGATTCCCACCCCAGCAAATCTGGAAGTAGATTTCCTTGGTTTCCCGCTTCTAACTCAGACAAATGCCGGGATGGTTCATATCTTAAGGCCACAACCACATCATTCCCTATAATAGCCCTGATTTGAAATACACACAGTAGTAGCCACAACCATAGAATTGGTTATCACACAAGTTACTCACTCACACACATCCAAGATATTAATAAATGTTTTAAACACCCTGTGTACATACCACAAAGAATGCATTGCAGAACCATGAATGAGAAATCACACGGTGATATCGTAGAATGTTACTTTTGAATCTCTTGAACCCTCCTACACTCAACTCTCATTACGTCACTGAGCATGGACCATCGAGAACACATTCAGTTACGATACTTGGCTTCGCCCAATAAAACTGAATACAATGGACCTGTAATTGGTTAACTTCGCCACGTGGCCGTGCAATTTAATTCACGCACCTTGACTGCAAAGGAGAGCTGGAAGGTATCGAAGGTTCGATTCCTGGCACTGACATCAATGATATTCTCCATGGTTTTTCCTCATTCCCTTTAGAAAAATGTCGGTATGTTACCTTCATTCAGTGACAACAGATAAGCTGCTTGCCTCCCATTAAGGCAGGACTGGTCCGAACACCAGTTAACGTATGGTTTATTAAGATAGGCCTATTTAAAGATATGCCAGATTTACATTTTATACTGAAATATTTCATCGACTATAGTAGGGGGGTAGTGGCGGTTCTATTACACTTGACGTGGCTGTGCCCAACAAACCAACATGGCTGCCGCGCGAAGTTGAAACATTTAATTAGACTTTTCATGTGAACCCATGGTTCGATTTTGGAATGCGACATATCGTTGGACTCGAGCTGACACCTGGGTAGTTTATTGGCTGAGGAATAACCCACCCACCAAGGGAAGATGATTAAGAAAAGGAAGTAGATTTTGGATTGGAGAAAAAGGATAGAAAAATAGGAGGAGAGTCCCACAAAATTAATAAGTTTAGCTTTAAATACCTTTAGATGCAGTTGCCACTGAAAATTAACTCTTTGATAGCTAAAGTAGGTGCGAGCTTGGTCGAAGCTGACGGGAACCGCAGCTAAGACTTGGGCAGTTTGCCAGAGAAAGGCTTTAGTGTATTTCCTCCCAAGCACGAATAAGACTACTATAGGGAAGGGTGATAGTCTGGCAAGACAAATAGTAAAAGCTTTATTGAGTATGAACGAGGGCATAAACCTAGGAAGAGCTAGGAAAGCCAGGATCTTGCCTAACTGTAGTATCAGAGAAATGATGATTCCAAAACCAAATATTTAATTTATTAAACAATGCAAAGAAGTTTGAGGAAATTAACAATTATGTAATATAATTTTGACAAACATAGTTCATTTGAACTTTTTAACAAATGGGGTCGCAGACCTCTCAACATTAAATGTTTGCTCCAGGCAATTGACAATTTACAAGGTTTCAAACCTTACATGTTTCTAAAATCTTTATAAGATTTAAACAAATAAACAATGAAGTAATTAAAGTTTGAACGTGAATTGGAGTACAAAGAGTGTACCTTAAGAAATTCTTGAGAGAATGTTCTAGAGAAAGTGACAACTTCGAAAATAACAATAATAAAAACATGAAAAATAAGATAGAAGTTCCTACAACTTCTTATATTTATACAGAATTAATGTTGGTGGTTAGTAGAAGGTGGAGGAAAGATCATTGGGATATAGGATCAACGTTCATGGCCGTATTTAATGTAAACGGACGAGCGCGACGCGGTAGAAACGTTGAACAAGCACTGTATATCACTATAGTCTGTAAAGATTGATGCAAAGTTCACTATAGAAACACTAAAGTTTATGAGAAAGAAAGTTATTGCAATTATGGAAATAACTGATTGCACTATATAGGTGAGAGTCTAGTTCTTGAAAAAGTTGTGATTTACAATTAAATGTACCATAAAACATTCCAGTGGTTCCAGCGGTGGAAGAAAGTTAGCTATTGCAACAATTTGTAAGGAAGATTCCTCATTTTAAATATCATTGTCACAAGTGAGTGAAAAATACCTGACGGCAAGACTCGCAGATAGAGTACAAGATCTCGAAGGTTCCAGAACGACCTTAGTGGAAAAATGGGGTTGAGAAAATCCAACGGAGGAACTAGCTTGATGAATTATAGACAGCGGGTATTAGGTAATATCCCACGTAGTGAGAGGATTTCTCATTTGAACAGCTTAAGAAAGCTCTTTTTTAGTAAAGTTGGCTTATACAAGCAAAAGCTCAACATGGCAAATCCCACGAAGAATGATTTTTGCCCCAAAGTAAATAATTTCACACTGTCTATAAAAATATCATTAAAAGCACGTGGATGTTAAAACCATGAAGATGAGGTTAAAACTTTTAAAATGGTACTTATCATGATTTCATGTTGAAGGCGAAGTTTCCCTGGATGACAACTACCTTGCCAACATGGCGTAGAAGAGTGTGTGCCTCTTGGTTTGAGGAGGCTAGCTCGAGAGGAGCTTTAACTGATCGAGTCAACTGCCGACTGAGAAGTGAGACCTGCTCAACGGAGCACGGAGGGTCCAAGGAAGGGGAAAAGAGTGGGGGGTAGGAGACAAAAGGAGAACATATAAACATTGCCAATGTTACAACAAAAAATGATCTTCTCTTGCTGAGCTGGTCTTCAAAGAGTTGATAACAGATGATACTAGCACAGCATGGTGAGTAAAAGAGTAGATGTAGTCCTCTTGCTCCAGGAGAAAATAGCTGGCGATGGTAACAGGATCTGGTGGCCAAATGGATATGTAAGTCCTCTCGCACCAGGAGGAATTGAGTAGCTTCAGAGATTCGCTGCTATATGACGCTAAGTGGGTCATAGAATATATATCTGGAACAGACTCATAAAAGATATAAGCGACCTGAACCCCTAAGAGAAAACAGAAGATCACTGTTGGTGTTTGACAAAGAGGAAGGAAAGAACATGCAAAAGCATTGAAAATTATAATCTCTGGTACCGTGTATTCCAAGAATACACCATACTGGGAGGGGCAAACACCAACAGGGAACAAGAAAAACAAGTAAACATTTAAAGGTAATAAGCAATTGCAGAGAAGTAGTCTTGTGATCTGACCATTAGTGGTCAAGACTCTGACTACCCTGACTCTCCCATCTCTTCCAGGATAACACTCGGTCACTCTTCCAAAAGGCCAGACTAGGGGGGGTGAAACATCCCTAACTAAGACCAAGTCTCCCACTTTATTGTCGGGACTGGAAAGAAACCACTTCTGTCTCCTTTGAAAGGAAGTTAAATATTCCAAGTTCCACCTCTTCCAAAAAGAATTACGGAGGGCTTCAAGTTTACGCCAAACAATAGGTAGATTAAAATCCCTGTAAGAATTGGGAAGAGGAGGATGGGCAGAGAGAGAAGTGCGTGTAAGACAGTGACCAGGTGTGAGTGGAAGGAGGTCATCAGGGTCATTGGAAAGCGGAGTTAAAAGGCGAGAATTATCAACACTTTCAATCACGAAATAGCTGGAAGCTGAGAGAAACAAAGCACTAGTAAAGATTGCGATACGATGAGAAAGAAGAATTGACAAGTTTAAACAAAGCGTATAGAAACAAGTACATCTATTCAGGACAAGAATATACCAAATAAACAAAGAAACTATGCGAGTAGAAAGCAAGAACTCCATAGGTAACAAACTAGTTGCCATAAACAATGACCTCAAGTTATAATGAGTATCAAAGGGGTTACTCAGAAAAATACTTAAGTCAGCGAGAAACGTGACGTGACAAGTATAAATGCAAAAACACATCGAATGTGACGACGAGAAAAAACCAGTTTCTTCATTAATGAACAATAAGATTTCAAAATATGTGAGCAGAGTGCAATACATGAGCGCGTGAGAAATACGCAACGAAGTTTTGAAGCAGGAATCGAAGCAATTGTAAGATACGAGCGTGAGTAAGTGAGAGACGTAAGCAAGCGCGGCCTTGACACACATAGTACAACGAGATAAGGCATATAAATAGCTGAAAGAGTCCTTAACCGGAACAAGTTTATTTTGGGAAGTAGGTGAACGGCTTCTGTACTTGCAGTAGCGACTCGCCAGACAATGGTTGGCTCTCAGCCAGAGTTGAGATAAGAGAAACTTGCTTTGACCTTTAGCAAGCATACAGGAAATGAACAGTGACTTGACCTTACTCCGGCTTGTATACAAACAAGTTTGAAAAACAAGCAGTTCAAAGTACACAAACAACACTAGTTGAATCAGCTGTAACTTAAAGCAGATATTCAGGTTGGATGGCATGCAGTCAATCGTAACTTGGACGTGAAAAAGCAATTTAAAGACGTATGAAACAGAGTAGGAAATCAATTTCGCATGATTGAGAGGATCACGGAATCCGACAATTTTCGACAGGAAAAAGCTTGATTCTTCCGAAATAGGAAGTGAAGCCGGGACATTGAGAAGAAGGTTATGCATAAGAATAGTTATTCTTGATGTTAGAGAATTCAGATTTTCAAGCGGTTTCAAAAGCGGCTTCCAATTGTGAGGAAGGAGGGAGGAGCCGACCGTGGCCATCCTTCTAAATAACGAAAGAAATGAAACATAGCTTACAGCGAAGTGATGGTGACTGATAGCCATGGTTTTACACAAGGGGAAGATAGTTTTCGAGAAAGAGTTTAAGCAATTACCTGCTATAAAAAATGACATGAGAAGGTAAACGAAATAACACAAAGCAAGGCGAACTTGAATTGCCATCTTATGCGGGAAGAAGGAAAAACCATTTAAACAACTTACAGAGGTAGTGTTGTTGTTCACGATAAGACATCGTTTCGACAAGTGTTTTTCACAAATATTGAGATCTGAAAAATGAGCGTTCTCTTTTTCAGAAATGGGATTTATGTCAGCTGTAACGAAATGACATTGCGCTTTGGTTTGAACACTGGTATGCTGGATTTCACCAGTAATAACCCAACCAAAATCGGTGTCTCTGGCGACCACGGTTGAAGATAACTTGCGTGTTTGTTTGCGAATGCACTTCCAAAAAACATTGGCACTGAAAAGTACATCAATGGGACCTTGAGCATTAAACTGAGGATCGGCTAACCTTAAGTGCGAGGGAATGTTTAAACAGGAGGTATTAATACAGCTGCTAGGAGTGTCCTTGCCAATACTGGTAAGAATGAGACAGTTTAAATTAAGATTGGTGTTTCTTTGGCAAACGTCTCTGATTTTCAATTTTGAAGACTGCAAGACTTGAGTTTTCAAATTGTCAATGCCGGTCACATTGATAGAAGTAGGCGATGACGAAAGACCTAGTTTTTTAATCAACGATTGCGAAACAAAGTTATGAGTTGAAGCGGAATCGAGAAGGCCACGGGTTCTAAACCAATTTCCAAATTTATCTTGGATTTCGAATTGTACAGTGGTCAAAAGGGTTTGCGCACTATGAAAAGTTTCGGCGTTAGAAATGCAGGAAGAAGCATTAGTTTGTTCGGAGCTGCTCTGCATGGAGCTTGAAGAGGCAGGTACTGATGACCTCGATTTATCGTGAACGTGCAATAAAGAATGATGCGGTTTTTTGCAATGAAAACAGAGATTGGATGACGTACATTTTGAAGAAGAATGCTTAGGTGATAAGCAGTTGAAACAATGTTTGCTATTGAAGACAAACTTCCTTCGATCTTCGACAGACAATTCTTTAAAGGATTTGCACGAATACAATATGTGAAGCTTTTTACAGAGCGTGAATTTTAAAGATTTGTTAAGCGGCCTGATATGTTCTCTTGCATGATTGAAAGAGGCAGAACGGGTTTGCTTGTTCTCGACAGATGGGGGCTGATGTCCCTTTGAAAAAGCAAGGTTTTTCTCAAAAATGTGAGACTGATGATTCGTTTCGACCTTTTCGCACTGAAATGCGAGTGCTGTAAGGACTTGGCATCGGCTGTTAAGAAACGAGATTAAGTGTTCGAAGGAAAATTCTTCCTTGCGAGCGAGTTCAATTTCCCAAGCCTTTAAAGTTGAAAAATCGAATCTTGATGTAGCCAGATGAATGAGTATGGTGTCCCATGTGTGGACAGGCTGTTTAAGTTGGTATAATGCTCTGACATTTAACTGTATAGAGTCTAAGAGGTCTCTTAAAGAGGTGACGTCATTAGGTTTGACGGCTGGTAGGTTGAAGAGACAGCGTATGTGGCGAGCTACACTCAAACGTAATTTGCCATTTCTCTCTTTAAGGAGATTAAAGGCGATGTGGTAGTTATCTGCGCTTAAAGGCAGTGACTCCACTAAGGCTAAGGCCTTGCTTTCCAAAGACGTGCGTAGGAAATAAAATTTATGAATGTCTGGGATCTCAGTATTTTCATGAATTAGGGAGCAGTAAAGTTCGTAAAAAGAATACCATTCACCTTCCTTGCCTGAGAAGTGCGGTAGGCTTATCTTAGGAAGTAACGGTTTCGGTTTGTTCTTGTGAACTGAAGCGGGTGCGAACTGGGCCGGATTGATGACCCTAGTGTCCGGATCTGAGATATTGCGGATCAGTTGGTGGGCCTTTGCAATCCCTTCAAAGTACAAGGGTTCGACCTCGTCCCGATCCGATTGAAGTTCTGGGCAAGCGGATTCAATCTTGGTTTGAATTTGATCATAATAATCATAAGACCGTTCGTACAACTTAAGGCGATGTGTCAAGATATCTAAATCACACTCGGCGGGATTTAACTTGTTGATAAAATTTCTGAATCTAGTGAGTTGCCCTTTATAGGAAGAACGTCTAGCAATGAGAGTTTCATCTTTTTCAGTAGGAGCCATGACAAAAAGAATAAATTGAAATACAACTCACGAAACTGTAGAACCTTGGAGATGCTGTCAAGTTTGCAGCAGCAAATGAGTAGAAAGAACAGGACACCCCAAAGGAGACAGGAGCGGCCTCTTTCCCGTTCACAGGCTTTGCATGATGTAGTTATAGCTGAAAAATCCAAAGCAGATATTAATAATTTGCAGAGTATTGTCAAACAGAAAAATGACAAATGGACTCTCCCGGGTTTCTGGTACCAAATTTTGGGTAGTTTATTGGCTGAGGAATAACCCACCCACCAAGGGAAGATGATTAAGAAAAGGAAGTAGATTTTGGATTGGAGAAAAAGGATAGAAAAATAGGAGGAGAGTCCCACAAAATTAATAAGTTTAGCTTTAAATACCTTTAGATGCAGTTGCCACTGAAAATTAACTCTTTGATAGCTAAAGTAGGTGCGAGCTTGGTCGAAGCTGACGGGAACCGCAGCTAAGACTTGGGCAGTTTGCCAGAGAAAGGCTTTAGTGTATTTCCTCCCAAGCACGAATAAGACTACTATAGGGAAGGGTGATAGTCTGGCAAGACAAATAGTAAAAGCTTTATTGAGTATGAACGAGGGCATAAACCTAGGAAGAGCTAGGAAAGCCAGGATCTTGCCTAACTGTAGTATCAGAGAAATGATGAATCCAAAACCAAATATTTAATTTATTAAACAATGCAAAGAAGTTTGAGGAAATTAACAATTATGTAATATAATTTTGACAAACATAGTTCATTTGAACTTTTTAACAAATGGGGTCGCAGACCTCTCAACATTAAATGTTTGCTCCAGGCAATTGACAATTTACAAGGTTTCAAACCTTACATGTTTCTAAAATCTTTATAAGATTTAAACAAATAAACAATGAAGTAATTAAAGTTTGAACGTGAATTGGAGTACAACGAGTGTACCTTAAGAAATTCTTGAGAGAATGTTCTAGAGAAAGTGACAACTTCGAAAATAACAATAATAAAAACATGAAAAATAAGATAGAAGTTCCTACAACTTCTTATATTTATACAGAATTAATGTTGGTGGTTAGTAGAAGGTGGAGGAAAGATCATTGGGATATAGGATCAACGTTCATGGCCGTATTTAATGTAAACGGACGAGCGCGACGCGGTAGAAACGTGGAACAAGCACTGGATATCACTATAGTCTGTAAAGATTGATGCAAAGTTCACTATAGAAACACTAAAGTTTATGAGAAAGAAAGTTATTGCAATTATGGAAATAACTGATTGCACTATATAGGTGAGAGTCTAGTTCTTGAAAAAGTTGTGATTTACAATTAAATGTACCATAAAACATTCCAGTGGTTCCAGCGGTGGAAGAAAGTTAGCTATTGCAACAATTTGTAAGGAAGATTCCTCATTTTAAATATTATTGTCACAAGTGAGTGAAAAATACCTGACGGCAAGACTCGCAGATAGAGTACAAGATCTCGAAGGTTCCAGAACGACCTTAGTGGAAAAATGGGGTTGAGAAAATCCAACGGAGGAACTAGCTTGATGAATTATAGACAGCGGGTATTAGGTAATATCCCACGTAGTGAGAGGATTTCTCATTTGAACAGCTTAAGAAAGCTCTTTTTTAGTAAAGTTGGCTTATACAAGCAAAAGCTCAACATGGCAAATCCCACGAAGAATGATTTTTGCCCCAAAGTAAATAATTTCACACTGTCTATAAAAATATCATTAAAAGCACGTGGAAGTTAAAACCATGAAGATGAGGTTAAAACTTTTAAAATGGTACTTATCTTGATTTCATGTTGAAGGTGAAGTTTCCCTGGATGACAACTACCTTGCCAACATGGCGTAGAAGAGTGTGTGCCTCTTGGTTTGAGGAGGCTAGCTCGAGAGGAGCTTTAACTGATCGAGTCAACTGCCGACTGAGAAGTGAGACCTGCTCAACGGAGCACGGAGGGTCCAAGGAAGGGGAAAAGAGTGGGGGGTAGGAGACAAAAGGAGAACATATAAACATTGCCAAGGTTACAACAAAAAATGATCTCTTGCTGAGCTGGTCTTCAAAGAGTTGATAACAGATGATACTAGCACAGCATGGTGAGTAAAAGAGTAGATGTAGTCCTCTTGCTCCAGGAGAAAATAGCTGGCGATGGTAACAGGATCTGGTGGCCAAATGGATATGTAAGTCCTCTCGCACCAGGAGGAATTGAGTAGCTTCAGAGATTCGCTGCTATATGACGCTAGGTGGGTCATAGAATATATATCTGGAACAGACTCATAAAAGATATAAGCGACCTGAACCCCTAAGAGAAAACAGAAGATCACTGTTGGTGTTTGACAAAGAGGAAGGAAAGAACATGCAAAAGCATTGAAAATTATAATCTCTGGTACCGTGTATTCCAAGAATACACCAACACCCCCTTTCCTATGGACGACTTCATATATTTTTTAAAAATTTAGAGAATTTTTGTTTTTGAAAGTAGACGATAGTTTGAAAACCAAACATGATAGAACGTTGTGCCATGGTTCAAACGAATGGACTCTAAGTCAGTTATTTTTATAATATATTGCTTTTATTTTTCTGAGTTGTTTTGAAAAAAGTCCAATTTTGAATGTTTTATATTTTCGAAACTAGGAATTCTACAAAAACGTTTGTTTGACGTAAATGAATGGTCCCTGCCCCTTCTACCCCCAAAATAAATTTCAAGTCTCTAGGACAAAAACTGTGCAGTAGGGGGTAGTGGGACTTCTAACCAGTGTCATTGCCGCCGCGTGAGTCCAAGCCGATATCTCCCGAACCCATAGTCGGAGTTTCACGAATGAGGTGTCGTTGGACTCCAGCTGACGGGCGCATTGCTATGGACCACTCATTATATTTTTTAAATCACTTGGAAACTCATTTTGGGGTAAACAAATGTTTCTTGTGATTTTTGCTGATATCTCACGAACCAATAAGGCTAGAGACTTGTACGAGGTGTCATTTTCTTCGTCGCGTTGCCCTCTTGCCAAGGATGTAGAGTAGGAATGAAAAACCATTTTAGGTAAAACCGTGATTCTAGACTTTTTGTCATATCTCGCAAACCAATTGTGTTACAGATGTGTACGAGGGGTCCTAGGACTCGGGGTGACGTACTCTTTCTAATGTGATCGTTAATGTTTGATAATAATAATAATAATAATAATAATAATAATAATATTTTAAATAGTAATATTCATAATAATAATTTAAAATTTTAAATAAAGAGTGTTTGTAGACAGAGAGACACGGTACCGCTGGACATGTGTGTTAGAACGAGGCTATCACTGGCCACGGTGGTGGTATTCCAATAGAGCAAATGGCTATTTCGGCGGGGTGGTCTATGATGCAGCGAGAGGTCGCTTTCCGATATTTCCTTTGACGTATGGACAGAGGCCAATATTTCAAAATCCCATATGGTGACCTTTAAACATGTTAGTAATTATTGCTGATCAGTAACATGACAAATTCATAATGGTATGAGGGGAAGGACAGCGAGGCTTTTATTGTCGTTAACAACAGAACTTGCTTTTGTATGTCTGACTGGCAACCAGAACGGAAAACAGAATAGCTACTCGAGGGCCTGATGGGAGCCGGCTAGGAGGTTGGAATGTGGGTGAGAGCTGACAACACTGCTAGCAGGTGATAACAGGTTGGAACAATGTGGCAACTCTGTAACTGAGATAACATTTCAAATCCTGACTGCCAGCTGAGCAGAGCGGCGTGAAAGCGGAGAGCAGGGAAACCTCTACACAACAGGAAATCACGTGACCACTGCAGAGCGGAGAAGGGCGGGTCCAGAGGGCCGGGGTGAGGTGAGGGGAGGAGTAGAGAACCCATGACAGCCAATAGCTGAAAGAGTTGTATGTCAACATGGAGTAAAGGAGTGAGACACAGGTGTAGATTGAGAAAGAAAAGCATGTGTGGCATGCCTAAAGTGTTGAGCGCCGTACACAAGGCTCTTGTATAACATGATTCAATAAATAAATAAATAAATAAAAAGTGCACAGGTTCACACAACATGTATTTTATTGATCCAGGAATTACTTCCCAACCATTTTACATATAGTTTATTTCCTTTTTGTTTTAACACTTTTTCCACAAGATAATGTTAAGGAAACGCTGTTTTCTGAAGTTCATGGAGATAAAACCTGCCCTTTATGGGTTGATGGTTGAGGTGCTCGTATAAATATGTCCAGGCTGTCCAGGTTGACTTGGCGAATTCGAAATAGTTCAGTCCCCCACGGAGGCGTGTAGCCCTTATTGAAGGAAGACTTAAATTTGCTCACTCGAACAAAATCCCCAATTTTCAGTCGGTGACGTTTTGGGTCTGCTGTATTTATGGTGTTAAACAGTTTATCCTGTCGCTGAATATTTTTGGTCACGAGGCGTGGCTTGGTCCCAATCGTTCTATGTTTGGTGTCATTGTAACGTGACACTAGCTCTGGTAACATGTCCAACCAGCGATCAGTGCCCTGAGCGGTAAACGCTTTCCACATTTGCGTTTTCAATGTTCGGTTAAACCGCTCGACCATACTGGCTTTGAGATTGCTGTACGTGGTGTAATGGTGAATATCCTTAGATTTGAGGAAACTGGAGAAATCCTTGTTGAAAAATTCCTTCCCCTGGTCGGTTTGTAGCAACTGAGGTTGACGTTTGGATTGTTGAATAATATGTTGAAAGGCCTTGGTGACTAGTGGACCAGCCTTGCGACGCACAGGATCAACAAAGGCCATTTTGGAATACACATCAATGACAGTCAACATATAGCGTAAACCGTTGTTAACGCTAGCATAGGGGATCATTTCAACCAAGTCAGCCTGCCAAAGTTCATCCACACCTCGTGAAATCACCTTGAGTCGCGGATAGTGACGCCTAGCTGGGCAAGGCAACTCATGAGCAATACCCATTTTAATGGGTGAGGGCTTAAACAATAATTTTGGCATTTCGATGTTCTTGTTCAATTTCTTGAATTTCCCAATCATGACCAGTATGGCCGGCGTAACGTGAAGCATGCAACAGCTGTAGTCGCTGGACAAGCTTATTGAGATTGTGCCAGTAGGTAACATCCGCAAGCGGTTTTAATGGTTTAAATGTCACTCCCGAAGCGGGCACTTTAAAACGACCACTTTGATTGGTGGGGATCATTTTTGCAATGATGGTTTTATATTTTTGAGATATATTGAAATTCACTTGTTGAGTGGGATAATACTGTCATTTGTGGGCATGAGTGTCCAATAAAAAGGATTTATATTTGGCAAGGTCCTCTGGTGTATAATCATGGAAAGACGGTGCTCGAGAGAATAGCAGCTTTAACAGTCCTGGCGTTAAGTTATAATTGATGTTCTTAATGACAGTTTAGTACGAGCAAATTTAATGGATGAATCCCCATTTTCAAAACTAACATATTCACAGCGAACACCATACGTGGTATCTGTGTTTCCAATATATAGATCGGTGAAATAGGGTCTATTAATGATCCATAATATTTAATTAAAATGTTTTTAGTTGAGCTATATGTTGAGGGGTGGCCAACACTTTTGAAAACGTAGACGATCTGGAAGGGCAAGGTGTTTCGACCATGATCAAGGATTTCTTTTTTCTTAAAAACTCTGCAAGGGGTGAGGACTTTTTTCAAGCGTAAACACTTGTTCCTCGTCATCCTCAAGCTCGCTAACACTAGTCAAATCTTCCTGCTCCTGTTCCTCTTCCTCTTCCTCAGGCTGCTCGTGTAGCGTCTGAGTGGCTTGTGAAACTGTGGGTAGCGTTTCAGATGGCCTGAAAGAGGGTTTCAACATGGCTTCTAGCGGAGGTGCTAAATGTTGTTGAATAAACAAAGCATGATCGGCACGTGATCGTTTCAATTGACGAAACTTTTGGCGAATAGTATTTTTAGCTCTAATAATATGCTTTTTCAATTCACTCTCTGCTAACGCCATGGTGTCTTGACAAATGACTTGAGAGGGAATGAGTCAGTGCCTTAAGTAGTAATAAAATGATCAACCCCTAAGCGATAACGTCCTTGGTTGAGTTCACTTTGTTTGTCAATGACCAAACAGGCATGACGTTGAGTGTTCCAGCACTTGGCATATAATTTAGTTGACATTTGAAAGGTCATATCCGGATTCACATGTTCATTATAAATGTGGCGACTGTTCCTCTTGTCCTGGCGGAATAAAACAATGACATTGGCATTGTCACGAATCAACTGTTTGGACATTTTAGAATACGTTTGTGCAAGAGAGAAGCAATCGATATATTTGTGACGACCCATGCTGAAATAGCTTTGAATGACGCCCTGTCGTTCAGTGGATACATTATCGAAAATCATGAGTGAATCAGGCTTTACCTCATTCGGTGAAATAATATTTTCTTGCATGGAAAATGTAAAATAACCCATATTCTCATTTTGTAATCCAGACATGACTTGATCCAGAAACACGTAGTGGGGTTGGTAGAGAGATTTTGCAAAAATATAAATATTTTTAAAACGCAGACCATTGGGCGCTGTAATGAGCGTCAGAAAACGATTGGTATTTCCACAGCCGGAAGGCCCCACAATGATGCAGCGAATGGAAGACGGGAACCGTGAACCATGATGTTGTTCAGGTGATGTGGGACAGAGATGGGAAACCATGTCTCCCACGGGGAATGACTCTTGCTGCTTAATAATCTACATTTCAACTTAGGCTTAGAGAGGCCAGCAGGCTGTCTATATACATGGAACCGAGCTTTGTCATAGAAACAGTAGACTAGTACAACAGGTTGACGATGGATGTCTTTGGACGTGCGTTAATGGCCAAAGGTAGGTCTGTCCCCATACATGATCCTAAACAAGAAACAGATCCTGCTAATAAACACTATGTGGATAGGTCTGTATTGCCACGCATAAAACAAGGAGATTATGACTTTAAGGGAAAGCGGTTGACCCTTGTAAAACGTCCTCAATTGTCTACAGACGTTACTACAAAAAAGTATGTGGATAACAAGGTGTATGAGTTTATTGATAAAGTGCCTCAGCTTACAGTGAAGTGCTATACCGCTAATCATCAGCGCATTATTCACGTGGAAGACCCGCAAGACGAAGACGATGTCTGTACCAAGCGTTACGTGACCTATGAAATGAAAAGTCTGTATTTTTAGTGTATCTGACAAATGAAAAACCTGTGAATGACAGTAACCATTTACCGCTAGTCCATGACCAGCACCTGACCTATGTGCTTGCTTCGGGTTTAAACCACTATCGATTAAACTATGATGGAACCATTCACATGGAATAAGCGATGTCTGATGAGAACCATTTACATGTAGAGATAAATGGTCATAGGATGTTGGTCCATAACCATGAAATGGTCAATGCTGTTGATGAATTATCCTTTCATCTCATGTTGACATGGGATGAAAAGCATGCGGGAAAATCGATAAACGATTTCCCACTTTATGTGGAATTGGAATATACAGCAACGAAATAACAACCTGACGTTAGTTGCCACTTAAACTTTCTTGTGAAAGGTTGTTGGTCATCATCATGGTAAAACAAAGATATGTGGCGAGAAAGACTAAAAATACTAAAAATAAAACCCTGTCCTTGTCAAAGCATGGGCTTAAGGCATTAGTGGACATGCCCATGCGAAATAAAAAATAATTTGTTGACCATAAGGAAAGCTCTTCGAGCTGCGCCACTACAGGTCTGGTAATAATAATAATAATGCGCGTCAGAGTAGCAGTGGAAGATAAAATCAACAAGGTCGCAAATGGACAGGGTAAAAGACGTCTTGCTCGACCCGGTGCTGGGTCCAAGGTTTTCGGAGCGAGCAAAAGATGATTTCCAAAAAACAAAAAGGAAACAAATAATTGCTTAATGCAATGATCAAAAGTGCAAAGAAAGAATCTCATGAAATTAATTAAAGAAAACCCAGAGGCGTGTTAATCGTGCCTTTGTTACATCCCAAAGACAAGATTGACGAAATCGAGATAACGATAAGGGAGGGGAACTTAAATATAAGAAATGAAAGACAAGGGAGCTATATTACTTAAAATATAAAATGTATTAAAGATAAAAGGAAGAGCGTGTACACCAAACAAACAAATTACTTAAAACCAAGAAAAAAGGCAAGCTAAGGTAAGATCAATAATGCAAAAGAAACCCAATACCAAGAATAAAGACTTACAAAAACTAAAAAGCACGACAGAACCTGAGTACAGCTCAAGAACATGAATCTAACGAAATGATACGAACATGGAATAAAATAAAATTATACTCACGAAAGCCAGAGAGAAACGCCAAACTTGCAAAAAATCAAAAATCGAACATGAACGAGACGCGAAGCTTTTCATGATGTTATGTAAACATACCGGTGGGAAAGGGGAGGAGTGAGGGGGGGGAGTAAAACAAAGGGGAGAGAGATCTCACGGAGATAGGAGGAAGGAGAAGACAAGGGGGATTATTATTAAGTTATGTAATACGGCGAAAATCGAAAGAGAAAAACAAAACAAAAGGAAAATTAAATACACGGAGGTACATTACATTACAATTGACTTGGGACGAAAGAGACCGGTAAAAATCGAAAGCACGCTATAAAAATAACAGGCTTATACTCCAACATAATGCCGCACCAACGCGACATATAAAAAAAGAATAATATGACATCGAAGCTGGAGAAATCCCAGTTAACCACCGTCACATATATTCTATAAACAAAAGGGACACGTATTAGTGGGAGACGTTGGACATAAGTCCCGTTACCTCACATATACTGTCCGCAAACAAAGGTCCAATTGCTACCAATCAAACGAAGCGTTTGTGGTACAAAAGAGACACCGACGCAAAAGACGAGCACCAAGGCCCGACAGGAAACATACATAAGCCAAGACGCAGAAACGCAATACTTACAATCTTACAGTTATTAACCTAAATAATAAAACTGTGAGGAGGGTACATAACAAAAGCAAAAAAAAAGGACTCCGCCGTATAACATTACGCAAGGTCCCGGAGATCTGGTTCAAGGATTAAAATATAACAGTAACATCTCGAAAAGGAAAGAGAATTAAGCAAAAGATGGATCGTTGAACAAAAACAATTACATTGCGTTAGATAGAAATACATTGAGCCGTACTCACATTCCGCTACGCCATGAGGGTGGGCCTCTGCCCGAATACCCACGTTCGCCCTACATCTCGGCACGTCCAAGACTGAATAAGCTTCTGTCCCCCAGAGAGGAGAGAAGCCTCTCAGAAATATAAAATGCGTAGTTTGGGAGTGGCACCAAACTCGCGTCAAATATTGGCAGAGCCAATAACAAAACAAATTGCACAACAAAATGCAAAGTATGCAACAACACTAGCCAATACGAAAGAACTAGGTAGTATGTAGCTAGGGGTTGCACAACGTTAGACAGAGTGATACATACAGGTAATTTGCGCACATTTAAACCCTCGAGGCGTAATATAGAGATGTTACAACACATGACAATAATAATAATAATAATAATAATAATAATAATAATAATAATAATAATAATAATAATAAGAATAACTATAAATTCATGAAAATTGGTTCAGAGCAGCACAGAGACGTGTTATTCCAAACCGTCAGCGACAGGATTTAAAACAAGGGCGAGTGATTCCCGTCCCCCAAACGAGTGTGATTTTTACCTGCTTTATTTGCCGGTTTGGCAGCTCTGGGTTCACTTTTGGGCGGTGCCAGTGCGGTGGCGAAGACCATTAAAGCCGCGCAGCAGGGCAAGCAACAACTAGAAGAAAGTCAGCGACACAATGAAACCATGGAAGCGATTGCTATGGGGGCTAGAAATGCCAATTTTAAGCCGGCTTTTTATCAACAAGGATTTGGGATTTCACCATTTCGAAATAAAATAAAAACATTTTTAACCTCAGCCATAGCAAGACATGCCCTGACGCATCAACAAGTGGAAAGCTATGCTAAACAACTAAAGCTTTCTCATTTTCGAGGCGTGTTTATGCGAAACCAATTACCCCCACGACCCTGGAAACAGGAATGTGCTGTTGTCAAATTGGATGATCACCGAGGACCAGGAACGCATTATGTAGTTTATGTCAAAGAGGGATCGACCGTATGGTACTTTGACAGTTTTGGGATCAAGATATATTATAATGTGAAACGTGAGCAAACGTTTAACAGCCAACAGTGTGGACGTTTGTGTTAAATATTTATATAAGACACAGCATAGACAAAAACTTCAACAGTATGTCGGCAGAAAGTAAGACGTTTATACTGCATGGACGTGGGCCTGAAGTCAGCCTAGACTTTTACGCGCCTATCGAATTGAGTGAAAGACCTTATGGTTTAGGACTTGTTTCACTTGAAACGTACAATAGAATATACAACATACGTGAAAATGTGAACAAAAGTTTTACTATGATGATTCTGTGCTCACCCTGAACTCTGGTGGATATACGATAGATGATATTTATCAACACATTTATGTGGTGTTGATCAATGAATATGGTTTAAAGTCATTTCCCGATGGAACGCGCAAGTTTTTGAACTTGTAGGAAATACCAACACTCATCGCTGCAGTATTTTCTCTACATTCAAATTTGACTTTAAAACACTCCCCGATTCCATTGGTCCATTACTAGGATTTAAACGACGCATGTTGGAGCCCAACAAAAAACATGAATCAGACTATGAAGTGAAATTCATTGAGAACCATCATGTGTCGGTGACGTGTAATATTATTAGCCATGTGTACACCAATCAAGAACCATCGCATTCGTTTTATGACTTTATTGTGAGTAGGGGAGTGAGGCGGTTTCTAATCCCCCCCACCACCTCTCCCTCTGACGTCACATACTAACCCGCAATACATTCAGGGGCAAAGTCGATATCTCCCGAAGCCATGGTCCGATTTTGACAAATGAGGTGTCGTTGGACTCGGGCTGACGGGGGCTTTGCTATGGACCACTCATTTCAACCCCTAAATAAAACCTACCCCTACTAGGGGGTGAAATTGTAATTTTTTAGTGAAAGCCTCTTTTCAAATGGGACATGTATAAGGTGCGCTGCTAAAATGAACTTAAACGTGGTTGCCCATATCGCGCATGCGTTTTACGAGATGCCGCTATGGATGAACATTTTTGTTTTTGTTTTGTACGCATGCGCACTTGGGATTTTTGTAAGAGGGCGAGCTGTTTGAAAAAAATGATTGATAAGAAGGGGTTTTGGTGGTGAGGAGAGAGCCAGATAGTCGCCTACTTTCCTACGAAGTTTGCCGATATCTCTCGAACGCAAGGTCGGATTTGAACGTGTGACGTGTCAAATCGCTTGTCTCGAAGCCCTTTATATGTTATTAATAGGTTAGAGTTTTGAGAATGAGGGAAACAGGCTTTTTGGGGGTAAAACCATGATTTTAGACTTTTCCGATATCTCACGAATGCATGGTCGGATTTGGTCCTATGACGTGTCAAATGGCTTGTCTCGAAACCCTTTTTATTTTGGTAATAGGTTAAAGTTTTTGAGAATGAGGGAAACAGAATTTTTTGTTGTAAAACCGTGATTTTAGACTTTCTGTTATATTTCACAAACCAATAACGCCAGAGACGTATACGAGGGGTCGTAGGACTCGGGGTGACGCCCCTTTCCTCTCTCTTTTCGAATATAGTATTTATGTTTAAAAAAATGCGAAAGGGCCTAACGACACTTATGTTGAAATCATTTCAGTTTTTAAAACTTTTCTTAAATTTGTCTAAAATGTTCATGACGAGTGGTTGTAGATAGAAAGAGACGATACCACTGGGCACGTGTTTCAACGAAGCTATTACTGGCCACGGTGGTGATATACCAATACAGTATTCGCTATTTCGATGAGACGGCGGGTCGAGGGTTCGTTTTCTGACTTTTCCTATGATGGAATTCCTAATTCCTAAACCCCCTGAAGGGGGTCTTTAACGTGTAAACGATTATGAGTGACATGACAAATGATAATTCCTTGATCCGATGAAGTTGGCTTTAGATAGAACAAACAGAACTTGGTTATATATTGCTTGAAGTGAGTATAGAAAACAAACTTGCTGGGGCAGACTGACAGGATGTGAATGTTATTTGATCTTATTGGAATGCATTGACTTGACAGGACAATGAAAAAAAGCACAGAGATGCTGAGGACACTTGAAGGTCAAACGATATGGCAACCATGGTGGGAGGGGGAAGCTAGGATGATGTTGCCGATCATGTTCAATGTTCAATGGATGAATTTATATTTTGCGAAGCATTGTTCGGAGAGGGTCATGGGACGACTTGTTTTAAGGGTATTTATTTTTTCGATGTTTCCTATGGTGGACTCATTGATTAAAATAATCCAAAACTTCTAGGGCATGGCCTTGAGATTTTATAAACCGATAATGGGATTTTGACATACAAGATCCACTCAGAACTTGACATGATGTCATTCTTTTTATGGCTTATGAATTTCCCCAAAAAAGACCCAAAACCACAAGATCATGGACTTTTGCTTTTCTTAATATATTGCAAACCCATAATGTAAGATGTTTACTGTGAGTGACGAAATCTAGCTAGGTAAAGAAAGAATTATTGTAGGCTATATGTATGGTGACTGACACGTCTTTGACCATTGGAACTTGTTTTCAGATCTGACTGTAGTACATAGGGAGTATAGGTTGTAGGCATGGATTGACAAACAGTGCACACAAAATTCAATTTATCGATTCAAGAATTAAGAGTAGACTATCATTATTTAATTGGTTAAAGAGTGTAGCTAAAAATTAAAAAATGGTGACTACATTAAACTAAACTGAACCAAGTCGAATCAAACCCAACTGAACCAAACCAAGCCTAAAGCAAACCAAACCTAATCAAGAACAAGCCAAGGGCTTAAGTGTAAAACTTGTGGGGGAATGCAGTCATTGGCAATGTCCAAAGAAAGGGATAACGCTCTACCTCTAGAGGGTAAGGTAAAGCTAGCGCATGGTGCTAATCCATATTCCTAAGTACATGAACCACACACACACAACTATCCTATGCTGTTTTTATGAGTTAACTGTTAAAACTTACTCAGTGGTTACTGAACAAGTTGGTCGCTACACACAACAAGCTTTAAATACTTGAGGGTAATAATCTATACACACACACACACACACACACACGCTTGTTCTAAACTAAACTGTCTTGCTGGCAGTGCTCACACAGTAGGCAAATGACAGAAATGCTTGGCTAACAGAAATACAATCATTTTCGTTTCTCTAATGTTACCAGCTAACCATTACATGCTATAGTGGTGAGCACATGTGCCTCTTGCACTGGAGATCGTAACTTGATTTCTAGCTCTAAGGCCTAGAATGAATCAAACTAAGAAAGAAGGGTATGGTGACGCAGTGGTTAAACTGTTAGCCATTCACTAAGGTAGACTAGGGTTTGATTTTAGGTTAATATACATGTCATAAACAAACAAACAAACAAACAAACAAACAAAAAAGCAGAGATAATGTTTAAAACTGATTACACTTTTCTCTTTTCAAATTATTACTTATATTGCAAATACAAAGGTGGACTGGGTTTGATATACAGTTAATGCTGCCTATCGCATACTAGCCTGTAAGAAAGCCAAACAAGCAAAAGGCGTAGGTAGAGCAGTGGTAAAATCGCTATGTGTAGAGAACTACCTAACGGTTTTATGAACTGGCAATGGTATGTCGCATAAACAGTGCAGTATACAATCCAGCAACCATAATTTTTATCTTGTGGAGCAGAGAAAACATATATATAGAGAGAGAGATAGAAAGCTTGTGTATGTATGGGTAGCATTGATTGTTTGACCAGAGAAAATACGATGAGGTAGGGTGGGCAGAGGGAGAATTAACACTTATATATGAATGAATGGTAAATAGTATTTTTTTTTCAATAGTTTTGTTTTTCAAATGCAGTGGTAGATAGCCGTTATTTTGTAAAACATTCTTACTTGCAGTAGTAATAAGACTCTATGGTTCCGCTAACACATAGATAGACTGTATTATTGCCATGGTCAAGCACTCACATTAAGATCATTTACAAAATCATAAAATGAAAAATAAAAAATCTTGTTTTGGAAATATCGTTTTTCAACATACACAAAATAAATATATAAAAAATTTGTAAACAGCAAAATGGAAAATCCATGGTCAAGCACTCACATTAAGATCATTTACAAAACCATAAAATGAAAAATAAAAAATCTTGTTTTGGAAATATCGATTTTTTTCAACATACACAAAATAAATTATAAAAAATTTGTAAACAGCAAAATGGAAAATCCATGTTTCCATATAGACAAAATTTAAAAACCTTAAACGGACATTTAAGAAAATATATGCAAATGGGAAATTGACAAATGTGTAAATATGAAAATGGAAAAATCCATGTTTCCATATCATGAAATTGAAAAACATCAAACTGTCATTTAAAAAAAATGCAAATGGAAAATTGACAAATTGCAATGTGTGAAATGTGAAATTGAACAAATGGCTATCATTATTTTTTTTAAAAGAACATGGTGCTCAATGGTTGAGGTGTGAATCAAACCCTCTCTACTTATTTGGACCACCCGAGACTGAGTTTTAGTTGTCATACCGCTTTTAAAAGTTTGTGTTAAATCTAGGAATTGAACCCAAGAGCTTGTAGGGGAGATTCAAGATTATAATATGTTAAACAGATAGCCTTGAATGTAGGGTGTGGTAGCTATATAGAGATGAGACGTTTCGCTCGGGGCAGGGAGGCATGGAGATCTGCATCAAACCAGTCAAAAGACTGACGACTCAAACAACAACATGTAGAGCTCACCAAAATAATGTTGTGTAACGGTAAATGTTAGTCAACGAACAGTAATGCATTACTAAAACCCATGACACGATACCTAAGAGCTTTTCTAAAATTATTTTAAAATGCCTTTAACCCTATATTAAACACCCAGTTTACAAGACTCATAACTGCAATGTTAAGGTCGAACAAAACAAAATCTATATTTCAAAACAAACAAGTGGTTTAGTCAATGTATACTGGAAAAAGTTTTATAAACACTCAAGTCCACAAAAATAATTAAATTAGTAACTGTCAGGTTGACCGAGTGGTTATGGTGTTTGACTTAAGTTCAAATTTTCTGTACGAGAAAGCAAGGGTTCGAATACCTTACCTGATATAACTATTGCCTCAACATGACTTGACCACACTGTATTATTGTGTACTCGGTACACAAACCATAGATAGAGTGTATTGTTTAAGGTCACTCTCTTTGCGAACATAGTCAGAGACTGTTGATGGTTAACAATTGCATTAATAGTGGGACATAGGGATAGCAATTAAGAAAAACAGACAATACCCATACACTTTTTTTTATTTATTTAATGTAAGTACTTGTACAATAGTTATATACAAACTACAACTCTCTTTTGTCTATTACTATCTAGTCCTTTTCGATCCACTTGCATAACAAGGCAGATGACTTTGTAGTTCAGCCCCTTAAAACAACAACAACACTACCTCTTGCATAGTCTGTGATGTTGATGACTCTTGAGGCGTGGAAGATGGATACAACATAACTTTTACAACAGGGGTTAAACGTTGCTCAACAATCAATGCACTATTTTGAGTAGCAACATCTTTCTCTTGTACTAACTTATTAGCATTCTGATAATTTTTTGCCAACACCATTAGTGTTTTGTCTGGAGCACTACATTGATGATCACTCACACTTAAAACCACACCATTTCTACTTTTCATATTGCCTCGACATTTTGTTGACCTCTGTTTTGAGCATCGCCAGAATATTATTCCTTTTACATTTTGTCGTCTATAGTTATAAGAGTAGCCTTTATAGAGTACACGTTGTTTACCTCGGTTAGTTGTAGTAAGTTCCATAGTAGTAACTAACCTGTTAGTATGATTTGCACACTGGTACCTATGGACTGGCCCATGCAATTATCCAAATTATGTCAAAGGGACCGGTCCAAAAGGGATCAGCCAAAAGGACCTGTCCACAGGGACCCGTCAAGAATGACTCCATTCGAAAAGGGCCCTTCCAAAGGGGCTAGTCAACAGGGACCAGTCCAAAGGGACAAATCTACAGGGATCAATGAAAAGGGGGAAGCGCATCATGTAAGTCGTTGCGCGCCGCCGCCGTGGGAACATAGGTGTTTATCAGCAGTCTCTGGCAATGTTCGGGAGAGTAACCTTGAAAAGTAACTGAAACTCGGTAGTCGAAAGCATAGCTTGACCCGTTTCTTACCTATATGATAAGGTTAGGTTAGGTAAATTTAGGTTATGTTAGGTGAGCAGAGGTTAAGTCTTAAAATATTCCCTCTCTTATGTGTTCAAAGCCGATTCACTCTGAACAGTCAGCCAAAACTTTAAATATGTATTTATCATTACATAACGAATTAAAGCAAACTTAATTAATTATGAATGGCGTTTTTTGTTACTGTTCAATGTAGACAGAATATATGCATTAAATGATAGACTCAAGACAAAATGTTTTGATTGTTGACTTGCGTTATTGATAAATTGGTTTAATGTTAGGGGCAGTGCACACTTTCCATGTCGATAATTTATATAGGCTAGAAGGATGGTGTTGCAAACTTCTAATGTGTATTTCCAAATTTCATGCATAGTCTATTTCATAGAATTTTCCTGTAACTTAAAAGTTCATGCTGATTTTGTCTTTGTGTTTGACATTGCAACTACAATGGTTGATTGGATATTCTTTGTCAACTTTCAAATCACGTATTTCATGTCAGATATGTTGGAATTTGTGTTCATGTGTGAAGCTATCAAGTACCGATACCTAATTGGTTACACACAACTGTTTCATAATGAAAATCTGATGTCAGATATGTTGGAATTTTTGTTCATGTGTGAAGCTATCAAGTACCGATACCTAATTGGTTACACACAACTGTTTCATAATGCAAATCTTGATCTCTGATTCATTGGAGAACTGTTTACGCTTGTCTGAACTAAGACTAACTGACTACTCACTGCTAAGGTTTAGAAATTACATTTACTCAAATCACATTCTGGTAAAAAAGATCATGACTACTATAAACTGCTACCACTCTTCCACCACTTTGTTAACACTTTTCTACCATCTGACTCTCACTTTTGCTCTTACTTTAAACTGCACATACTACAAACTATCATTTTTATTATCGAGTTAACTTTACTAGAGGTTAGTTTATGCTCAACAGTCGACATGGAAGTATCAACGACTAGCTATGGTAAGCCATGTGCTTACTATAAAGGATATGCATATATTGTAAAACGAACTAATAAAAATGGAACTGTTATTTGGTGCTGTTCGAAACAACGATCTAAAAAGTGTCGAGGAATGATTAAAACAAAAGGCTCCAACATACTTATTTCAATCGATCATCATTGTAAATCTCAAAATAATACTCATTTAAATGGACAAAATACCCTAACCAAGGTAAAAAAGCAAGACCAAGAAAAAAATAGTGTGGCTCAAGATAGTGCTTTGTTTGTTAAAGAGCATTTATTATCTCCTGAAAAAGACATGTTAGGACAGTGGTTAACGTCTAAGAAACCTCTAACACTATCAAAGACAACACAAACTATGCCAAAGGTTGTTGCATTGCAAGATGAACAAAAAGGATTAGATAGTAATAGTGATGATGATTATATTGATGATAATTATATTGATGATGATAACCATGATGATGATGATGATTATGATGATGATGATGATGAGGATGATAATGGTTTACACCCAAAAAAATCATTTGTTAAATTTGTTTACTGGAACAATCCCAATAAGCTAATCCAGCGGCTTCAGTACTTGCATACCTGTAAACAGGCTGGTCATACTAAATATGAGGAAGAACTTTTGGATATAGAAAATGAGCTTCGTGATGCTAAAATTATAGTGTAATGAATCCATGTAACCGCTTAAACTATTTCTTAACAATACATGTAATATTTTCTACCACTTTGCTACCACTTTTCTAGTTTGCTACTACTTTTCTACCACTTTGCTACCACTTTTCTGCTACTTTTCTACCACTTTTCTACCACTTTTCTAGTTTGCTACCACTTTTCTACTACTTTGCTAACACTTTGCTACCACTTTTCTACCACTTTGCTACCACTTTTCTACTACTTTTCTACCACTTTTCTACCACTTTTCTACCACTTTGCTACAACTTTGCTACCACTTTTCTACTACTATGTTACCAATTGTCTACCACTTGTCTACCACTTTGCTACCACTTTTCTACCACTTTTCTATTACTTTTAACTGTACATATTAAATATAAAAGCCAACGCTAAATAATTCTATTACCAGAACAGAGATAACCTTTGTAGTGTGCAAATCATACTAACAGGTTAGTTACTACTATGGAACTTACTACAACTAACCGAGGTAAACAACGTGTACTCTATAAAGGCTACTCTTATAACTATAGACGACAAAATGTAAAAGGAATAATATTCTGGCGATGCTCAAAACAGAGGTCAACAAAATGTCGAGGCAATATGAAAAGTAGAAATGGTGTGGTTTTAAGTGTGAGTGATCATCAATGTAGTGCTCCAGACAAAACACTAATGGTGTTGGCAAAAAATTATCAGAATGCTAATAAGTTAGTACAAGAGAAAGATGTTGCTACTCAAAATAGTGCATTGATTGTTGAGCAACGTTTAACCCCTGTTGTAAAAGTTATGTTGTATCCATCTTCCACGCCTCAAGAGTCATCAACATCACAGACTATGCAAGAGGTAGTGTTGTTGTTGTTTTAAGGGGCTGAACTACAAAGTCATCTGCCTTGTTATGCAAGTGGATCGAAAAGGACTAGATAGTAATAGACAAAAGAGAGTTGTAGTTTGTATATAACTATTGTACAAGTACTTACATTAAATAAATAAAAAAAAGTGTATGGGTATTGTCTGTTTTTCTTAATTGCTATCCCTATGTCCCACTATTAATGCAATTGTTAACCATCAACAGTCTCTGACTATGTTCGCAAAGAGAGTGACCTTAAACAATACACTCTATCTATGGTTTGTGTACCGAGTACACAATAATACAGTGTGGTCAAGTCATGTTGAGGCAATAGTTATATCAGGTAAGGTATTCGAACCCTTGCTTTCTCGTACAGAAAATTTGAACTTAAGTCAAACACCATAACCACTCGGTCAACCTGACAGTTACTAATTTAATTATTTTTGTGGACTTGAGTGTTTATAAAACTTTTTCCAGTATACATTGACTAAACCACTTGTTTGTTTTGAAATATAGATTTTGTTTTGTTCGACCTTAACATTGCAGTTATGAGTCTTGTAAACTGGGTGTTTAATATAGGGTTAAAGGCATTTTAAAATAATTTTAGAAAAGCTCTTAGGTATCGTGTCATGGGTTTTAGTAATGCATTACTGTTCGTTGACTAACATTTACCGTTACACAACATTATTTTGGTGAGCTCTACATGTTGTTGTTTGAGTCGTCAGTCTTTTGACTGGTTTGATGCAGATCTCCATGCCTCCCTGCCCCGAGCGAAACGTCTCATCTCTATATAGCTACCACACCCTACATTCAAGGCTATCTGTTTAACATATTATAATCTTGAATCTCCCCTACAAGCTCTTGGGTTCAATTCCTAGATTTAACACAAACTTTTAAAAGCGGTATGACAACTAAAACTCAGTCTCGGGTGGTCCAAATAAGTAGAGAGGGTTTGATTCACACCTCAACCATTGAGCACCATGTTCTTTTAAAAAAAATAATGATAGCCATTTGTTCAATTTCACATTTCACACATTGCAATTTGTCAATTTTCCATTTGCATTTTTTTTAAATGACAGTTTGATGTTTTTCAATTTCATGATATGGAAACATGGATTTTTCCATTTTCATATTTACACATTTGTCAATTTCCCATTTGCATATATTTTCTTAAATGTCCGTTTAAGGTTTTTAAATTTTGTCTATATGGAAACATGGATTTTCCATTTTGCTGTTTACACATTTTTTATAATTTATTTTGTGTATGTTGAAAAAAATCGATATTTCCAAAACAAGATTTTTTATTATTCATTTTATGGTTTTGTAAATGATCTTAATGTGAGTGCTTGACCATGGATTTTCCATTTTGCTGTTTACAAATTTTTTATATATTTATTTTGTGTATGTTGAAAAACGATATTTCCAAAACAAGATTTTTTATTTTTCATTTTATGATTTTGTAAATGATCTTAATGTGAGTGCTTGACCATGGCAATAATACAGTCTATCTATGTGTTAGCGGAACCATAGAGTCTTATTACTACTGCAAGTAAGAATGTTTTACAAAATAACGGCTATCTACCACTGCATTTGAAAAACAAAACTATTGAAAAAAAAATACTATTTACCATTCATTCATATATAAGTGTTAATTCTCCCTCTGCCCACCCTACCTCATCGTATTTTCTCTGGTCAAACAATCAATGCTACCCATACATACACAAGCTTTCTATCTCTCTCTCTATATATATGTTTTCTCTGCTCCACAAGATAAAAATTATGGTTGCTGGATTGTATACTGCACTGTTTATGCGACATACCATTGCCAGTTCATAAAACCGTTAGGTAGTTCTCTACACATAGCGATTTTACCACTGCTCTACCTACGCCTTTTGCTTGTTTGGCTTTCTTACAGGCTAGTATGCGATAGGCAGCATTAACTGTATATCAAACCCAGTCCACCTTTGTATTTGCAATATAAGTAATAATTTGAAAAGAGACAAGTGTAATCAGTTTTAAACATTATCTCTGCTTTTTTGTTTGTTTGTTTGTTTGTTTGTTTGTTTATGACATGTATATTAACCTAAAATCAAACCCTAGTCTACCTTAGTGAAAGGCTAACAGTTTAACCACTGCGTCACCATACCCTTCTTTCTTAGTTTGATTCATTCTAGGCCTTAGAGCTAGAAATCAAGTTACGATCTCCAGTGCAAGAGGCACATGTGCTCACCACTATAGCATGTAATGGTTAGCTGGTAACATTAGAGAAACGAAAATGATTGTATTTCTGTTAGCCAAGCATTTCTGTCATTTGCCTACTGTGTGAGCACTGCCAGCAAGACAGTTTAGTTTAGAACAAGCGTGTGTGTGTGTGTGTGTGTGTGTGTATAGATTATTACCCTGAAGTATTTAAAGCTTGTTGTGTGTAGCGACCAACTTGTTCAGTAACCACTGAGTAAGTTTTAACAGTTAACTCATAAAAACAGCATAGGATAGTTGTGTGTGTGTGGTTCATGTACTTAGGAATATGGATTAGCACCATGCGCTAGCTTTACCTTACCCTCTAGAGGTAGAGCGTTATCCCTTTCTTTGGACATTGCCAATGACTGCATTCCCCCACAAGTTTTACACTTAAGCCCTTGGCTTGTTCTTGATTAGGTTTGGTTTGCTTTAGGCTTGGTTTGGTTCAGTTGGGTTTGATTCGACTTGGTTCAGTTTAGTTTAATGTAGTCACCATTTTTTAATTTTTAGCTACACTCTTTAACCAATTAAATAATGATAGTCTACTCTTAATTCTTGAATCGATAAATTGAATTTTGTGTGCACTGTTTGTCAATCCATGCCTACAACCTATACTCCCTATGTACTACAGTCAGATCTGAAAACAAGTTCCAATGGTCAAAGACGTGTCAGTCACCATACATATAGCCTACAATAATTCTTTCTTTACCTAGCTAGATTTCGTCACTCACAGTAAACATCTTACATTATGGGTTTGCAATATATTAAGAAAAGCAAAAGTCCATGATCTTGTGGTTTTGGGTCTTTTTTGGGGAAATTCATAAGCCATAAAAATAATGACATCATGTCAAGTTCTGAGTGGATCTTGTATGTCAAAATCCCATTATCGGTTTATAAAATCTCAAGGCCATGCCCTAGAAGTTTTGGATTATTTTAATCAATGAGTCCACCATAGGAAACATCGAAAAAATAAATACCCTTAAAACAAGTCGTCCCATGACCCTCTCCGAACAATGCTTCGCAAAATATAAATTCATCCATTGAACATTGAACATGATCGGCAACATCATCCTAGCTTCCCCCTCCCACCATGGTTGCCATATCGTTTGACCTTCAAGTGTCCTCAGCATCTCTGTGCTTTTTTTCATTGTCCTGTCAAGTCAATGCATTCCAATAAGATCAAATAACATTCACATCCTGTCAGTCTGCCCCAGCAAGTTTGTTTTCTATACTCACTTCAAGCAATATATAACCAAGTTCTGTTTGTTCTATCTAAAGCCAACTTCATCGGATCAAGGAATTATCATTTGTCATGTCACTCATAATCGTTTACACGTTAAAGACCCCCTTCAGGGGGTTTAGGAATTAGGAATTCCATCATAGGAAAAGTCAGAAAACGAACCCTCGACCCGCCGTCTCATCGAAATAGCGAATACTGTATTGGTATATCACCACCGTGGCCAGTAATAGCTTCGTTGAAACACGTGCCCAGTGGTATCGTCTCTTTCTATCTACAACCACTCGTCATGAACATTTTAGACAAATTTAAGAAAAGTTTTAAAAACTGAAATGATTTCAACATAAGTGTCGTTAGGCCCTTTCGCATTTTTTTAAACATAAATACTATATTCGAAAGGAGAGAGGAAAGGGGCGTCACCCCGAGTCCTACGACCCCTCGTATACGTCTCTGGCGTTATTGGTTTGTGAAATATAACAGAAAGTCTAAAATCACGGTTTTACAACAAAAAATTCTGTTTCCCTCATTCTCAAAAACTTTAACCTATTACCAAAATAAAAAGGGTTTCGAGACAAGCCATTTGACACGTCATAGGACCAAATCCGACCATGCATTCGTGAGATATCGGAAAAGTCTAAAATCATGGTTTTACCCCCAAAAAGCCTGTTTCCCTCATTCTCAAAACTCTAACCTATTAATAACATATAAAGGGCTTCGAGACAAGCGATTTGACACGTCACACGTTCAAATCCGACCTTGCGTTCGAGAGATATCGGCAAACTTCGTAGGAAAGTAGGCGACTATCTGGCTCTCTCCTCACCACCAAAACCCCTTCTTATCAATCATTTTTTTCAAACAACTCGCCCTCTTACAAAAATCCCAAGTGCGCATGCGTACAAAACAAAAACAAAAATGTTCATCCATAGCGGCATCTCGTAAAACGCATGCGCGATATGGGCAACCACGTTTAAGTTCATTTTAGCAGCGCACCTTATACATGTCCCATTTGAAAAGAGGCTTTCACTAAAAAATTACAATTTCACCCCCTAGTAGGGGTAGGTTTTATTTAGGGGTTGAAATGAGTGGTCCATACCAAAGCCCCCGTCAGCCCGAGTCCAACGACACCTCATTTGTCAAAATCGGACCATGGCTTCGGGAGATATCGACTTTGCCCCTGAATGTATTGCGGGTTAGTATGTGACGTCAGAGGGAGAGGTGGTGGGGGGGATTAGAAACCGCCTCACTCCCCTACTATTGTGACATCTCCCAATGGCTATAGTATTCGTGAAAACCGTCCAGTGGTGATTTGTCATTCTCTGGCTGTAGATGGTCTTAGTAATATAACATTAAGACAGATCAATAGAGATCAACAACTCATTCAACTAGATTCTACCACACCGGTGACTTACAAGTTGGTGCTAAAGCCACTATGAAGTTGGTGTATAAAGCAACAACACCATCTAGGAATGTTGTTAGTTGTTTGCCACGTGCTTACACATTAACATCTAAGGACAAGTAGATTTTACAGCATTTGGGTTACCACGTCAACTCCCATGATGAATTCTATCCTAGAGGTAGCGAACCACATCGAGGAGCAACCAGGTGTGGTAAGAATTGATCTCCATTCCTATCAAGCTCAAACACCTGGACTCAATAACAATGATGAAATTCAATTTGTTATCAACAACCAAGATATTTGCACCCTACCGCATGAAAGTGTCATTCAGATTGATGGCCGGCTCACCAAAGCCGATGGCTCTACACCCACCACATCCAAGTTAGCCAACCATGGTTTGGCCTTTCTGTTTTCTGAGGTGCTGTATGTCATTAACGATATCGTGGTGGATAGCACTCGAAATGTTGGTATTTCCAGTGTCATGAAATTATACCCCTCTTATAGTGAGGAAGAAGGTAAAACACTTTGCATGGCGGGTTGGTGTCCTGACTCGACCAATGACTGGATGGTACACACCGATGGCACCTTTAATGGATGTGTACCTCATAAACTGATTTTAGACTTTGCCGAAGATCACCAGCGCATTGTGGTCAACGCAAGGCAAGTGCTTTATCAGGTGAGAGACAGGAGTGATAATAATGCACACAAGGGAGCCGACAATGCCCCCATAGGTTCAAAAATTCACCTACAGCGCATGCTATGGAAAGTGCCCCTTGTGACCCTTGACGATAGCAAAAAACTGGTCATACTCAAAATGGTAAAGAGAGATATGCCTCTACCCATGGAATTTAGAAGATGGGCACTCCATGAGTACCCGCTATTGCCCACCACCAACACCAACATTTTGTCTGTAAAAACAGCTCGCTATACAGAGAGACCTCTCTACATGATCGTGGGTTTTCAAACGAATCGCAAGTATCAACAAACCAATGATTCCACGCAATTTGAACACCAGCAATTGAGAAATGCACGTCTTTCCCTCAATGGAGCTGTGTTTCCCAATGAAGGACTGGATTTGGATTTTTCGAAAAGTAAGTTTGGCCCCCTGTACGACTTGTTTTCTAAATTTCGATGGTCGTATTGTCAAAAAGAGAACAGCCCCATGCTGCCACCCCAAGCGTTTAAGGCAAGGGCGCCACTGATTGTCTTTGACTGTCCTTACCTGGAAGAGTGTGTCAAGCCATCCAATATTGACATTCGACTAGATTTTGAAACGCATGACAATGTACCAGCCAATACGACGGCCTACTGTTTGATTATTCATCACAAACAAGTCAACTATTATCCACTGTCCAACCAAGTGAAGAGTGTATAAATAACAGGTCAATCCATGTCAAGCCGCTCAGTCATGTCTTACTATAAAGCATCAAGAGGTGTCGCACCCATGAATTTAAACTCTGAGGAACAACGTTTAAAGACCTTTGCAACGTGGCCTGTGCCTTTCATAAACCCTCAAGACTTGGCGGCCGCTGGCTTCTATTATTTATTTAACAACAAGAGATGAAGGGAAATATGCCTTTTGTGCCATTACCATACACCAATGGCAAGAGAGTGATGAACCCATGCAGGAACATCAGCGCTGGTCACCCGCCTGCCCCTACCTGTGCAGAATGGAGGTGAGAAATATACCCTGTCATTCAAGTTATTCCTCACTCGTGCCTCTGGGTGTTGAAAAAACAAGTTACGATACGTGTGGACTGTATGGAGTCAACAGTGCTTCGGTGAGCAGCTCACGGTCAAAAACGCCTAGTTTAGAGACATTGGGACATCATCGGTGTTATGGACGTTACAAACACAAAAGATTGTATTGTTGTATGAGTCGGTATCGTCCCTATCCCAAAATGACAAAAGCCTGTAAGACGCGTTATGAAAATAAAATGATGTAATAAAAAAATAGTTTGTGGTTGTTAATATTATTTATCATGTCCTCTTGTCCTACCCTAACCTCAATATTTTTGAATCTAGCATGGCAGGTAATTCTATGTCATGGTCACACTTTAGTCATTGATCGTCAGTCAGTCGTTAGTTGAACTTGGTCCAGGCAAGCGTCAACATGTTGCGCATACTCATTGTGGATTGCCAAGGGTTTAAAATTGGCGACAACAAATTTATATTTAAACAAGTGGCCATGATCGATTGTACCACGTTTTGGATATCGAAAGCTACGCATTTGGTATTTAAAGCGCCCAAGCTTTTGATTTGTTGTGTGAAAAAGACCGTAAACAAACCCAGTGGATTGAAAATCATAGACAACTAGACTGGAATCAAGGAAACATTTCCTATAAATATTTGGTCACGGTCATGAAAGCGCACTTGTCCTCGGCCAATGTGGTATTTGTGAAAGGTAATGAAAAACGTGAATGGTTGCAACAATTTTTGGCGTCTTACTGTCAATGTATTGACCTCATGTAATTGGGCTGCCCATCCCTGCAAACGCTCATGGATACTTGTCCCTGTGGCAACATTACCCATACATCCCTAGCGCATGCGTGGCATCTCTTTCATTGGTTAACCACCCATGACTGCTGGGAGTTGTTAAACAAAAGTAAAACTCAAAATTTACCTGTGAATGACGCCAGTGAGATTTCTACAAGCAACGTGTAAACATCTACAGAACGTCATACCATGGAGAAAGGCAATGCTACGGACAAAGCCATCGGCAAGTTCTTTGTGTGCAAAAAGAAACTAGAAGTTTTACCAAAGAGGAACTATTGGAGCTCCCCATGTCGTTCATTTATTATGTGGCCGCCAATGCGGTGAATGAAATCTGGCAACATGTACCAAAATCATGGACTCAAAACCCTGTGTTGAGTGAATTGCAACCCTGTGCGGATTACGATCACCATAAGCAAGTGGCCAAGGCAAAAATACCGTCTGTGTGGCAGTGTGCAACTTGCCACTTGGTCAAACTGTATCACGGATATAAAAGTCCGTTTAAAGACTTTGTTGAATCTTTCCACAGGTGTCATGGCGAGAAAAAGCAACAACAACAACAACAAACACAAACTTCGCCCTCAGAGGAAGAGGAAGACCAAACCTTTTCACCATCCATGGAAAAGGATAAGCCAGACTTGTACTGGCAATGGCGTCGTTGACAAAGCGATTCAATACTTACCCTTTGAAATCCATCACCCAGGGTATCGTTTTTGTGGCCCTGGAACTCGTCTCGAAACTCGTTTGCAGCGTGGTGATGTACCTATTAATCTTTTGGATCAAGCATGCAAAGAACACGACCGTCATTCTGGTTTAAGACATGTGGCAGATAAATTGTTATTGAAAAAGCTAAACAACGTTTCACATCCTGTGATGTCTCAGTGGGTCAGAGAATGGCAGCCCTGATTGTCATGAGTGCTATGAAAGGAAAGTTGATGATGCATGGACATAAACATTGAGGAATTGAGGATTGAGGAGTTGGGATTTCTTTGTATTGTATTTTCTTTTGTCAATCCCTATGGTTATGAAATAAAAATCAAAGGTTTAGCAGAGCAGTTTTTTTTATTTAAAAAAATCATGATGTTGATGGGCTGATTTTTCATTTTAACATTTTCACACATTGCCATTTGCCAATTTGCAATTTACAGTTTTTAAAAATGTCTGTTGCAAGTTTTGTGTTTTGATGATATGGACTTTCCATTTTGTTGATTACAATTTTTAAAAAATGTCCGTCTGAAGTTTTTATATTATTTTATACTTCACACATTACCATTCCCTGTTTTTAAAATGACAGTTTTACGTTTTAGAATTTTGCTGATATCGAAACATGGATTTTCCATTTTGCTGTTTTCACATTTTTCCATTTGGGGAATGTCGAAAGTTCATTTTTTGTCAATGTTGTTCATGTGAGTGCTTGACCATGATGATAATAATGCAGTGCGTTTATGGGTTTGCGGAAACGTGGAGGTCTACGACTACTGCAGGTAAGACTGTTTTACAAAAATAATGTCTATTGACCACTACATTTGAAAGAAAAAACAAAACCCTTGACAAAACAAAATGACTATTGACCATTTTTTATAGGCATTAATTTTTTACCTCGCCGTGTATGCTCTGGTCATACATACACACCCGATTTCTCCCTACTGATACATTCACACACAACCATACCTACCTTTGGGAATAAACACAACCACTTTGTTTATTCCCAAATGCACATTCTCGATATGCACACTTATCCCCAAATAACTTTTTGGTACACCATTTATAATTTACATTACAAAAAAATTAAATACTAGTCATTAAAGTTACTAAAAATATGATTACTCATTTCATATTTACAAAAACAACAACTTCGTACGGCTTTAAAGAATTAAACTATATACCATTTTCCAATTCCCAACTCTGTAAAATTAAAAAATAAGGTTGCACAGAACTTTCTTATAGAGCAAAACGCCTAAGTGAATTGCCACTATTTAGAAAAATCTACTATTTACAATGACAAAAACCAATATTTACACAATACTAAATCTACGAGTTACAAAAAGGCCATGTCCCTAAACGAACAAACAGAAAAATCACACCTCCTCCTCCTAGCGATCATAACCCCAGGGTAGGCTGGTGAGCAAGTCATCAGCCCACACACGTTTGCCATCCATGGAGGCGAAGGTGCGTTTTCTCTCTTCTACAAGAAACACATGATGGTTGCTGGATTGTATCCTGTACTGTGTATGGGACATAGCTTTGCCAGTGCGTAAAACCACCAGGTAGTCATCTACACGTAGTGATTTGACCACTGCCCTACCTACATCTTTTGCTCTTTTACCTTCCTTAGAGTCTAGTATGCGATAAGCAGACATTTTCGAGGCCAAACCTACGAATTCCGTCATGACGGAATCACCGCATTCGTCTTTTAAAACGCCTATTTCCTTCTTGATTTTATAAGCAGCTGAAACACGTTCTCAGCGCTATAGGAAGAGGTGTCGAACCAGTCACTATGCTGCCTCATGAAGTCATAGGGGTTGCAGTGGCGAATGTGGTAGATGAATGAGTCTGTATCCATATACAACAGAGAGACGTCCTCAAAATGGCGTTTGGCTAACTCATAGTGGAATCGATACATGACCGATTTGGAAAAGTCTAAAATGTCTTGCCCCAAATAAATGGGCTTATCCATTGTCACCCTGGTCTTATTGAATTCAATAGTAGCCAAATCCTCATCGATAATGTTGATCGATTTACAATTTGGCTTGGCAATGTACCGCCGGGCACCCCAACGCCCGTCCCAGACAATCACCAATTTAATGTCACGGAATTTGCGAACATTTTCCATGGACTTGCCATAGATGCAGTTGTTCATTAATTTAAAAAAATTAATTTCAAACTGCTGTGTTGCCATTAGTCGGTGTTCTATGTTGAATTGCATGTATGGCTTGAGCCATGGTTTTGGGGTGAAGGAAATACCCCTATGGATTTTCTTCAACACCAAGCCATGGGCTAGGCATTGCACCAACATTTGGATATGTAGCACATACCGATTCTTGTTGTCAAGTGAGCACATGAGTTTTTCAATTTTCACTTTACTGTCAGGAGGGACCATTTGCTCAAGGCAGAATGGGAAATCGGCATGTTTATCATACAAGGATGAGGGATATTCAATATCCACTTCTAGCACATATCCACGGCCTGTTTCTTGACTACCCATGTTCACTTCAAATTGTGACACTTGTTTCTCTGTCAGCCAAACAAACTCCACATAGGGCAAAGGCTGACTCATGGCGTAGCCATTCAAATTATTCACGTCATAGTACATTAAGTACGATTCTGGTTAATCTGGTGAATAATCAGGCATGTAGACATTGTTCGCTTCGGCATGGCGTTGGTTAAGCGACACAAAGCCACCGCGAATGCCCTTTTCAAAGAATAGAACCATGTCTACATCAGTGAGTAAATCAAATTCCTCTTGAGTGTATTTCAAAGCGGCATCGAACGAGAGCCCAGGACTCATATGATAGTGAGCTGGGTCAAGACCATAAATATGCTGACACAACTCACGGAATTTTTGAAACACATTAGTGAGCAGTAATACATCCAGTTTTAGATAATGCATAGCATATTCACCTAGCGTGTTAATGCCAAACACTCGCCAAACTAGACATGCATGAGCATAGTCTTCATCGGAAACGGTACTGCGTGTTAGTTTCGAGTAAAATTTGTCTTGTGGTGGGAGTTTTTTTTTTCTTTAACACGTCCCAGTTGTTGCAGAAATCATACTGGAATGTACCTTTCCGAATGCACAATTGAAATTGCTCAGGATTCTCAAAATGCTTTCTGATGTTTTTTAATTCCTCCTCATTCAAGCCATTCACAAGACTGTCTAGCGAGGATGACATAAACTTAAAGGAATCCAAAAATCGGATGCTAAAGTCGCTGAACCGCCATGTCAGGGCTGTAAAACGCTCATGGTTTTGGGGGATAATGGAAAATGAGCCCTTGTTGACATGACCCAATTCACGAATCAAAAACAGAATGTCATAACTTGGCAGATTGTGGAAAAAGACACTGATAAAACGAGGAGCTGGAAAGTTCAAATTGCATTTACTGTTCGCAGCTCCACGAAACTCTCCCGTAAAGTGCGAGCGATCACGAACAGTGTCTTCAGCACTGATCAGTGGCTTTTCACAAATATGGCATGTCGTGGCATGCACATACTGTGGCTGCTGTTCTGGAGATAGGCTCATTGGTACTGGGTGGTCCAGTAAACCCTGTACATGGTCGGCCAACTTAACAAGTTCATCCAAAAACCATCTGGCACAATCTGGCCCCTCATGGGATTTATAAAAGGATTGCGTGGGGTCATAGGCACACACCACATTAAATCCTATGGCAAAGGGTTCATGTTTTTGAACGGGTGTGGTTGAGCTGATGGTGGGATCTGGTTCACATCCCGCCATGGGGGTGGTTAGAGCTTCGAAATCTTCATACACCACATAGGAAACAGTGTCGCGCTTATGAATGCCCTTAAATTTTAATACCGCCTTGTCCCCTTGTGGCAATATCAATTTCACCGCTTCCTGAGAAACACAATCTGCCCTATGACGTTCCAAAAGTGTATGGGTTGTAAAATATTGCAAGCAACGATCACAAATATGATTCACAGATTCATGCTTAGACATTTGACTGCTTAGCAATCTACTCAACCTTGTAATGAGGCAATAGTGATTCACCTCTCCCTCAGGCAGATTTAAAAGATGAATGTGGTGTCGTTTTGGTTCTTTTGTGGCATAAAGAGGACCCACAATCTCTTTACCATTAAGGCCATACACCATGAACGAAAAGTCATGGTTATCTTGTTCAAACCTATGGATCTCGGTTAAGTCCATAGGGAACGATACTCGAGTTAAATTTATAGTTTGTTTTAATTCATTATACTTGGCCTTGTACATTCCCGGTCTGTGACAGGCACGTAGTGCTGGTTGCAAATAGACGGCCACAACCCACAGAAGGCAATTATTTTTCACCACAGCCTATTTCGAAGCTATTGCGGTGGTGTTTTAATATAGCTAGACCCAGCATTTAACGGGTTGAATTGAAAAATCGACTGTCCCAAGTAGTAACATTGTAACTCACTTTTTTAGGGTTTTGAGTTAAGTTAACCAATGAACTAACATTGAAATTATCTATCATTTAAGCCATAAAAAATTGTATGTTTGCAATTGAAAAAAAAAAGTTATTTCCAAAAATATTAATATTGTAACAGTAACCAGATCTTATGTTACAGGTATTAACATTGTATCTTGAGTTACAATTATACTACTCGAAACTTTTCATTGTTGTGTAACATTGTTGAATTTTAAATTATATTATTAGTTTTGTTTTATCGTGTTTCCTACACTGCTACAACATACGAATAGCGCTTCTATTGTTTTGCCGCCAATTCACAGCTAATGGTCTGCAAATGGATGCTAAAGAAGCTTGCATTGCATCCTCTTTGTCATTATTTCTAAGTGTTCTTTAAGTGAAACCATCAGTGATTTTAGTTCCCGCACAAGAAAAATGGTGCAAATGGCACTGAATATCGGCGAAAATAAGGAAATAATTAGTTTAGGTAAATGTTTTTGGTATTATAATAATAACAACCACAATTACTGTTGTTGTTATTAACAGCTTCATTCTTTAAATTTTAATTAGAGGAAATAATATTTGACTGAATTGCCTACAGAGTCATTGCTTGTGTAAGTTTTATCTGCAGTCGATACTCTATGTTATTAATAATCCTTTTTTTATTTTAACATCTCAATCACAGTATCATCGGACTTTCTCAATGAGGATACTACAGTGGGAAGTTCTGTCCCTTCTACAAGCAAAAATGATGCCCCCATGACATATAATGAAGGTGTGTTGATTACTTCTATGCTGTAAAATAGACTTGAGTGAAGTAGGAAAAATGATTTGAATTTAATATACCGAATGTATATTTATGAAGTCCTTATCTATTTTTCTTTACAGGTCAATACCACGTAATTTCCAACGTAAACCCGTTGTCAGATATTTACAGTGAGGACCGGACTATAGTTTCCTTCCCTCCTACAGTTAATGTTGTATCGAGAATGCCATCTGAAGGTAAATTTCATTGTACATATTTACTAATTAGAGCGTTAAGCTATGAAGTGAATGTTATTTCTTACAATGAGGCACTGAGATCACTAGAAATTTATTTCAGCGAATTTTATTATTCACAGACGCAGCAGAAAGCCCTAACCCATTACCAGATACCTTGAAGAACACTTCCATACAAGACAGTGAGCCGAGTGACCAGAGTACATCTTTAGATGTAAGTACGTCTTCGAATACAAGATAACAATGAAAATAAAATAAGAAAGAGTAGAAAAGTTCCAAAGAAAGACACCCCAGGAAGGAAACGTCCAAGGAATGTGAATAATTGGAAGGTAGAACAATGCAAAAACGCTAGAGGTATGGGACAGTCGTATGTAAGTCGCAATACTGGTAAAACTGTACCAGTCAGAGAACTAGGACCAGGTTGTCGTGTGACATGTCGTTACAGCTGTAAAGTTAGGATTAATAATGTAGAGAGATTGCAATTATTCGGTAAATTCTGGAGTATATAAAGTCATACACGTAAATGGGATTTCATTGCTCGATGTGTTACAAAACTAGACAAAAAGCAACAAACCGTGAAAGGGAATTCTAGAAGAAAATGTAGCTTACTATACTCATTTGAAGTCAACGGAAAATTTGTGAAAGTATGCAAAACAATGTTTCTTCATACTTTAGGCATAAACGATATGTGGGTCATGTCCGCTCTAAATAAGATCGATAGTTCTGGATCTGGTGCTATTTCCCCAGACAAAAGAGGAAAACATGTCAATAGAGGTAGGCAAATTATGAAACATTCTATAAAAGAAAGTGTAAGAGCCCACGTTGCTTCCATTCCTGTTGTTGAATCCCACTATTTGAGGAAAGAAACTAATCGTAAATATTTTGATGAAGGGCTGTCTATAGGGAAACTCTTTACGTTGTATGAAGAATGGGCAAAGAAAATGGGATACCAGGAACTTGCAACTGCCCGCCAATATAGAGACATATTTGTATCAGAATTCAATATAGGTTTTTTTATACCTAAGAAGGATCAATGTGAGTTATGCAACCTTTACAGAAATTCAGATCAAGAACAGAAGAACGACCTACAAACAGCATATGAAACTCACCGTACAGTCACAGAATTTCTCAGGGAAGTTAAGGAAAAAGAGAAAATGAGAGCGACTGATGATTCTACTGTATGTGTAGCTTGTTTTGATTTACAAAAAGTTCTAGTAACACCACAAAGTGAAGTAAGTTTGTTTTATTACAAACGAAAATATTCGACTTACAACTTCACTGTATATGACTTGTCTAAGCATGAAGGTTACTGTTACGTTTGGCATGAATCGATAGGGCAAAAGGGAAGCAATGAAATTGGAAGTTTTATTAATGAGTTTTATGGAAACTAAAATTGAAAAAGGTGTTAAGGAATTCGTATTATTTTCAGATAACTGCAGCGGTGAAAACCGTAACCGAAATGTGTATGCTATGTTTTCGTTGATTGCTGATAAATATAAAGTAAACATCAGCCAGAGGTTCCTTCAGAAAGGACACACGCAAAATGAAGGCGATTCTATGCATGCCCGAATTGAAAGGGCAAAGAAGGGCATCACTGTCTACACTCCCGATCAATGGATTATGCTAATTAAAACTGCAAAACATAACGGTAAGGCATATATAGTAAAATAAATAACTCAAGACGATATTTTTGATCTGAAGGCTGTTTTAAAATTAGATAATAGGAACTGGTCGCATTATGCAGATGGTGAACAAGTTCAGTGGAATAAGGTCAAAGAAGTTCAGATAAATGCAGAAAATCCTACATTACTCCGCGTAAAAACTAACCACCTAAGTCCAGAAGTAAAAACAATGGATTTGTATAGTAAACATCGTGGTAGAAGAACAACATGCTATAATCTAAAATGTACATTTTCAAAACCATTGCCCATTACAAAAGATAAGTACCGTGACTTAATGTCACTTTGTACTTCTGGACATATCCCAGCATGCTACAGACCCTTCTATGAAAACCTAAGCTACAAATAGAAAAGAAAGAGAAAATGAATATTTTGTTAGGTTTAATCACTATTAAATGATTAATTGTTGCAATTATCTTTTATCATTGTTTGTTTTATTTCAGGTCAAAATTTTTATCTTTCTTACTGTGTACAGTAAAATTCCATGAGCATCTGCTATTTCATGTGTTTGTTGAAATTGTACCAGTCAGTTTTTATTCAATTGTAGTTATCATTTTGTGTAATTTGTAATTTCATTTCATTTTTCATTTAAATCCATTTATTACCTTTGTATTATGCTTAAAATAATAGAATGTCAAATAATTAAGTATTGAATATTCAATAATTTTAAGTGTATGTTAGAGATGAATAATTAAATAATGATACCAATGTTGAAACAGAATGTACAAGGAAACATATTTCAATAATTGTCAAATTTTTATATATTTTACTAGTATTATCATTGTAACTCAACATACAATGTTCATATTTTGAATCATTTAGGATCTGATTATTGTATCTCATGTAATTCTGTAATAAACAATTAAAATATATCAAAAATTGTATATATTGTTGTCCTTCTGTCCAACATCAACAATAAATTGTAAAATCAACAATAAGTAGTTTCCCTGATTTGCAAGGAACGTGCAAATATTTAAAGTGCCATATCTCAAAACATTGAGTTTTGAGATACAATGTTACTACTTGGGACCGTCGAAATGTTGATTTGTAGGTAATGGATTTTGTCAAATGCTAAACCACTGGGTCCTTGTTGCAGTTTATCAAATTTTGATAGCAAGGCATTCACCACATGGCTTTGTTACCAATCTTTCAGATTATCGGCTATCAAAAGCTGTAGCATTTTACTGCCAATATCAAACAGTTTTTAATGCTCACCGTCCTTGTTTTTATATATGAAATCGCACAAGAATTGTGTATTGACCTTTAATGCCGTATGAACCTTTGCGCTGTACAAATTTGTTTTAAAAAAAATTAGAAACAAGATTCAACAAAGTATTTTGGGATTAAACTCTCCCTAACATTCACCACATGGGCAGAGCAGAGACGTTTCTTAAAACAGGACTCAAGGGGCTCCCAAGTTAATGTATCGGTAGCAGTGGCAAAAACATGATTTTTATAAAAAAAAACAATCTCACCCAAGTGTTCAGCCGTACACTGCCTGGTAAACAATGGTCCCAAACTCACACGTTCTCGGTTTTTTCAACAACAGTTGTCGGACACATGCTCTAAAAAAGAAATAAAATACCCCACAATAAGTATATCCATTTCAAATAGCACCTTTCATAAACAAAACAAAACAAAATAAAATTAAAATAAAAACAGGTTATAAAAAGACAATCTCACCCAAGTGTTTAACCGTAGACTGCCTGGTAAACAATGGTCCCAAACACAAACGTTCTCGGTTTTTTCAACAGCAGTTGTCGGACACACGCTCTAAAAAAGAAATAAAATACCCCACAATAAGTATATCCATTTCAAATAGCACCTTTCATAAACAAAACAAAACAAAATAAAATTAAAATAAAGACAGGTTATATATATACAGGGTGTATTTGATATGATGGAAGTCCTCTACACTGGTGATAGAAGCGACTATTCTAAACACATATCTTCATGAAATTTAGTCGTATCTTAATTAGTGTAGGTGGAATTAAATCACAAAAATCGTCAGTCAATGTCTTGGAAAAGGTCTTAGGCTGCGTTCCCCTCAGTAGCACAGCAGACTTCTCCCCATCGCCCTCCCCTCCTACGCTGAGGAATGTTGACAAGAGTCTGAAGTCGAGTGACCTACTCGCCTCGTTTGCCAATGACATTGAAATATTCAAACCGAGCCTATGAACAGCTGATTCACACCTTCATGGGGAGTGGCTACATGACTAGTGATGGTGGATCTGTTTAGGATTCTTCCAGCCTCATGGACTATGCATAGAAAATAGAAATCCTAAAGATTTGGGTAATTAATTTAAGGAACTGTTGGTCTATCTTTGTGTGAAGATAGTGCAACAACTGTAACAAAATATTAATAATACTAATAAAAGTAATAATAGGCTTTTAGGCACACTAACTTCTTTTATGTTTCTTTTTGGTATGTCGAGTTGCCAGACTTTAATGTACGTAGGATTTCTCGTATGTGCCATGAAATCCATGTATATGATCGTATTAGATCCCATTCATTTCCTACATGACTGAACGTAGCTCGCACCCTCGGCAAGATTAGCACTCTATCACTAGAACTACACATGCTGAGTATTATTATTATTATTATTATTATTATTATTATTATTATTATTATTATAAGAGTGGAGCGTGATGGCGTAGTGGCTTAGCTGCTCGTCTTTCACCCGGACGGCCGGGGTTCGAATTCCGGTGAGAGCGGGGTGGAATTTTCAACTGAAAAATCACGTGGCGTCAGGAAGGGCATCCGGTCTTAAATCCCCGGCCAAAACCATAATGATCCGGGTTGGCACCGGCGACCCCAATTAATTGGGATAAGCCGTAGAGAATGATGATGAATGATTATTATTATAAGACTATTATCAATATTATTATTATTAGTCTATTATTATTATTATTATATTTAATAACACCGTATTATAACCATGTAATTGTATTTTATTTACATATTCGTGTATTTTCATATGAATGTACGTTGTTGATTGACCAATAAATCAACACCTCCCTCCCCCCCCCCCCCTCTCCGGTTTATGGCCACCCCAGGGCTGGAGATGGGATGTGACAATTCACAATATGAACATGTGGTACCCTACTAGTATTATATCTTGGAAGTAGTTTTCCATGGGTTCCCACATCTACCCCAGGCAATTGCCGGGATTGTTCCTAACTTAAGGCCACGGCCGCCTTCTTCTCAATAACCATAACCGCTGGCAGTGCAGCCCATGAAGGGCCTAGGCCTACCATGCGACCGCTGTCCAGCCATTTGGCCTGCAGATATTAGGGTGACGCGTGGTCAGTGCATCGGGTCCCCTCAGCCATTAATCTTGATTTTCCAGACTTGGGCACTGCCTCACTGTCAGACAGCTACTCAATTGCCCTCACGAGGCTTAGTGCACCGCGTTCCAGCCCTCACGTCAGTTTCTAATATCCCTGATGGAGCCGGGAATCGAACCCAGGGCCTCCGGGTGAGAGGCAGTTGCACTGCCCCAACACCACAGGGCCAGCGCCTTCTTCCGAATCCTCACTGAATTACAAATACCCACATTACTACTGAAACCCAAAAACACAGGTTATCACACAAATTCTACCCACACCCAGCTACATGGGGCTAAATGATCAAAATCGCCAAGCCTCTCAAACAAAACATCAAGTATTTTACTTCCGTCTTAAATGCCTAGTTCTGAACAGACTACGGGATGTCGGAATGTTGTCACACTGCATTTCATTAAGTGAATGTTTTTAGTATTTTCAGAAACTAGTCCACAGAAGGTCCGACACGGACGCCAATGATACACCAGGGCTGGGTATCGAAATTATTTTATACACGAACATCAATCAATGAATTCCACACTTACAAAGTAGGCTACACAATACTACCGGTCCTAACGTCCCAAGCCATTGCGTGCGTTGTCAACAACAACAACAACAACAACAAGAACAACGGCAATGCACATTTTCATACGAGACGGTAGCGCTTATCCTCATAACAGCTGATAGCCTACCACCCCTCAAGTCAACAGGTAAGGTCAATGCTCCGATTACGTAACAACTTCCCCTTCGCGCGTCGTCAAACCTGGCTCCGCCTCGTTTCCCCCAGCCAGCCGCACCACTTTCTGCCTGATTAATTTCTGAAATAACTAAAAACTTTGACTTTTTAATGATTAATTATCAATTTCAAGATAGGTGATATTTTTTTTTACCTAGGAAGCTTAGAATAGTCTCTTCTATCACCAGTGTAACGGACTTCGATCATATCAAATACACCCTATATATAAAACAAAAAAAATACCTTGCTCTTTATCAAAGACTTGCGTTTGCCCTTTCTCGTAGGCTCGAATGGAATTGGTTTCCGTCTTATTTGTCTGCCGCAACAGGTATGCGAAATATCTAAAACAAAAATAACAATCCATCAATAAAATTGCAAACCAATAATAATGTAAACATTAATTAGCATTAAAATAAACTAAACAGTGTTAATCCCACACTTACCTCAAATATATATTGTATTCAATAGGGTCACTAATTGGGTGTTGAGCACACGAATCTGTCCACCTTTCACACAGTTTAACATGGATAATACACAGTCTATGTGCACAGGGTAACGTTAAAAACAGGAATGACGCGCAATGTGCAATGACGAGCTCAATACTCTCTTACCTCATCTCTCCCCGGCCCTCTGACCCCGCCCCTCACAGCTCTTACCCGGCAATTGGCTGTGGGAATGGTAGGGGGCGGAGTTGTCGTCGCTTACTCAGTTATCTCTCTGACGTAGTTGTCATATTGTTCGACCTTCAAGTGACCACTATGTCACTGTAATTTTCCATTGGCCTGTTACCCCGCCCGCTCACATTCCTGAATCGCGATAACATTTCACATCCTGTCTCCCAGCCAGCCAGGCTCCAAGCAGGTCCTAAGCAGATTTTTCTTTCTTGGCTGTCAGCAAGACATACAGAAAGCAAGTTCTTCAAGTTGTTGTTGACAACTATATAACGTTTCCCGCTTTCATTCCCCTCATACCATTATGAATTTCTCATGTTACTGATCAGCAATTACTAACATGTTTAAAGATTACCTTAAGGGATTTTGAAATATCGGCCTCTGCCATACGTCATAGGAAATATCGGAAAGCGACCTCTCGCTCCATTTTAGACCACCCCGCTGAAATAGCCATTTGCTCTATTGGAATACCACCACCGTGGCCAGTGATAGCCTCGTTCTAACACATGTCCTGCGGTACCGTCTCTCTCTGTCTACAAACACTCTTTATTTAAAATTTAAAATTATCATTATTATTATTATTATTATTTAAAATAATAATATTATTATTATTTTCAAACAATAACGATCACATTGGAAAGAGTACGTCACCCCGAGTCCTAGGACCCCTCGTACACGTCTGTAACACAATTGGTTTGCGATATATGACAAAAAGTCTAAAATCACAGTTTAACCTCAAAATGGTTTTTCTATCCTACTCAACACTAACATCCTCGGCAAGAGGGCAGCGCGACGAAAAAATGACACCTCGTACAAGTCTCGAGTCTTATTGGTTCGTGAGATATTAGCAAAAATCACAAAAAAAACATTGATTACCCCTAAATCGAGTTTCCAAATGTTTAAAAAAATATAATGAGTGGTCCATAGCAAAGCGCCCGTCAGCTCGAGTCCAACGACACCTCATTCGTGAAACTCCGACTATGTGTTCAAGCTATCGGCTTGGACTCACGCGGCGGCCATGACACTGGTCAGAAGCGCCACTACCCTTATACTGCACAGTTTTTGTCCTAGGTAGAGGGGGTAGGGACCATTCATATACGTCAAACAAACTTTTTTGTAGAATTCCTAGTTTCCAAATTATAAAAATTCAAAATTGAACTTTTTCAAAGAAACTCAAAAAAATAAAAAAGTTTGATTATAAAAATAAATGTCTTAGAGACCATTCGTTTGAACCATGGCACAACGTTCTATCATGTTTGGTTTTCAAACTATCGGCTACTTTCTAAAACAAAACAAAAATCAATTTTTTTAAATATATCAAGTCATCCATAGGAAAGTTGGCGTCAGCTCGAGTCCAACGATATGTCCCCTGCCAAAATCGAACCATGGGTTCACAAGAAATGTCTATTTATATGTTTCAACTTCGCGCGGTGGCCATGTTGGTTTGTTGGGCACAGCCACGTCAAGTGTAATAGAACGCCCCTTGCCCCCCTACTGACTATAACCCGGTTATTGTTGCGTTGCTGTTCTTGAGTTATATGAGGGACTTGGGCATCATAACATGTTAATCCCTGAGTACTTGGGCGTGTGTAGAATTTGTCTGATAACCTGTGTCATTTTAGTATCGGTAGTAGCATGTGTATTTGTATTTCATGTAAGGATTGGGAAGGAGGTGGCCATGGGCGTACGTGAAAAACCATCCCGGAATTTTCCTGGAGAAGAAATGGTAAACCAAGGAAAACTAATTCAGGGATGGCTGAATGAGAATGGGAATCAAATCCACCTCTCCTGAGTTTTGCCTCACGAGGCTGAGTGAATCCCGTTCAAGCCCTCAGACCTTAATTGAATTTTTTGGCAGAGCCCTCAATCGATCCCGGGTCTTCAGGTCGCCAACCTTGGATGTTAGATGCTACACTACCAGGTGGTCTAAGGACTGGTGCTTTTTCGTTTTCACGCGCATACAGTATATTACATACAACTGTATTCCCTAAGTCACACATAACATAATTTTTCAGAACATTGGTGTAAATCCACATAATAACCTAGTTTGGAATTTTGTAAAAATGTAGACTTATGAGATCGGTACGGGCCAAAGGCTCGTACGTCTGTCTGTTTGGGTGTATGTCTGTCCCACACTATCAATTCCCAAATGACGGAACCAAATTTGATGATATTTGGCACAGATGTAGCACTAGTAAAGGACACCTTAATGTCATGTTTTATATCGTCGCCATCTTATATTTAATAAAATGTCTGCCACCCATGTGCTAAACAATCATTTCTAATTCCGATCAAACTATCTATCGTATGTCTACCATATTTTGTATAAAATAAACTTCGGTCAACGAAATGTTAGAAGCCAAACCTATATGTTCATCAGCTGAATAATTTCAAGATGGTGGCCATGCAAAATATGCAAATATTATATTCGGTAACTTATGTCGGAACGAAGCTATTCCCCACAGTAGTTGGCTTTCAGGTTGTTTTACGTCAGAACCCGGTGTAACCAACATGGTGACTTTATATGTTCGACAAGTACGCACAGCTGCCATTTTGATATTATGAAATATAAATAAAAATAACTGTTAACACTAAACAGGTACAATAACGAAGATTAGCGACAATGTTGGTTCGCATATAAGCCTCATATGCCCTACGTAAAAGAGCAGTGGTTCCATATATTCAACATGGTGTCCTGGCGAGCTACTAGTATATTAAATCCACAACTCAGAATTAGTTTACACGATTAAGACGAATGTTGGCAACAAATGAGTATCATATTAGACATGCGTTTGTCACACTGAATATAGTGTACAAAGACCATCTTCGAAATCAGAAATAAGTCAATAACTCTCAATATTTGAGAGCTATCAAAACGAAAATTTGCAATGACGTAGAAACTTGCAAGTCGCTTTGAATGCCCAATACAAAAACGAATTACCACATACATTCAAGATCAATAACTCAGTGTGTATTAGTGCAATTATAATGAAACTTGGTAAGAATAGAGCATACTATATATGGCCGTAGTAGCGGTAGTGTAGCTTTATATGCCGAGGACACAGGAGTAGCTATTTAATACATTCAAAATGGTGGTTTGGCATTCTCTATATATAAAGCTCAAAGTTAGCCTGTTTGTCTGTCTGTTATGTATACAAATCTACACCGTTTCACCGATCTGAACCAAAATTCGTATACATACTATTTGGTACCCTGCGAGTAACACTGCCTACTTGAAATTGCGGACAGACCACTCCATTCCCTGCATTTAGGCCCTTTGGCCCTAATCTACACCGTTTCACCAATTTCAACCAAAAATTGTATACATAACCTTTGAAACCCTGCGAATAACACTGTCTGCTTGAAATTGCGGACAGACCACTCCATTCCCTGCAGTTAGGCCGTTTGGCACAAATCGACACCGTTTCACCGATCTGAACCAAATTTCACATAATTACCATTTGGAACCCGAAGAGTAACACTGTCCACTTGAAATTTCGGACAGACTTCTCCATTCCCCCAAATTAGGCCCTTTGGCACAAGTCTACATCGTTTCACCGATCTGAAACAAAATTTGTATACGTACCCTTTGGAACCCAACGCGTTACACTGTCTACTTGAAATTTCGGACAGACCAAAGGGTAAGTATAGAAATTTAGGTTCAGATCGGTGAAACGATGTAGATATGTGCCAAAGGGCCTAAATGCAGGGAATAGATGGAGTGCTATGTTATCGTTGAGTGCTATGTGACGATAAATGACACTTTTGCTACCTCAGGAGCTCGGGACAGCCGAAGTTTTCCAAAGTGCTCTGCATATTTTCCTACGGTTATATGCGTCAAAAGACGACACTATTGGTGTCAATTTTCTGACAGCCAATGAGATATAGGCTCTAGGCAGTGTCTTTTAGTTCACTGGCTCCCCTTTCTAATCATATTTTTCAATTCAATTGTAAATTCCATGTGTCCGTACTGAGTCAGTAAATAGCCGTTTTCATATTCATTATTATCATTATCAATACGAACAAATGACTTGAATGTTACGTCAATTTTACTGTAGACTACTACTTATCACCCCCACTACCACCACGACCACAAAAGTTATATATTTCTTATTCCGTTTGCCAGTACTGTAGTAGCATTCATTATCATCCATAAAACAAATAAATCCACCGGGCGAAGCCGGGCACTACTGCTAGTACTATATAAAGCTATAAATCAATTCATCAGCGTGCAAATGCTTAATTAAAATGATACTCATTCAGAATTATATACAATATAACGGACATTTCTAACGTAAGTTACAATAGTTTTCACTGAATACATTGCACATCGGCCATCTTGAAATTATACAATATGAATATAAATGAATCTCAATATTTTTGAGCTAATATTACGAAAATTATTAGTAATTAAGAACCTTACGTGTGGCTTCCTCTGACAAAGGCAAAGGAACAGCGACTCGAAACACCCAAGATGGCAGCTGGACGTACCTCTAATACTTTGAAATGATTAAGTTGTGATGTAATTCCACAATATACACAATCTTTTGTGATAGAGTAGTACCAGATATAAGAACTCGGTTGCAGTAATCATTAACACATCAAACTGAATATAGCGTGGAGCGGCTATCTACACTAATTCGCTCACTATATTTATATTCGCCATAATGAAACTTAGTAATACGGAGGGGCTGAATACGTGGCATCGTATGGCGGAAGCGTTTCAACAACTACCTAAAAACATTCAAGATGGTGGCTAGGCGGACTATTAAAATCGTTAAATCAATTACTAATTACATAATTGCGCAACTAACGCGAAACATGGTAAGAGAGAAGGATCATATTATAAGGGACCTTGCTTTAACTCTGAAACTCGCGTGCAGAGGCCACCTTGATTTTATGGAATATTAAAAGAAGAACTCGGTACTTTTTAAACCTACAATATCCAAAATAGTAGCGCAATAGGATCATGATGGGATTTGGTATGTGGAATGCAAAATAAAAGTGACTTCATACATTCATGATGACAGCTGGTCATAGTGTTTTTCAATAACTCGGGATGAATTGGACTACCATACAGAATACTTCGCTAGTTAATACATAAGTATACCCCCTCTTAATATAGCGCGCAGCGGCCATCATGAAACTATAGAATATGCAAATAATGAACAGTATAATGCATTTTCGATCTAGAAAAACTAAAACGTGTAACGAAATACTGTAAAGCCGTATATGTCCCATGGCAAAATGAATTCTCCATACATTGAAGAGAAAGAAGACTGTACCGGGTGAGTCTTCCGCCCCTTATTTTTTATTTTTCGTCCACACTTCCAATGTCTGATGGTCGACAGTTCCCCGTCTATAGCCAAACAACAATAACCCTACACGACTTTACAAGACTTATGACGACATGTAAGCAAGACCTTTGCAAAAAAGATGTGTACGACAGGTGACTGCATGAATGCATCAAACTGTCTAACGGGCATGTACATAGAACAAGCCGATTGTACGGTTTCAGTTGGATACGAAATTAATGCTGGGTACGTTGGCTTAATAATAAAAAAAACGTGAATGAACCTTAGAAATGGAAAGCAGTATCACATCTCATACAGTTAATATTAGTTGTACATATGTAGTTAGATTTAATTATAGGTTCATTTTCATTTTTCATGAGCATCCAAACCATTAGGAACCGATAACCTAGATGTTAGGACCCTAATAACAACAATTATCATCATCATCATCATCATCATCTTGAATTTGATCCCCAAAGCTTAAAATGAGCAAATAAATATTCAGCGGTGTTGGGATTCGAACCCACCTCTCATACATAGGACAGCTACATTCTACGCTCTTAGGCCATTGCTCCACGGGTATTCGTCCCTCTACCTTGCCTGAAAGCATATGAGATGTGATACTGCTTTCCGCTTCGAAGTTTCATTCACGTTTTTTATCAGTAAGCCACCGTACCCAGCGTCAATTTCGTATCCAACTGAAACCATATAGGCTAATGGGCATGTTCTATGTACATGCCTGTATGACCATTTGGATGCATTCATGCAGTCACTTGTCGCACACATGTTTTTGTGAAGGACTTGCTTCCATGTAGTCATAAATCTTGTAAAGTCGTTTAGGGTCATTGTGGCTTGGCTATGGACGAGGAACTGTCAACCATGCTGGCATTAGACGTTGGAAGTGTGGCCGAAAACTAATTAATAAGGCGCGGAAGACTCACCCGGTATGTTCTTTACAGAAAAACGTGATTGTCCTTACGGTAGAAAATAACCCAGACCAAAAAAGTCCAAAATCTGCTGATTTACTGAAGTTCCTGTACTGAGTTCCACTTCACTCCCCACAGCTAAGGCTAAACTAACACATTTCTTACTTCGTTGGCCACACGAACTGAAGTCGGTTCATTGCCTCACTCTTTAGCCTCTTCCATTGGTCTCTGTTGCTAGCCATGTTCTCGTTGGCTCCCAGTGTCTCCAGGTCTTTCTTGACTCCATCCATCCACCTCAGTTTTGGTCTACCCAGGGGTCTCGTACCTTGTGGCTTCCCTTCTAGCACTGTCTTCAACATTTTCTCTTCTCTTCTGAGGACATGTCCCAGCCATTCAATTCTTCTGCTCTTTATTACAGCTGTCACCATCGGGTTCATTCATCAGCGTGTGTATTTCAATATTTTTTCTTCTTTTAAAAATTCCATTTTCAGATACTGGCCCAAAAACTTTTCTTAATACCTTGTTTTCAAAAGTTATAATTTATCTCTCCAGTTTCTTGCTCAGTGTCCATGTTTCCGCCCCATACATTAATACTGGTCGCACGATTGTCTTGTAAATGCGGAGTTTTGTTGTTTTCGTTAATAGCCAGCTGGTAAATAGTTTATTCATGGAAAAGAAGCACCTCTCTGCAGATTTTAGCCGGTTCATTACTTCCTCCTCCACGTTGTTGTTGGCATTGACTGTACTCCCTAGGTATTTGAAAGACCTAGTCTTCCTAAATTCCATATCTATTGCCAGTACTCCCTCTGTTTCCTCTTCATTGTTTCTGGTTACAATCATATACTCTGTCTTATCTTGATTGATCCTCAGACTCACTCTTTGTGCTTCTTCTATTAGAACTTTAGCTGTTATTTTTAGTTCCTCTTCCTCCTCCGCTAAAACCACAATGTCATCGACAAACGCTATGAGTTTCACTTCACCACCTACAATCGTACCTCTTCCTATCGAAGATGCTCTTTTTAGTGCTTTTTCCAGAACCAAGTTAAACAGGCTGGGCGATATGCAATCTCCCTGTTTGACCCTCGTCTCCACAGTAAAACATTCAGATTCCCTGCCTTCAACTCTCACTTTACATTCCGTTTTCTCAATGCACAGTATTGTCAGCCCGATCAGTTTCAAAGGTATTCCGGATCCTTCCATTATTCTCCAGATGCTTTCTCTGTTGACACTATCATAGGCCTTTTTGAAGTCAATAAATAGGCAGTATACCTTCTTATCAAATTCCCACGTCTTTTCAATTATCTGTCTGAGTATGAATATTTGGTCTGTTGTTGACATGCCTTTCCGGAAACCGGCCTGGTGTTCTTCAAGATTTTCCTTTATGTATGGTAGTAGCCTATGTAAGAGAATGCGCGCAAGAATCTTGTATGCGCTACATAATAATGATATGCCCCTGTAATTCTCACACTTGGTTCTTTTTCCTTTCTTATATATTGGGCATATTACTACTTGTTGCCATTCATTGGGCATCTTTTCATTTCTCCATACTTGCAGTATCAATCGATACAGTGCTTTTCTGCATGCTTCTCCACCTTGTTTTAGCAGTTCTATTGCCATGCCGTCGGTTCCTGGAGCTTCGCTGTTCTTCATTTGCTTTAGAGCTTCATCCATTTCCTTCATTGTAGGCTCCTCCACATTTGGTTGGGGTCCTTCATATGCCTTTGTTTCCTCAGTCACTTCTTTTCCCTCAGGGACATTCAACAATTCTTCAAAATAGTCCTTCCATAACTTCAAGCCCTCTTCTTGACCATCCACCAAATCACCTTCATTGTTTTCCATTGCTACGATTCTTGGTCTGCACCCCGTCTTGAAATACCTTGCATACCTATAGAATTCTCTTACATTGTTCTTGTTTCTGTCTTCTTCAGCTTTTTCCAGTTGCTTGTTGATGAACTGCCTCTTTTCTTTACGTATTACTTTCCTTGTTTCTCTCGCTGCCTCCACGTATTCTTCTCTGGATTGTGGGGTGTCGTTATCTAGCATCCTCTGTTTGTACTTCTTTCTCTTTTCAATCGCCTCTTTGCACTCCTCACTGAACCATATCTTGTCCGGTCCTTTATTTTCTTTCTTCTTTAGGTGCTCCTTTGCTGTCTCAGTCACAATGGATTTGAATATTTCCCAGCTGTTATCTTCCCCTTCCTCTTTCCTTTCTCCTTCTTCTAGCTCCTCCAGAACTTGAAAACGATTTTGTAGCTTTAGCTGGTACTCACTTCGTATTTCATCATTTTCCAGTAGGCTTACATCTATTTTACCTTTTAGTGTGCCTGCTTTCGTCATCTTCTCTCGTGATATTCTTTGTTTCACTTTTATTAATACCAGATTGTGATCACTTCCCACTTCTGCTCCTCGTACTGCTCTGACATCCTCGATTCCACTTGCATTTCTTGAATCCACCAAAACGTGGTCAATCTGGTTGGCATATCGCCCTCCTGGAGCGTTCCACGTTCCTAGGTGAATCTTCTTGTGTGTGAACATTGTGCTGGCGATCTTCATGTCCTTTGCAGTTGCAAATGTTACCAGCCATAATCCATTATCATTAGACTCTTTGTGGAGGGTGTGCGGCCCGCTCACACCTCTATTTGCAGTTTCAACACCAACTTTTGCGTTTGCGTCCCCTATCACCATTTTTATGTCGTATTGCGGCATCCCGTCGTATACTTGTTCAACCAATTCATAAAAGCAGTCCTTTTCCTCGTCGTCCTGTTCTTCTGTAGGGGCATGTACTGCGAGGATTGACATGCTCTGAAACCTTCCCTTCATTCTCACGTAGCATAGCATTTCGCTGATTGCTTCATATTTAACCACAGCGTGCATTATTTTATTGTTGACTGCTATTCCTGTTCCAAGTTGCCCTTTTGTTCCTCCAGTTTCACTGTGAAATATAGTGTAGTTCTCTCCCTTCTGTATGCCTTCCTCTTTCCGTCTGATCTCCTGTAAGGCAACCACATCCATATTGTAATTGCAGAACTCCTCATCCAATGCCTTCACTGCTCCTGGTGCATTCAGCGTTCGGATATTCCACGTCCCCATCCGTAAATGTTTGTATCGTAGTGCTTGTCCTTTGCCATGTCCGTCAACATATGAATCCATCTCCGAGGCTTGTTTTGAGTGTTTCGTAACAGTCGGCTTTTAACAGGGTGGGTTGTCGGCCCGACGCCCAACCCCCAACCTGGAGGGCCAGGATTTGTGTAGGGTTTACTCCCATAGAGAGACTGGCTTCACTTCGCTTTGCAGAGCTCCCTCTACCCATGGTTGTCTGTTAGGGTTTGCCTTCCCTTAGCCTGTAGGGTGCGACTCTACCTGCAAGGCAGCAGGGGAAGCACTTATTTACTGGCGGTGCTTACTCGCCATGTCACAGGATCAGCATTGAGCTCGTATGGTATTTGTTGAGTGTATTCCTGCCATAGAATACCCTCCCACGCTCCCTTATCCTGCCGCCTCGGTCCGGGACTGCTTATTAGGATTTCTCCGTATTCGCAGCTAACCCCCTAATCTGAGGGCCATTCACTATCCGCCACCTGTGACCCGCCTGGTAGCTGAGGCTCGCCCCAGGAAACTAACACATTATCAACTCATTATGCCTAGGTATTCTAGTGTTTATTCTCGTGACTAACCAAATACCAATTACAAACGCTCGTTACGTAAATAGGAAATTTGCAGAGTAACGGCTAGTAACAACATAGTTTAAAACGCAATCACTTAAAAAGCTCGCTACGGTAGAAGTTAACGAAACAATGGGTTTTAACACCTGAAAATATAAAGTGCTACCAACGCACCACCTACAGAGGTGTAATGGACTATCGATATAAAACAATAATTGGTTGAAAAATCTGTTGCGTTGGTTAAAATCTTTTTAACATAATAATTTTAAATACTGCTGTACATAGACCTATGTGTTTTATCCATATCCAACGAATCAAAATTAAGTCTAAGTGATCAAGATCTGATGAAGGTCTCTTGGGGATCGAAACTTTTTGAAATGCGTCTTTCTTTGTGTATAAATAATTCATGATTTATTTCAGGCACTAGGAAATTAATTGTTTCCTTGCCCAATCTAGTTGGGCACACGCGTGTTGCCTGACTGAAAAGCTTCTTCATATACATTACTTAGGCAACACTGAATATTGGCGTCTATTATTTCAAGTTTACTGTTGAGGAAATGATGTGACAGACTGAGAGGAGGTGGAGAAAACACGTTCACTTTCTTCCAATAAATTATTATTATTATTACTGAAAACTATTTAGGCATCATCATCTTCAGAATGAATATTATCGCCCTATTTCCTAATATTTAAATCCTTTATACAAATGATTATTAATAACATCTCACTTTCTGATTATTAATGCATTACTATTTAATTACAATTAACATTTTAATTTAATTCCTAATGTTCCGAACAGAAACTAAGTCCTACTGACCACTGGTTCAGCGACTAAGTCCTTCGACGGTCAGAATCTCGGCGTGTATACACGTACTTTCACGTTGCGTAGCTCCGCACCTGAGCAAATTCTCCGTTGGAATTATAACATGATGAAATGTTGTGAAGTCATAGACTGGTACAGCCCTGTCTTGAAATCCTCGCTCCTTATATATTCGAACCGTCAAAACTTCAAGAAACTTCCATCTCGTAGCTCGGCTTCTACTGGACCTATTTTAATGCTTGATAGCTCAAATTTCTTCTCTTGTAATTGCCAGTAAACTGTACTACTTTTCTAGCGTCCATCTCTTCTCGTAAAGAAAATTCCAGAATTTATTTTTTCTCGTGACTTATGTGGGCTCCACGTCACAAACTCACGTCACTCGCTCCTGCGATGCATGCTTCCCTCAGTACTCTGAGTCTCCTCCGCGCGCTATTCAAATATCAGCCATTCCCTCACACAAATAAATCAACATCTCTTCTTTAAAAAAATGATGTCAACAATGGCACGGACATGTGAACGATCCGGGTACAGTACTTGGGTGTGCGTAGTAATTGTTTGATACCATGTGTCATTGTGATGTCTGTAGTAGTGTGTGTTTTCGTCATGTAAGTGAGGAATGGGAAAAAGGCGGACGTGGCCTTATGTTAGGATCCATCCCAGCATTTGCATGAAGTAGAAGTGGGGAACCAATGAAAATCACATCCACGATGTCCGACGTGGGAATCGAATCCATCTCTTCTCAATTTTGCCTCACAGGGATGAGTTTACTCCGTTCCAGCCCTCAGACCAAAATTAAATTGGCAGAGTTGTGAATTGAACTTGAACTTTCGGGGTGACTGCCAAGAAAACTAGCTACTACCCCAGGAGGTGGACCTCCCACCAAGAGACGCCACATCGCTAGACATCGGGTCATGCAGCTTTGAAACACACCGATATGAAACTCAGTATAGTATGGTCCTGCCACTTTAGTGCATCGAAAGGTTTCGAAAATTGCCTTATAAGAAATTTCGTGTTTATATTTTATTTGTTGGGCAGTGATTGTTAACAGATTGGCATACACTTGTTACATAATAAAGAGAATTTCACCAGATCACATTACTTAGTAAGTTGGCACGTCAATTAATTGCGGGAATATGGATGGTTTCAATAACAGTTGGGTGCTATCTGGTCTGTTATGACCTTGGTTGGGGTGGTGTTGGGTGGTACTTAACCGGGCACCGGATGGACCCAACAGACCTCCTGAGAAGAGGACCTTTCTATCTGCCGACAAGCAGGATCAGCGTTCTGAGTGCCATTTTCTAGCATTCAGACGTACTTAGCTCCTCACTTGTAGACTACTATCTCTGCCCTAAATATTATCGGATAGTTGGTGGAAGGAGATCTGGTGTCATGGAACCTATATGAGTAAATTATACTTAGCCTATAGTTCCCACCGCTTGCAATTTTGACAAGGATGTTATTTCGGCTATATTTACATTTACTTTTATCTATGGCCAATAACAATTTTCTCCAATGAACCAAATCATTGATGTCCCAGGGAGAATAAATTTAATGTATGGTTGTTATAGTGCCTGTATGGTAGAAAGCCTGCGGATATGTTCCTTTATTGTCTACGTGCTTACCTCGCATCTGTGTCTCATTGCAATGTGGAACAATGATATCGTGCCGTCTTGTCAGTGATATTACAATATGCTGCCGCATGAGGTTTTCTATTTAAGAACTTGTTATATAGACCTTCACGAAGTAAAATTCAACCGTAGAGTTCAAACATCTGTCGCATTCAGGACAGGTCCTGATAACTGAAAACCTCTTTCGGCTTACAGTGGATGTGAAAATACAATACTTTCATTATAAAATTCTTTGCAGATCTAACTAATGTTAAATTTTGATTTTAAGACACAATTTGTATGTACTTCTTCAGCTCAATTGTAACTTTCCATAATCTTTTGTAGCGCATGTTTCGGTTATTTTCGTTTCTTCAGAAAGGAATTAAATAACTCTATACATGATTGTTGGCTGAGTATAATTCTTATCTACAGAATTACCACTAAAATCCTTCAGATGATTTCACTGAAGGCAGATAGATATAATTTCATTTTCTCTCATGCCGATACAATGGAATTGAAAGCGAAATTATTTTATTCGAAACGTCGTGTCTCAACCAGTCCAAAACTCTTGAGACAGACTGCCTCCTCTCGTGACAAACAGCTAATCCAGCCAGTTTTCCGCCGTCAATAAACACGTAGCGTGCGTGAACAGGAGAGGCACAATAATGAGAACAGTTCTATTATGACCCCTTAAATACAGATGGGGGCTGCGTGGTGCAGTCGGTAGAGGCGCTGAGCTTCTAACTGAAAGAGAGTGGTTTCGATCCCCACCCAGGTAGTGGATTTTAAAAACAAAACTACCACTTTCGGAAACGCAAATAGCCCTGGGGTTTACTCAGCCTACACCAGAAATGAGTACCAGGGTAATTCCTGGGAGAAAATACGGCCGGGCGTGGAGCTGACAACTCCACCCCATCTAGTGCCGATGGCACAAACGTGGGAGCCTCTATCTTCCTCTACTCCCAGGGCCTCCATGGCCGGTATGGAGTTGGCTTTTTTGCTTAAATACAGATGACATGTTTGAAAAATTTTAAACGTACATATGGGAACTATACGTGTTAAATTGTAGCTCAAGTCAAGAACTTTGTTAAATATTACGTTAGTCACGCATAAAAACATGCGAGGAAGTTAAAGTAATGATGCGCAACGTAAACTGTTCCTCGTAGCTTGAACAAGGCATTTCCGGAATTACACAGTAGGAAACCGAGATCCTACTTTACTCCATCACTAATTACCATCACTTATTACTGGCCACAGCTATTCCCCTAACATCTCCATGTCAGTCCACACAGTCTGTACACCTTGAATTTGATTTAGAGGTAGGTATTCTCCAAACGGTTTGTACCTTTTGGCTGCAAGAAATTTGTGTAACGATATAATTATGCGCATATGAACATCTATCTTACACATTAATCTGCTCCAGACCGAAGTTGGCCAAGAAGAATCAATTCAATGGAACATAAAATTTCAGAATCTAAAAACTTGTAATTGTTAATCGTAACAGTTGTTGGTTTTAATTCATTTAACGGACTTGGGATATTTTGATCACTAGCCCCTGTGCTGTGCTGAATATGTCTGGTAACTCGTGCTTTTATGATGGCTGGAGTTGTGTGCGTAACTGCAATTATTTGTGTCCAGGATTGGTGTGGATGTTGGGGCACTTTATAAAAGTTAACATCTCAGCATTTCTACCAATTACATGTGCCTGGATGACGATCTTCCGAAGCAAACACTACATCTCTTCTGATTCCGATAGTGTTATGGTATCAAAGGCCTAGAGTGTCTTTCATTTACCCATCTTAATTTGCCTTCAAATTTTATTTCCTGATACTATCATTTCACAGACAATTGATCTTTCTGTATGAGTCCCTAAATTGCTCGGTACGTTTGTAGCCTCATCAAGCACGATGCACCATGGAAAGCGCTACACCTTCAAGATCTGACGTGTGGTGAGTTCAGAGGTTGGCAACCGTGGGGAAATAAAAAGCTGGTTCTATTTGTCCCCCATTTCCCAGCAAAATTGTGGGTAGAGCCTCTCCTTTTACTCCTTCCCTACCTGCCTTTCATAATTCTACGTCATTCAATGTCCATAAATTCTGTTTATCCGACGGTTGATGGTGTTTGTTTTCCCAGTAATTTTCTTTCCAATGTTATTTTCTTCGTCCATTTCTCTTTCTTTTAAGTAAGTTAGTTGTAAATTAGTAGTTAATAGTATAATTGTGCACTTTACAATGGTACCATGGATAGGAACCCTGACATCCTTCTTCAAATCCCAAGAAAACAATCACAGAGGAACTGATAATACAAGTTTGTGATTACCCTTAACCAGCACTGAGACAGAGACATTCTAGTGGATGGTATAGGATTCTAGACACTGGCCTCGGAATCACAATGGAATGCAGTAAGTTCACAGATACAATAATTTTTGAAAGAGAAGATTGTTTATATCTGACACACTCTATTCTGTTCTTGCCGGAAATTGTTAAACCCCTACCAAACCTATCCAACACGTCCTGAAATGGGTGGTATCACTTGCTGCCTCAAATCCTTTCAACTCAGAATTCTATCAAAATAAAGTTATTCAATTGAGGAACCACTATTGAAATAAGAAAAAATCCGCTTGTATAGCTGATGGCTTCCCAAACAAATTTCAAAAATTCTCAGCCTCCATATTTTTAGTAAAATCATGATTACATTATTTCTTTATTATTATATTCTGCTGCAATCTCATCCGGAGTGGAGCTCTACCATTCATACTTGAATGATTAATTAACAACATGGATCTCGCTTTATAACTTATCACCGTAATGTGTCATCAATTATGCCAGAATGTTTTTCAGTGGTCTAAGTCGTATTACCATTGTATTCATTTATTCCTTATCAACAGTCAATTATTATTATAAATATTATTTTTTATTATAAATATTGATGTTATTATAACAAATTGTATTATAATTATATTAACAAGTGTCACATAATAACTAATAACATTATTAAATGGTCAGATTTATTCAAAATCATGGACAAGAATTGTTGCATTAAATGTTGAAAAATTTACAGTTTATAGTATTAAAAACAAGATCAGTTTAGGAACTTAAATAAATCTCATTTTAAACTGTAATCATTATTATTAAGGGACTGCAATGAATGTTATTAGGAAACTGTGATTATGTTAAATAAGATATATTAATCAATATAATCTACGATCTGTAATCAATTTTACGAATACACTGCAGTCGATTTATTGAAGAAACTGACTTCAGCTTACTTAAAATTACTCATTGAATATAATCATGAAAGTGTAATCAATTTAATTAAGAAATAATAAGAACCTGTGTAAAGGGACTGTAATAATTTGCCTTAAGAAACTGTAATAACTTGTATTTAGAAACTGCCATAACTTGTATTAAGGAACTGTAATAACTTGTATTCAGAAACTGCAATAACTTGTATTTAGAAACTGCAATTACTTATATTAAGCAACTCTAATAAAATCTATTTAGAAACTGCAATAACGTGTACTTAGAAACTGCAAAAACTTGTATTTAGAAACTGCAATAACTTGTATTAAGGAACTGTAATAAAATGTATTCAGAAACTGTAATAAGTTGTATTCAAAAACTGCAATAACTTGTATTAAGCAATTGCAATAACTTGTATTCCGAAACTGTAATAACATGTATTCAGAAACTGCAATAACTTGTATTAAGGAACTGTACTAAGTTGTATTCAGAAACTGCAATAACTTATAAACTGAAATAACTTCTATTTAGAAACTGCAATAACTTTTATTAAGGAACTGCAATAACTTGTATTCGGAAACTGTAATAACATGTATTCAGAAACTGTGATAACATGTATTCAGAAATTGTAATAAGTTGTAGGCTAGTCAGAAATTGCAATATCTTGTAATATGAAACTCCAATAATTTGTATTAATAAACTGCAATAACTTGTATTAAGAATCTGCACTAACTTGTATTACGAGACTGCAATAACTTGTATTATGAGACTGCAATAACTTGTATTACGAGACTGCAATAACTTGTATTAAGAATCTGCAATAACTTGTATTACGAGACTGCAATAACTTGTATTACGAGACTGTAATAACTTGTATTACGAGACTGCAATAACTTGTATTACGAGACTGCAATAACTTGTATTACGAGACTGCAATAACTTGTATTAATAATCTGCAATAACTTGTATTAATAAACTGCAATAACTTGTATTAAGAAACTGCAATAACTTGTATTAAGAAACTGCAATAACTTGTATTACGAGACTGCAATAACTTGTATTACGAGACTGCAATAACTTGTATTACGAGACTGCAATAACTTGTATTAAGAATCTGCAATAACTTGTATTACGAGACTGCAATAACTTGTATTACGAGACTGTAATAACTTGTATTACGAGACTGCAATAACTTGTATTAAGAATCTGCAATAACTTGTATTACGAGACTGCAATAACTTGTATTACGAGACTGCAATAACTTGTATTATGAGACTGCAATAACTTGTATTAAGAAACTGCAATAACTTGTATTACGAGACTGCAATAACTTGTATTGCGAGACTGTAATAACTTGTATTATGAGACTGCAATAACTTGTATTAAGAAACTGCAATAACTTGTATTAAGAATCTGCAATAACTTGTAATACGAGACTGCAATAACTTGTATTAAGAATCTGCAATAACTTGTATTACGAGACTGCAATAACTTGTATTAAGAAACTGCAATAACTTGTATTAATAAACTGCAATAACTTGTATTACTAAACTGCAATAACTTGTATTAAGAAACTGCAATAACTTGTATTAATAAACTGCAATAACTTGTATTACGAGACTGCAAAAACTTGTATTAATATACTGCAATACCTTGTATTACGAGACTGTAATAAGTTGTATTATGAGACTGCAATAACTTGTATTAAGAAACTGCAATAACTTGTATTAATAAACTGCAATAACTTGTATTACGAGACTGCAATAACTTGTATTAAGAAACTGCTATAACTTGTATTAATAAACTGCAATAACTTGTATTACGAGACTGCAATAACTTGTATTAATATACTGCAATACCTTGTATTACGAGACTGTAATAACTTGTATTATGAGACTGCAATAACTTGTATTAAGAAACTGCAATAACTTGTATTACGAGACTGCAATAACTTGTATTACGAGACTGCAATAACTTGTATTAAGAAACTGCAATAACTTGTATTAATAATCTGCAATAACTTGTATTAATAAACTGCAATAACGTGTATTAATAAATTGCAATAAATTGTATTACGAGACTGCAATAACTTGTATTACGAAACTGTAATAACTTGTATTATGAGACTGCAATAACTTGTATTACGAGACTGCAATAACTTGTATTAAGAAACTGCAATAACTTGTATTACGAGACTGCAATAACTTGTATTACGAAACTGTAATAACTTGTATTATGAGACTGCAATAACTTGTATTATGAGACTGCAATAACTTGTATTACGAGACTGCAATAACTTGTATTACGAAACTGTAATAACTTGTATTATGAGACTGCAAAAACTTGTATTACGAGACTGCAATAACTTGTATTAAGAATCTGCAATAACTTGTATTACGAGACTGCAATAACTTGCATTACGAGACTGCAATAACTTGTATTACGAGACTGTAGTAACTTGTATTACGAGACTGCAATAACTTGTATTACGAGACTGTAATAACTTGTATTAATAAACTGCAATAACTTGCATTAAGAAACTGCAATACTTGTATTAATAAACTGCAATAACTTGTATTACGAGACTGCAATAACTTGTATTAAGAAACTGCAATAACTTGTATTAATAAACTGCAATAACTTGTATTACGAGACTGCAATAACTTGTATTAATATACTGCAATAACTTGTATTACGAGACTGTAATAACTTGTATTATGAGACTGCAATAACTTGTATTAAGAAACTGCAATAACTTGTTTTACGAGACTGCAATAACTTGTATTAATAAACTGCAATAACGTGTATTAATAATCTGCAATAACTTGTATTAATAAACTGCAATTACTTGTATTAATAAACTGCAATAACTTGTATTAATAATCTGCAATAACTTGTATTAATAAGCTGCAATAACTTGTATTAAGAAACTGCAATAACTTGTATTACGAGACTGTAATAACTTGTATTACGAGACTGCAATAACTTCTATTAATAAACTGCAATAACTTGTAATACGAGACTGCAATAACTTGTATTACGAGACTGCAATATCTTGTATTATGAGACTGCAATAACTTGTATTACGAGACTGCAATAACTTTATTTAGAAATTGCAATAACTTGTATTAAGGTACAGTAATAACTTGTATTAAGGAATAGTAATAGCATGTATTAAGAAACTATAATACCATATATTAAGAAACTATAGTACCATATATTAAGAAACTGTAATAACAAGTATTGTTTGGAAGTAGCTAAAGAGTGATTGAAGTTCAGCTAGCTGCATTCTATTAACTTCTCTTGTAAGAGCAAATAGTCAGCCTTCCAGTTTAGCGAGAGCATCTTTATCTCGCGCTCCCCAACACCTGTGTCTTCTCACTCCTATCGCAAACAAACTCATTTTATACAAACAGGTGGCAATACAGTCTTCTTAAGTTCGTCGTGAAGCATCATGTTACTCCACTTGATATTCCTTGAAATTGACCCAAGGAAACATAACATGGGATGATCAATGTACGGTAATTGGGATGTTCTTTTTAACTGAGACTTTATACTTGATACGAAGAAAGATGATGTATATATACTCGAGCTTCACAAGTTTACAGCTACTACAGTATCATATATCCCTAACAACTTTTAGCATTAGTTTCCAACTTCCACAACCTCATTTCAATTTTACCTCTATTTATTGATAAGTTGTGCTTCCCAACGGCTGATTAATGGCGAAAATTAGACCCGAATTATAACTGATCCACTGACATGTTGATGCATATGAAATAGAGAAAATAATTGAATATATACTGAACCCTTGGGCCATCGGGTCCATGAAGGTCGAACCCATGTCCTTAAGGAAGAAATGAAAGAAAAGTATAGTTTCTTAAAGGAACGGAGAGAGATTTTAAGCCAGGAATATAGCTTAACATTGTGCAAGCGACTAGGGACAGATGTTCCTTAGATGAGATCACCCCACTCGACATGCCAGAGAGGGCTGGTCACGAGTATTAATAACTGAGTGGAATCTTCCACCGTGATAGAAAGAGAAGCCTGAATCGGAATTCAAGCTGACGTGGCTGGAAATTGACAACGTCGCTTATGCACCAGAAGAGGAATAATTAAAATTAACACGTTTACGAGCATAATAATGAGTAAACAAGCACAGTACAGTGAATCATTTGGAATGAGAGATTTTTCAGTATAGAGAAACCATGTAATAATTGTGCAGAAATAAACTGCCGACGTAAGACGACGTCATCGGTGAATTACCTAAGCCTCTGTGGAGGGGAGAGAACAAAAAGAATGCAACACCCACACAATTGAGGACGAGAAATTAATTAATATCTCCAAATTGCACGATCGATTCTTAGGTGCAATAAGATCATTTGACATTGAGAAGACGAGCTTTCGGAAGGTATAATTTTTATATGTGTGGCACCATTATTTTATGAGTTGACCACAGGAAAGGCTTGAGTCTTATTTTTTTGTAGTAAAACAGTATAAAGCTTCGGGCGTTTCCAAGCCAATCAGGCAGTTACAACGAGCACTCCGTGACCGGAGGTGCTGCATCAAAGTCTTCAAACGTATGAACCTCAGGGGAGGTCATACTGCGCAACAAGTATAAGCAACGAATGCAGTTATTCTGAGAGCCCGTGAGGGGGCGTAACGCTGTATCATATCGCATACAGTCCTACGAGCATTCCGTGAGGGGAAGTGCTGCTCCACGACGTAGAAGTAATCATTCCGACAGTCCGTGAGGGGACGTAACTCTGCGTTACATCGATAACCGCTACCAGTACTCCTTGAGGGGAGAAACGCTGTTTTACATCACCGAAGTAAGATCCAATAGCCACAGGCGTCACAGTAGTAACGACTTGCTTGCCTCCATTAGGAGCATTTAAGGCGAAATTTTAAAGTATCGCCGCAGTGAAGTATTAGGAAAATCCTAATTATAGGATTTAGGCCCGACTGTATACAAGTTAAAGTGAAAATTCGCAAGATATAGTCAGAGCAGGCTGCGAACGTCGGACTTAAAGGCGATAGGTCGTTATATGTACGAACGAACAGATCATAACGTACGGAAGTATCGTACCAGACAGATAAACTGTTATTTAAATTGAAACAACCTAAAAAGGAAGAACAGAATAAGGTTCGAACGTAGGAGTGTTAAAACAGTTCAAATAAATAGAATAGGAGACTATAAATATTAGCTCCAGATAGCAGGCGAACAATTCTAATAGTACTAGAATCGAGAAGTGCTAGCTGCTAGAAACTAAATCTATAGGTCTTAGAGGAGACCTCGATCCATATAGACTTTCGTTAGGATCGATAGACAGATCTACAAAGAAGCCGTTCAAGCTAGATCAATAGCCGGTTATCCAGGATAGGAATAGCAGAATTGAACTCCAGGGAACAGTAGATGTTTCGGGACTTTCGCATTCTACAGAATAGGAAGCCGACATCGAATAAATTTCACCCTTGGAAACGGGAATTTGAGAAGATCACGTGTGATTAGGCTCAGAAATACGGCCTAGTGATCGAGTAAGTGTGAAGTGTAAAATAATCAAGATTGTGTGTTAGATAATATTTTTAGTGTTATTATGTGTTCAAAAGGGACACACAAGTATATAAAAATGTCGTCAATATTAAGTGTTCTAGATATAGGTCAAAAAGTGTTTTTACGTAAGATGAATACCTTTAATATGGTGTAAGAAGTTCAAAGTGGGCCCAAAAATGAAACACCACACCAGATTTAAGATCATGGGATGATCTGAAAATATGTAAGTACAAAATTCATTTTTATTTTGGTGTCAGAAATTGATTGTGTACAAAACCCACCAGAGTTTTTGAGTGAAAGGGATGTGTTTTAATGAATAAATACTGAATAATCAAGAACACGGTCTGAACAATAATAATAAAATAAATAGAGAAATTATGAATAATTATGTAAAGAATAAACCCCGTAGAGGTAATATGTGAATAAAGGGTTAATGTATTTAACAAATGTCAAAAGAGCAAGCGAAATATCATTAATTATCATAAAAGACATTGAAATAAAGTAAAGTTGAGATATGAAAGAAATAGCTTTTGAGCTTGTATAAAGAATAATGATAATAATAATAATAATTAAATATGGAAATGTTAAATAAAAATCAAATAAATTGATATGAACATAAGAACGTTAAGTTTTAACGTATGGGTAAGAAATGAGGTTAATTGGAATATTTTAAAACAGGGAGCGATTTATCGACCAGGGAAAGATTAATATGGGAATTAAAATAATATGAATTGTTACTAAAGAGATTTTATCAGTTCTTGGGAAGACATTTCGGCTTAAAGTAATGCATAGTGCATAATGAGCGCAAATATAATATATTAAAGTGTCACGCTAGGAACGCGTAGTGGTTAAATACTTGGTACATTACTTATGGAGGGTAGTTGATTGCAGTGAATGATAATTGTATAAGTCCTCTATTTGTGACATGGTATCACGAGGCATTGTGTATGTATTTAAAAAGGGAGCTAATATATGGTATTATTGAGCGTATGTCATATGGGCCACGGCCGACTCTAAATCGCATTTTGAAATAAGTCCTCTGTACGGGATTAGTTCCCGAGGCACCTGAAGAGATTCGAATGCAGGATCTTCTTATGATAAAAGCCCCTGAAATTCTCCGTCGTCGTATGTGTATTTAATCTTCCCAATCAATGAGGACCCTCTCATAATTAATAAATGCCAAGGATATGAAAATGGTCTTTGAACCAAAGAATAGTTGTTTGAATGTATACGGTACAATAAAGCCCGGTCTCCTCAGAACTGGATAGAATGGAAAGGTTTGTTTTGAAAGCCTTGAAAATAAACTACTAATGTTGGGTCAGACGGGATGTCTCCGCCTCCCTAACATGTCATAAATCGCACCCCAGTAGTAGAGACTAGCTCTTTTAAAGCGAGATGGAACAGAGACCGTCTCGTAAGCTGTTGTAAAGAGAAACGAATACACCAGGAGTGTTTAGAGTTGTAAACGACCCGGGCGTTGAACCGAGGTCCTTAAAGATGGATATTTCGTTTGCCGGTTCAGATCGTAGTTTCTTATATGATAATGGTCTATTAAGACATAAGAGATAAATAACAATCCCTATTGTAATAATGTATGGACGTGGGATTCCACGAGTGGATTGAAGGCAACTGAGTTCGGGAGTAACTATAGTTTTTTGACTGTGTCAAGTACCTTCACGCTCTGGAGTACACAATTGATTTTCTGATTACCTTAATATGTTTGTGAAATAAAGAGAGATGATAACAACTGAATGTGTGGACATGCCCAAAAAGATTGAGTTAGATAATTAACCTAGATTTTAAATATAATTATATATTTGTTTTTGAGAAATAAGTAAATATAAAAGCTAGTGTTTGAGGTGTACAAGAATGACACCGTAATAATGTAATTGCATGGAGCCAAAGAGCTCGGAGTTATGTAAACTTAATGTTAGTGCTTTATGGAAGTGAGACTAAGTAAGAATTGTTGGTTTATGTGGAAACCACAGGTTTTGAATACAATATTTGTTTATTTTATTTTGTGATCCCTTGTTCATTTGGAACAAGCAGTTGATATTTTGGTCAGTAATTAAAGTGTTAAAAATGTTTGTAGCGCCATTAATTTTATTAATTAAATATGTTTAAATAGGAGTTGATTTTGTTGTTATTTTTGCAAGTGTATCCTCTAATTAATCCAAAATATGTGAGTCACAGAGTGGGGGAACTTACCACTGCCCCGAAATCCCGAATTGAGCTACGCTGGTATACTGTGATTGGCATATTTCATGCTAAATGGGCACAATACTAAAACTTCTCTTACGTTCCGTATGAATAAATTCACTTTGATTGGCATTTCCCACACTGAAACCTCCTGCACAATCGCATAGGCATTGAATGAAGATTTACCGTGCTACGTTTCACTGCGCTTGAATAATTAAGTCGCGATGAAAAGCAATATAAGTATTTACATTTAGTGTTGCCACATAAATTTGTACTTATAAGGTTATTGAAAGTCCCTTTGGTGAACTTGTAATATTAGCCTCTATCAACATGCAAAATTTTTAGTACTCGTAAGATTGCTGCAACAGATTCGTAGGAATTGAGAACCGTCCAAACATTTTGAATGATCGTCATGTTTAATTGTTCTATATGTAAGCCGCAGAGTTATGTACAATTCTTCGCCTACGGCCGTCAACTAGAAAGACCTGCACTAGGCCTCTCCAGAGGCCATACGATCATTATGTACCATTGGATGAAAATTATTGCGTAGGTTCATTATTGAAACGTCCGTGGCTAAATGATTAGCGCGCCAGGATTTGGCCCGAAGTGCCCCGGGTTCGAATCCCGGCCGAGCCATCAGGGATTTAATCTCCTGGGGTTAATTCCAGCGGCTCAGGGACTCGGTGTATGTGACGTCTTCACCATCACTTCATCCTCATTACGACGCGCAGGTCGCCCACGGGCGTCAACTTGAAAGACCTGCACTCGGCATCTCCGGAGGCCACTCGATCATTATCATCATTATTATTGAAACATTCACTCCGATCGCATGGTCTGGACACAAAAGTGGAAACTTAATTTTAAATTTCGCACATCCACCTTTTTGAGTTCAAGGTAACAATTGAATCAAATTCGATGACATTAGATTAAATCGTGTACAGACATTTAGGGTGTTAGGTTTCACTGCTTTCTATTAATCTCAAGAAAATTCAATTTTCATGTTTTAAATTCTCATTAAGCGATTTAGGCGTCCCATAGCCGAAATTAGTATTCTCTATGACCATACAAAATTTCAGCGTAATAAAATTAGTAATAGTTTTAGAGATTGCGCATGGCCGCCATATTTGATTGGTGAAACGTAGGCTATCTTTGATAGACATGGTCGGGGTCGGACAAGACATTACTATCTGTTTACTGAGTTTGATTGAAATCGCGGCTGCCGTTTAATTTTTTTTAACGGGAAACACACACACAATCACGGACACAAGGTGATCTAATCGGCCTATGTTTTCATGCGATGAAAAGAGGCTAAAATGGCATTTTCTCATCCTAATTTTACAGGTAGAGGATAACACGAACACATACTGAAGGCAGTGACTTGAGTTTACAAAATTTCAACTTAATTTCTCTACTGAGTTTAATTAATATTTTTAGAATGGGTAGATCACCAAGAGTGTTTAGGAAGAGAAAGAGATCAAGAATATTTCATGTGCAGTCCAGTAGACGAACGAATGCTCCAATGCAGCTTATGCTAACCAAGGTTATGATCAATTATAGTCCAAGTGCTTCTGGGCAAAAGCTGTCACAAGGATCATTTAGTGAAATTACTAGTGACGAAGTGAATAATCTTTCTATAAATACAGGATTTAGGTTAATTAACATTGAACTTCTTTTTTTTTATCCAGAGTTGTTGAAGCAGTGCACGCATGGAAATACGCGGAATCCAAATCAAAGTCTCAATAATTAACAAGAAGTTCCGTGACGAACTAAAGAGCCTACTTTTCTTAAAATGTAGGATTCATGCCAATGATCAATCTATATGGATCTATGTATAATAATGACGAAATTAACTTGGTAATATCGAAATTTCTAATTAGTTCGAAATACTGTATACCTGGCATAATGTAGCCAAATAGACCACTACAGTTGGCAGCACTTGTGACTGAATATATTCTTAGTTCCATCTCTTAAGGTACAGAATACAAAATTTTGTTGGAGTCCAATGAATAGCATGGACGTTACATGCAGTTAAACATTGGATCTAACAGCGCGCGTAAAATCATGTTGGCAACAATGTCATGCATGTGTTGGTCAGAAATAATCTGAAATAATATGATCTATTGGTATACCAATTTTGAATGAAATCCATTAGTTAGTACAGAAGTTACATGCATTTTAAAATTGGACCTATCACCAGGCTTAGACTCATGTTGGCAGCACTGACGTATATTAGATACTCCAAATTAATCTAGAATGCCAGGTACTATACGTGTGCAAAGTCTAGAGCAATTGGCTTGCATGCTTTCTGATATATTGATATTAGGGTATTAAAAATAGAGACAGCACATATTAACAGTTGGCAGCCCTGGTTGCTCTTAAGAATACGCATAGTCATAACTGTTATGGTACTCATAGCACATACGAAATTTGGTTGAAATCCAAATGATAGTATGGAAGTTACATGTATTTAAATATGGACTTCTCAGCAGGCTTAGAATCATGTTGGTAGCACTGACGTACGTAAGTTACTCCAAATTACTATAGAATGTCAGGTACTATATGTGTGCATAGTTTAAAGCTGTCGGCTTGCATACTTTCTTATATATTGGTATTTGGATTTTAAAAAATAAGAGCATTTATTAACGGTTGGCAGCCCTGGTGGTTCTTAAGAATACGCTCAGTCATATCTGGTTATGTACACATACAACATACGAAATTTGGTTGAATTCCAATAGATAGTGTAGAAGTTATATGCATTTAAAAATTGGACCTATCAGCAGGCTTATAATCATTTTGGCAACACTGCCATGTATGGCCTCCTGGAAAATAAACTGCAATATTATTATCTATGCGTGTACCAATTTTGAAATAGCTCCCATTCATACCTTCCATGATATCCAACATGGAGCTCAAATTTCAATTGCGATTTTTCAGCAGTTGGTAGCACTGACATCATTTTCAAATATGGCCTTGAGATATTCAGGTATAGATCTTTACTTCTACCAAATTTTGTTTCGATTGCTCCAGCCATTTAGGAGTTGATGGGGGGGGGGGGACACACACACACACACAGCCAGCCAGCCAGCCAGCCAGCCAGCCAGCCAGCCAGCCAGCCAGACAGACAGAAGGACAGACAGACAGACACACATTTGCCCGATCTTATAAGTCTACTTTTTCCTCATTTTTGCAAAATGTGAAAAGTAGGCTAAAAATTGAAACGGTGCTAAAAATTATTTTTTCTGCAGTAAAAGTGATTAAGATGGCGGCTTACGGCATTGTTATTGTATCCAATAACGGCAAAAAAGGTATATTGAATGTTTTAAAAGAACAGGTCCTGGAGATCACATTGTACAAAACTACAAAAGGTACTGATGCTATGAGAGTTGATACTGCGGATAAAGCTGTTGAGAACATGTCCCATTATGCCCAGAAAATGAGGAGGCGCAAGAAATCTGCTGAGAGTGATGCTTATGATGCTCATTATTCATGTGGGGGTTTCTAAATGTCAAGTGAAGTGGTTTATGCATCATTCATAGCAGCATATACAATTTTGAAATATTGGTACACTTATTTCCAAAACCATTTTGTGTATTTAACTGAAAATTGGCACACTCCCTCAGACATAACAGGAAGAAAATTTCAGTTCTTTTAAAACTTTTTTAAAACTTGCTGATGTAAACTTCACCTTCGTCAGAGAATGTCAGAACAATTTTGTTTTGAAAAGCCATAATTGCTGAACAAAAGAACATCAACAACCTTTTTAAATAGAATTAAGCTTGTGTATGTACGTATACCCTTTATTAGTCCAGTTTTCCATCGGGGATGAGTTGCGAAGGAAGTCTTTGTGGCGGATGTTTTTACAGCCGGATGCCCTTCCTGACGCCAGCCTCATGAGAGGAGTTAATGAGAGATGAAATGAATGATGGTGAATGAAACAGGGCACAGATATGGAAGGAAGCGGCCGTGGCCTGTCAGAATGTACCATCCCAGCATTTGTCTGGAGTTGAAAATGGGAAACCACGGAAAACCATTTCAAGGACTGTCGACGATGGGGCTCGAACCCACGCGTCTACCTAGTCAGCAGAGAGCTTGACCCCAAGACCAAACGCTGCGCTTTAGTGAGCTTAGCCACCACTGTCGGTAAATAGAATTAAGCATGTATGAGAACAAAATAGCATAACATATTCATTGCAATACTTTTTAGTTAAAAATGTAACCTTTTTAAAAATTCCTTTTCAAAACATTAGGATGCCGAAATTCACCTAACGTTGCTCCAACATTTTTCAAAATTAATCAATATAAATATGGAAGTACACAGTTTAATATTACCAAATTGCATATAATTGGCATGAAGAATTCGCGATTGATATGATGTTTAGCCTATTTTCATTTATGAAACAAGAAGTTCCGTGAAGAACTAAAGAGCCTACTTTTCTTAAAATTTAATATTCATGCCAATGATTAATCTATTATGGATCTACCTAGAATAATGACGAAATTAAGTTGGTAATATCGACATTTCAAATTAGTTCGAAATACTGTATACCTGGCATAATGCAGCCTAATAGAGAACTACAGTTGGCAGCCCTGGTGACTGAATATATTCATAGTTCCATCTCTTAAGGTACAGAATACAAAATTTTGTTGAAGTCCAATGGATAGCATGGACGTTACATGCAGTTAAACATTGAATCTAAAAGCGCGCGTAAAATCATGTTGGCAACAATGACATACATGTATTGGTCAGAAATAATCTGAAATAATATGATCTATTGTTGTGTCAATTTTGAATGAAATCCAATAGTTAGTATAGAAGTTACATGCATTTTAAAATTGGACCTATCAGCAGGCTTAGAATCATGTTGGCAGCACTGACGTATATGAGTTACTCCAAATTAATACAGAATGTCGGGTACTATACGTGTGAATAGTTTAAAGCTGTCGGCTTGCATAATTTCTGATATATGGCTATTTGGATAAAAAATTGAGAGCATTTATTAACAGTTGGCAGCCCTGGTGGCTCTTAAGAATACGCTCAGTCATATATGCTTATGTACACATAGCACATACAAAATTTGGTTGAAATCCAATTGATAGTGTAGAAGTTATATGCATTTAAAATTTGGACCTATCAGCAGGCTTATAATCATTTTGGCAATACTGCCTCCTGGAAATTAAACTACAATAATATTATCTATACGGGTGCCAATTTTGAAATAGCTCCCATTCATACTGCACCCTTCAATAAAACATGGTTTTTCTCAAGATTCATCTACGGGGTCGTGTTCAGTCCTGACTGCGTTATACAGCAAAGTTCGCTTAAAAACAACATGCTCTAATGAATAGAAAGGTCCATGACAGAGGCTATACTAGAAATAAAAGGAATAACAAGTAGAATAAAATATATTTAATGACTGTAAATTATGTGCATAATAATAATAATAATAAATAAAAGAATTCCTCCCTGACTTTTACCCCCTTAATAAATAATAATATTACTGAGCGGTAGGAACTCGCTCGTCACAACAAAACAATGTGAATACAGCTTCACACAAAATAATTAATCATAACATAAACTTTGAGCTGTAAGAACTCGCTCGTCAACATATGGATACAAGTCCATTTTTCCTGGACAAGAAGTTATATAATGTGTGGTGTACTGCTCGTTAATAAGAAACTGAGTACTGATGCGAGTCCGTTTACAACTGAAACAGTCATGTTACTCACGGAGTTGCATCTTTTAAATCACACTATGGGTATGGGACCCACCCTTAATTAATACACTATAATTACTACTGACACATGCAAGATCTAATACTACAAAAAGATGAAGAATCTCCCTGAGATTCTACTGGTGCCAGAGCACATAAATGAACAAAAAGAGCATGACAGAAATAGGCCAAAATGCTCTCATCAAGACAAGGGAACATAGCCTCGCGCACCCTAACTTGACACGGGTCACTGAACGCGTAAAATAAACGCACAAAAATTGAACCAACAACAACAAAATACAAGCCTAACGGCTGAAAAACTATGTTTACATTTTTATAAAACGCCAGACAAACAGGAGTCTCGGAAGCTACCTTACAACTATGGACAGCACCCATTTAATAAATCAATACTCATTATTACCAATCAGGTTTTGTGAATTTAAACCACGTCTTAAATTGAAGAACAGGAACCAAGCCTGTTACTAATGACAAGTCGCGTTATCTGAGTTGAGCGCTCCCTTCTTGTATGAGTCACGCTGCCTCAATTATCTCTCTCAGTCGCTCAAGCCAGGTGCAGTTTCCCTCTGGGACGCAAACATATCTCACTCATTCCCTGGATGGCAAGAAAACACAAATATATACCACAAGTCCAGCCTCGCGAGGTCATGAACTGGGCTAATGTGGAGCAAGTCAGAATAATCACCATGATATATTCTCGCTAGCACATCATGAAAATCACACTACGCACCAAAAGCTTGGACTGACTCTCATACACTTACCACTGGGTCGGCTCAAATCAGATCAACAATATTGCGTCCATTGACACACTAAAAAAATACACAACAAAAACTCGGGTGCAAAGTGCCATCCCGTTCAGCTCTGCTGAAAAGCAACTATCAAAATAATCCTGATCCGTCATAAAATTCTACTCACAAATAATTTTTACCCTCCAAATTCTATTTTTAATCTCAAAATTAATTCAGTTCCAATTCTGTTATAAGGCATACCTCCGAATAATAATGCTTGACCGCGATTTACGCGAGCGAAAGCGAGCACGAGCTGCGCGTTGCCCCGTAAAGTTGAACAAACACAAATCACAATATTTACAAATTACACAACGCTCGGCTTGTCCCATATTTAATGTGTCAGTAAACAAGAACTAATAATCTACATTACCAAACAGGCAAACAAATATCTACAAAATATGTCCCATAATACCATAGCTGATTTAATAAATAAATAAATTCATTTGTACTCAATCCTTTAAAAACAGCGTCGAGGAAACGTCTGCAGCCATCTCCTTTAAGATGTTTATCTCGTCATCGACATCTTCTGGCAAATGTCCTGCTGGTTCCAAGATCCGGTCTCCTTCCTAGACGCCATCTCGTGCTGAATTAAATAAAGTTTTGTCAGATACACACACGATATATTTCCTACTACATTCACCTATCAATTACTATATTCCTTGACAGTCTATTTGGTGAATTATTTCGATGAACTAGTCCTACTGGTAGTGCTGGGACTAAAAATAAATCACTGAAGTTACACTTATAACTTGACGAAACTGTTCCATGTTCAAATAAAAAAAACAACAACGTCACGTCCTCAGACGCACAAATTAAAGAGTCGACGTTACGTCTTCAGACGCACAAAATTATGTGTTTGAACGTTACGTCCTCAGACGTACGAAAATAAGTGTTCTCTCGATGCATCCTGGTTCCTTATAAATGAAACTGACTAGGGTAGGTGTGGAAGGGGATTTATGAATAAAATATTCCATAATAATTATCAGACTAGCATGCGATCGGTATCATTGAGTTCGTAGCAGTGTGCAGGTTACGATTATGCTGTAACCGACTCGAATCGATCGTGGAATTAAGCTGTAGATAAGTCCTGCGTTAATTATCCAGGATGCGTTATCAAGCCGAGTTGCCGCTAAAACAAGGCGTCTTGATATTATTGGCCCAGATTCTTGTATGTATTTGCGCGCTTTTACATGTATTTCAGCACTAGGGAGTGATTAACATGATGATTGACCAATTGCCTCGTAGCATTCGATCTTCTTCTTGGCGCCAACCTTCATAGCAACAGGCCATAATGTGCGTGCCCAAGCCGTCTCCACGCTAAAAGTTGCACCTGTCCTATGTGTCAAGAATATTTATGCTTCTTCCTAAAATACCACAGGAGCTTAAACCATTGTGTCCTCTCGGCCACTGATTTCTCAATATTTCCCAACGCTGTCTGGCCATCATATCTGCTGTCTGTAGAAATGTATCAAAAGATGATGAATAATTATTAGAATCCTGTATACAGCCTGTGGATAAAGGGTTCACAATCCTCCTGCATTGAAAAAATCGAACATAGCTTATAGTCGATTTTTTTAATAATCACATAACATCTGTAATCCATTTCTGCCAATCCTAGAGAAATCTCCCTCTCATCAGTCTAGTCTAGCCGCCACTGTCGTTGGAATGTCAACACGCACTCGTGTTTACTTCCAGCTTCCTCATTCATTCAGACATTCCCAAGCCTGCCTGCTTGTCTGATCGCCTAAGGCTAGTACCTCTCCTTTCCAGTACCCTTATCTCTCTCGCTCTTTCTCTCGCTGTGTCTTCATGGTCAGAGCTCATTAGTGATTGACCACAGCAGGCTGCTCCCTACTTCCTCGTTCAACTGACGTACTCACTGACCCACGTATAGTTGGATGTGCAAAAAGTACGTCCATATATTCAATTTGCAGCATTATATCTGCGTTCCCAAGGTTCACTAGTAAAATACAATTTTAATTCGCCGCGTTGTAGACAGACATTGTACCTGTACTCAATTCTTTCACTCTGTATGCTTTGTTACCAAGATTACGTACGATACAGAAGGGTCCTATCCATTTCTCCGTGCTGCCATCTTCTTCTTCTCCTCCGTTCTGCTACCATCCTCTTCTTCTCCTCCTCGCTGTCGTCTTCTTCTAGTATTGACTCGTTTTTCGTATCGCACCGGTGTTTCTCTTCCCTACTGGGCTACGTTCTCCCATACTCCGTACTGGCAAGCTTCGTTCGTCTTCCTGGCTGGCTTGTATATTTTCTTCCTCTCCAATTTCTTCTTTAAAGGTGTCAGGATTTGACCTCCTATTAATTGCATGTTCCCAATGTTTTTGTTCGTCCCCTCCATTAGCGTGTAATTCTTCCAGGTAACGCTGCGATTCGGCGTGCCTGTCGTTCCATTCATTCCTATAATTTTGATAGTCCCCCTGGTTCTGATATCTTCTTTCACGCCACTCTAGATTCTCATTATTGTTATTTTCGTACCGTCTGTAGGGTCCCTCATTGCTCCTATTATCTCACCATTGTTGGTATCCTAGCTGCTGATACCTATTGTTGCCCTGGTTCTGCCTATCATTATTATTTTTATGACGCTGGTGTGACCTATATTCGTCGCCCTTCTGACCTCGTCTTGGTGTTGTTGACACACTTGTATTTGTGGCCTGCGACCTGGTGTGTACTTGAGCGGGTTTAACCACCTCCGTTGTGTTTACAAGTTTCAGCTGTCGTCCCACTCTCTGCTGCAAGTGAGATGTTGTTTCGTCAATCTGACGTAAAATTTGTTGTGCTCGAACCGCTGTGTCCACGTTTGCTGCTACTAACACCTGCTGAACATTTACTGGCAACTGCCGTGCAATCGTCATAACCAGGTCCGATTCTTCTAAAGGATGATCAAGATCCCGGAATTTCAACAATAGTAGCGAAAAGAAATCTGAGTATTTCGTCTGCTGAGTTGACTGATATTTTCTCGAATAAAGTTCCATTCTAAGGCTTTGTTGTAGAGAAGCCGACCAGTACTTTTTCAGGAACGCGTTCTTGAACTCGTCCATCCCTCCGAAAGTATACTTGAAGCTCAAGAACCACGTAAGTACACTTCCCGAAAGAAATCGTTCCATCAGTCTTAAACGACTCGCGGGCGGTATATTATTATCATAAAAATAGTGATCCATCTCTTTAAGATACGCCTTCGGTGTGACACCAGAATTTTCTGTGAATTTATTTGGTTTAAATTCATTTGAACGAATTACTTGTACTACTTGAGGGTGCTGATAGCCATGTTGAGGAGTAGAGGTTCCACCAACGTTGTTATGAAATCCTTCTGTGTTAGTCGTTAATGGGCTGCCTGTCAGTCCGTGGCTACTCTCCGCACTAATTGCCCCCTAGCTTGTTGAGTCAACTTCCTTATCCTTAGCGTGCTCTGTCTGAAATAACGTGTTCTGTCCTAGTGAACGCAACTCTGCCTTTATGATTCTGTCCGACTGTTCTTTCATTTTACTCTTGATTTCTTCCTCAAGTGATTTAATGCGTGTATGGTTATCACCTACGGTCTTTATGATTGTTAACCGTTCTTCTTTAGAGTCGCTGCTCATCTTACGCCAATCCTTTCTGATGCTATCTTTAATCGCTCCCAGTTTTTCTTCCATCTGCTGTTTCTTGTCCTCCTGATTCGATTCTATCTTCTCAAGCCTGTCTTCTAGACGTAGATTATTCTCATCTATCGTACTCTTCAAACTATCCTGGTCCGATTCTATGTTTCGCCATCGCTCTGCTGATTGTATTTCTAATTTATCCATGTCCTTTATCAGGCCCGTAATACTTTCATTCACTGCTGACAATAGTCCCTGGATAAACGTAGAATCCTCCTCCATTTTATCAAACCGCTTTTCAAGACCATCCTGTGCCGTTTTAACCTCACTGTTATTTACCGTGCATGCTAATTCTATCTGAGCTAGTTTTGCTAATACAGTTTCGTCCAAATCATTTAATTTACGGTTGAAGGTGTCCTCTAATTTTTGTATCTGACCTAGCTGTTTGTCGTTATTCTTACTTATATCAAGCGCGAATTGAACCATCTGCTGTGTAGTGTACTCTTTCATCTCTGCAGATAATGTGGCTAACTGACTCATATTTCTACTTTCTTGTGCTTCTAATTGTTTGTTTATATTTTCATTTACTTGCGCTTGTAATGATTCACTCTGTTCAAATAATTGTGCCTTCTGTTCAGATATCTTAGCGTCTAATTTTTCACTCTGTTCGGCTAATTGTGTTTTTATAGTGTCATTCATTTGAGTCTGGAATGACTCATTCTGTTAAGATAATTGTGTTTTAAACTCGCCTGACTGTTCGTTTAATTGTTTGGTTATGGTGTCATTCATTTGAGTCTGGAATGACTCATTCTGTTCAGATAATTGTGCATACTGTTCAGATTATTTAATGTCTAATTTTTCACTTTGTTCCTTTAATAGTTTCTGGATTCGTGCCGTGGCACTTTCAATGATCGCCTGGATCTCTGCTACTGTCGCCATTATCACACACAAAAATATATATCACTGAGGAAACAGGAGGATGGCATGGAGCCGTCTCCCTGACACACACATATATAATTCTTGACATACATTTACTTCACTTGACCATTTTCAGTTCATTTAAACTTATTCCCTTTACTCCCGCAATCAATCATCACAGAATGGTTCTAATGTTACTTATTAAATTTTTACCCCCCCCACATATTCAGTCATAAATTACTATCCAGATCTGATGTTAACACTGACTAATTAACAAAGTATTAATTGTCATTTAAGGCTACCAGCCTCCTAACATATTCATGAGTTTGACTTTCTAAACAAATCTAATTTTCTATTTAATCAATGGGCGCCCGATTTCACGTACATTCCTTTACTAATTACATCAATAAACAAAACGTGAGTCGTATTTTAAATTGCAAACTCGTTATTCTACTGTATATTCCATTTTCTTGGCGGTATTTCTCTTCGCCGTATTTCCGTTAACAAAATATCACTTCCGGTGATTTCAAACAGTCAAAAACAGCGAAATACCACATGTAGGGTAACAGCTTGTCTATGATCCGCTAGAAAAGCCCAAAACAGCGAAACGCCCCACGTAGGCTGCGCCAGCTTGTCTATGCACCCTTCAATAAAACATGGTTTTTCTCAAGATTCATCTACGGGGTCGTGTTCAGTCCTGACGGCGTTATACAGCAAAGTTCGCTTAAAAACAACATGCTCTAATGAATAGAAAGGTCCATGACAGAGGCTATACTAGAAATAAAAGGAATAACAAGTAGAATAAAAGATATTTAATGACTGAAAATTATGTGCATAATAATAATAATAATAAATAAAAGAATTCCTCCCTGACTTTTACCCCCTTAATAAATAATAATATTACTGAGCGGTAGGAACTCGCTCGTCACAACAAAACAATGTGAATACAGCTTCACACAAAATAATTAATCATAACATAAACTTTGAGCTGTAAGAACTCGCTCGTCAACATATGGATAAAAGTCCATTTTTCCTGGTCAAGAAGTTATATAATGTGTGGTGTACTGCTCGTTAATAAGAAACTGAGTACTGATGCGAGTCCGTTTACAACTGAAACAGTCATGTTACTCACGGAGTTGCATCTTTTAAATAACACTATGGCTATGGGACCCACCCTTAATTAATACACTATAATTACTACTGACACATGCAAGATCTAATACTACAAAAAGATGAAGAATCTTCCTGAGATTCTACTGGTGCCAGAGCACATAAATGAACAAAAAGAGCATGCCAGAAATAGGCCAAAACACTCTCAACACGACAAGGGAACATAGCCTCGCGCACCCTAACTTGACACGGGTCACTGAACGCGTAAAATAAACGCACAAAAATTGAACCAACAACAACAAAATACAAGCCTAACGGCTGAAAAACTATGTTTACATTTTTATAAAACGCCAGACAAACAGGAGTCTCGGAAGCTACCTTACAACTATGGACAGCACCCATTTAATCAATCAATACTTATTATTACCGATCAGGTTTTGTGAATTTAAACCACGTCTTAAATTGAAGAACAGGAACCAAGCCTGTTACTAATGACAAGTCGCGTTATCTGATTTGAGCGCGCCCTTCTTTTATGAGTCACGCTGCCTCAATTATCTCTCTCAGTCGCTCAAGCCAGGTGCAGTTTCCCTCTGGAAACGCAAACATATCTCACTCATTCCCTGGATGGCAAGAAAACACAAATATATACCACAAGTCCAGCCTCGCGAGGTCATGAACTGGGCTAATGTGGAGCAAGTCAGAATAATCACCATGATATATTCTCGCTAGCACATCGTGAAAATCACACTACGCACCAAAAGCTTGGACTGTCTCTCATACACTTACCACTGGGTCGGCTCAATACAGATAAACAATATTGCGTCCATTGACACACTAAAAAAAATAAACAACAAAAACTCGGGTGCAAAGTGCCATCCCGTTCAGCTCTGCTGAAAAGCAACTATCAAAATAATCCTGATCCGTCATAAAATTCTACTCACAAATAATTTTTACCCTCCAAATTCTATTTTTAATCTCAAAATTAATTCAGTTCCAATTCTGTTATAAGGCATACCTCCGAATAATAATGCTTGACCGCGATTTATGCGAGCGAAAGCGAGCACGAGCTGCGCGTTGCCCCGTAAAGTTGAACAAACACAAATCACAATATTTACAAATTACACAACGCTCGGCTTGTCCCATATTTAATGTGTCAGTAAACAAGAACTAATAATCTACATTACCAAACAGGCAAACAAATATCTACAAAATATGTCCCATAATACCATAGCTGATTTAATAAATAAATAAATAAATTCATTTGTACTCAATCCTTTAAAAACAGCGTCGAGGAAACGTCTGCAGCCATCTCCTTTAAGATGTTTAACTCGTCATCGACATCTTCTGGCAAATGTCCTGCTGGTTCCAAGATCCAGTCTCCTTCCTAGACGCCATGTCGTGCTGAATTAAATAAAGTTTTGTCAGATACACACACGATATATTTCCTACTACATTCACCTATCAAGTACTATATTCCTTGACAGTCTATTTGGTGAATTATTTCGATGAACTAGTCCTACTGGTAGTGCTGGGACTACAAATAAATCACTGAAGTTACACTTATAACTTGACGAAACTGTTCCATGTTCAAATAAAAAAAATAACGTCACGTCCTCAGACGCACAAATTAAAGAGTCGACGTTACGTCCTCAGACGCACAAAAATAAGTGTTTGAACGTTACGTCCTCAGACGCACGAAAATAAGTGTTCTCTCGAAGCATCCTGGATCCTTATAAATGAAACTGACTAGGGTAGGTATGGAAGGGGATTTATGAATAAAATATTCCATAATAATTATCAGAATAGCATGCGATCGGTATCATTGAGTTCGTAGCAGTGTGGAGGTTACGATTTTGCTGAAACCGGCTCGAATCGATCGTGGAATTAATCTGTAGATAACTCCCGCGTTAATTTACCAGGATGCGTTATCAAGCCGAGTTGCCGCTAAAACAAGGCGTCTTGATATTATTGGCCCAGATTCTTGTATGTCTTTGCGCGCTTTTACATGTATTTCTGCACTAGGGAGTGATTAACATGATGATTGACCAATTGCCTCGTAGCATTCGATCTTCTTCTTGGCGCCAACCTTCATAGCAACAGGCCATAATGTGCGTGCCCAAGCCGTCTCCGCGCTTAAAGTTGCACCTGTCCTATGTGTCAAGAATATTTATGCTTCTTCCTAAAATACCGCAGGAGCTTAAACCATTGTGTCCTCTCGGCCACTGATTTCTCAATATTTCCCAACGCCGTCTGGCTCTCATATCTGTTGTCTGTAGAAATGTATCAAAAGATGATGAATAATTATTAGAATCCTTTATACAGCCTGTGGATAAAGGGTTCAATACCTTCCAAGATATCCAACATGGAGCTCAAATTTCAATTGCGATTTTTCAGCAGTTGGTAGCACTGACATCATTTTCAAATATGGCCGTGAGATATTCAGGTATAGATCTTTACTCATACCAAATTTTGTTTCGATTGCTGCAGACGTTTAGGAGTTGATAGGGGGGGACACACACACAGCCAGACAGACAGACAGACAGACAGAAGGACACACAGACAGACAGAAGGACACACAGACAGAAGACAGAAGTCTACTTTTTTCTCATTTTTGCAAAATGTGAAAAGTAGGCTAAAAATAGACTTATGAGATAATTTTGACTGTGTGTGTGTGTTTGGGTGTGCGTGCGTGTGTGTGGTCGCCCCCCTATTATAACCTAAACTGCTGGAATGGTTTCAATATAACTCAGTAAGGTCATAGTACAATTTTATTACGTGCCACCAATCCAAGCGGCTGTGCGAAATATTTCACCGGCATTCTATATCTCCTAAAATATTACTGACATCACACTGACATTTTGTAGATTGATAAAAGGCACTACTAAAAATTTATTAATGTGACTTTCAAAAACTTGTAATTAGACAAAACTAATATGGTGATCAAGCGAACATCAAGCATTTAAATTGAATTTTCTCGCCAATTTAGTATACGAACGCAACAAAACTTGGTACAGCAAATGTTTATACACACATCAAAAAAAGTTTTGCATCACCTCGGTTCCCAGATCTCCGGCATATAGACGTTGACTGTGTATATTGTATCAAAGATACAGTCCCTTTGACTGTTCATAGATGTCACTAAAACTGCTCAAAGATGTAAACAACCATGCATGAGCAGGGCCTATTAGACGGAGGGGGTACGACAGCCGATCAGTTCCAGTCATTCCACCAGGACGAAGGTACGCTGCTCATGTTGTCTGTAGTTCTACCATGCCTAGAAGGTCAATACCGCAGTTCGATCGCGTCCGCATTGTTACTTTGTGTCAAGAAGGGCTCTCAACAAGGGAAGTTTCCAGGCGTCTCAGAGTGAACCAAAGCGATGTTGTTCGGACATGGAGGAGGTACAGAGATACAGGAACTGTCGATGACAGGCCTCGCTCAGGCCGCCCAAGGGCTACTACTGTAGTGGATGACCGCTACTTACGGATTGCCGCTCGGAGGAACCCTGACAGCAATGCCACCATGTTGAATAATGCGTTTCGTTCAGCCACAGGACGTCGTGTTTCAACTCAAACTGTGCGCAATAGGCTGCATGATGCGCAACTTCACTCCCGACGTCCATGGCGAGGTCCAGCTTTGCAACCCCGACACCATGCAGCGCGGTACAGATGGGCCCAACAACATGCTGAATGGACCCCACAGAATTGGCATCACGTTCTCTTCACCGATGAGTGTCGCATATGCCTTCAACCAGACAATCGTCGGAGACGTGTTTGGAGGCACCCTGGTCAGGCTGAACGTCTTAGACACACTGTCCAGCGAGTGCAGCAAGGTGGTGGTTCCCTGATGTTTTGGGGTGGCATTATGTGGGGCCGACGTACGCCACTGGTGGTCATGGAAGGCTCCGAAACGGCTTTACGATACCTGAATGACATCCTCCGACCCATAGTGCAACCATATCGGCAGAATATTGGAGAGGCATTTGTCTTCATGGACGACAATTCTCGACCTCATCGTGCACATCTTGTGAATGCGTTCCTTCAAGATAACGACATCGCTCGACTACAGTGGCCAGCATGTTCGCCAGACATGAACCCTATCGAACATGCCTGGGATATGTTGAAAAGGGCTGTTTATGGACGTCTTGACCCACCAACCACTCTGAGAGATTTACGCCGAATTGTCGTTGAGGAGTGGGACAATTTGGACCAACAGTGTCTTGATGAACTTGTGGATAGTATGCCACGACGAATACAGGCATGCATCAATGCAAGAGGACGTGCTACTGGGTATTAGAGGTAGTGGTGTGTACTGCAATCTGGACCACAAATGCTGCAAGTCTAGCTGTATGCTGGTACAACATGCAATGTGTGGGTCTCATGAGCAATAAAACGAGCTGAAATGTTGTTTGTGTTGATCTCTATTCCCTTTGTATTTAAAGGTTCCGGATCTCTTGGAACCGAGGTGATGCAAAACTTTTTTTGATGTGTGTACATGTTGTAATGTACAAAAATCCAACTTTGTTCAATTGTTTACATAATTTAAAGATGTCGACAGTGCGAAATTTCAAAAATTAAGATTGTATTTCTTGTGTCCTAATCATGCGATAGGAGCCAACTTTTGAATAACGAGCCTACGCAAAAATCGTCATCTAATAGTAGATAACTCTAAGGCCTACATATTTAAAAATCAAACATGGCGACCATCTGAAATATTTTGACAATTCTCAATATCTACGACTCTATGACAGCAATCAAACTGAAATGTTGTATGTTGATAAAGCCTATACACATGGAAATCCACAGCCTGCTTCCAGTCTCCGACCGGGTCAGGAATGGAATGAATGAAGCCTCCATCTAGCGGCGAGGATATGAACTGTACCGGCTGCCGAGGTCTGAGGCACTCCTCTGGGGCAATGATTAAATGAATGACAGATGAAATGAAATGATAGTGGAGAGTGTTGCTGGAATGAAATTTTGACAGGGAAAACCGGAGTACCCGGAGAAAAACCTGTCTGCCTCCGTTTTGTCCAGCACAGATCTCACATGGAGTGACCGCGATTTGAACCACGGACCCCGTGGTGAGAGGCCGGCGTGCTGCCGCCTAAGGCACGGAGGCTTCAGCCTATACACATAAGTTCACCAATGGAACTTATACTAACCTGGTGAGCACAAATTCAGCATGATGGTGACGCGAAATTTAAATATTTAAATGGACGTTTCTCGTGAATTAACCACCCGAGCGCCCTGGAACTTGGTACGGTAAATACGTATACTAATTCCAATTAACTGACATCTAATTTATTTCAATTGATTTTATAATCACAATATGGCGGCTGTGCGAAATTTTTAAAAGTCTTTTTAGCCTACTTTCGATGTTTGCAAAAAAAATTAAGTAGACTTATTAGATCAACACATGGCCAAAAAAGTTGTGTGTCTGTTTCTGTTTGTCTGTGAGTGTGTGTGTATGTGTGTGTACTCTGTATTACTCTCCCCAACTATCATTTCAAACACGGTGAAACCGAATTGAATGAAATTTGGTACAGAGGTAGCACTAGCAAATGGCACCTCAGTGCCAGGTTTTATATCGCCGCCATCTGAACAGAAACCTCATGGCGACCCCCCAAATGTTCAAAGCTTAATTCAAATTACGACTAAAGTAATCATCTGATCTCTACCAAATTTTGCCACAACGTACCTTCATGTGGAATGCGTCTTTTGGTCAAACTATAAGGTCATCAGCCCAACATTTTGCAGATGGAGGTCATGTATGTGTGCAAATCGATTCCCCCTATCAATTAAAACACAACGAAATCCAAATCGAACCACCTTTGGTACAGAGGTAGCACTAGCTAGGGACAACTCAGTGTCATGTTGTATATCGCCGCCATCATAACAAAAACGAAATGGCGCCAACCCAAATAATCTGAGCTTAAATCAAAGTACGACTAACCTAATCATCCGATCTCTACCAAATTTTGCAACAATATACCTCAATCTAGGAAACGTCTTTTGTCCAAACTGCAAGGTCATCAGCCAAATAGTTTCAAGATGGGGGATTGATGAAGCATGCAAGTATTATAGCCTAACGGTAACTTACGATTCAGTAAGGCCTGGCCTCAACAATTCAGCTTATCGTACATATGAAGGTTTAAACTGTCCTCATGGAGGTGACCGGTAGGATATTAGCCTATTATAATAGAATATGTAACCGTAGAAGAGACTCAACAGGTCCAATTTTTTTCTTTTTTCTTTTTATTTATTTATTTAGTCAATTTACCCTCTAGGTTGGTGGTTCCCACGGACTCAGCGAGGGAACTCACCACTACCGCCTCTATGGGCAGTGTCCTGGAGCCTGGAACATCTGGTCGGGATGGATACAACTGGGGAGGTGTGATCAGCACTTCGCCCTGGCGGCTTCACCTGCAAAGCGAACAGGGGCCTCATGAGGGATGGAAGATTGGGATGGATAGGCGAGGAAGAGGGAAGGAGGTGGCGTGGCCTTACAGTAGGTACCATCCCGGCATTTGCCCGCAGACGAAGTGGGAAACCACGGAAAACCACTTCGAGGATGGCTGAGGTGGGAATCGAACCCCCTCTACTCATTTGGACCACCCGACGCTGAGTAGACCCCGTTCCAGTCCTCATACCACTTTTCAAATATCGTGGCAGAGCCGGGAATCGAACCCAGGGCCTCCGGGGCGGCAGCAAACCATGCTGACCGCTACCCTACGGAGGCGACTAACAGGTCCAATTTACCATGCCATATCGTTGTGGGTCCGTGCCGTCCCGTTTACAAAATGGCCGCTATTTGTGCTCGTAAATCCATATATATCCGTAAATGCGTAAGGTTATATCCTTTTAGGAATGTACTGCAAAAATAATACATATTTAGTATCAAATGGTCTTTAGAAGCACCAGAAAACGCTAATGAAATCGTTGATTTCAACACAAAATATGATACAATTGTACTAAAGAAGTTATTTACATCATATTGTCGTACGGCGTCCGTGGCGCAGTGGTAGCGACCTAGGCTCCCAGTCTAAGGATCAGTGGTTCGAATCCCTGTTGGTTTCATTATATTAGTTCGTTTTTTTGGTAATTATTGATGTATAACTACTCACGTTATAATATTAAGCATAGATAGTGTGACCGTCGCCTCCGTAGCGTAGCGGTCAGCATGGTTAGCTGCCGCCCCGGAGGTCCTGGGTTCGATTCCCTGCTCTGCCACGAAATTTGAAAAGTGGTATGAGTACTGGAACGTGGTCTACTCAGCCTCGGGTGGCCCAAATGAGTAGAGGGGGTTTGATTCCCACCTCAGCCATCCTCGAAGTGGTTTTCCGTGGTTTCCCACTTCGTCTTCAGGCAAATGCCGGGATGGTACCTACTGTAAGGCCACGGCCGCCTCCTTCCCTCTTCCTAGCCTATCCATCCCAATCTGCCATCCCTTCCAATCCCCTGTTCGCTTTGCAGGTGAGGCCGCCTGGGCGAAGTGCTGATCACACCTCCCCAGTTGTATCCCTCCCGACCAGATGTTCCAAGCTCCAGGACACTGCCCATAGAGGCGGTAGTGGTGAGTTCCCTCGCTGAGTCCGTGGGAACCACCAACCTAGAGGGTAAATTCACTAAATAAATAAAATAAAAAAATAGATAGTGTGTATTTGCAATCGAAAATATTGTGTATATACTAAAACCACCACTTATTTCAACACTCGAATAGAGCGATTAATACTCGTTGACCTTGATCCACGGTAGAGTCTATTGTTATTATTGTTTTTGTTGTTGTTACTTTAGGGGTTTTGCGGCATCATGGTCTTGTAGCCCCGTGTACTTGGGTGTGTGTAGAAGTTGTCTGATGACCTGTGTCACTGTGATGTATGTAGGCTTTCTAGTGTGTGTACTTTTATACGAGGAAGGATTTGGGTGGGAAGCTGTTCTTCTTGTTTCATTTGAGATGCATGGACAACTTGGTCATTTAGCCCTGAGTACTTGGGTGAGTGTTGAATTTTGGCTGATAACCTGTGTTATTGTGATGGATGTATTAGTGTGTGTATATATAATTCAGGTGGCGATTCAATAAATCAACGTTTAATATCCGTATAGCACGTTGTATTTCAACAAACTACTACAACCAGTATTCAATTATACTCCTTGAAAAGGACAAAGAGTTATAACTATACCCATGCATTTAGAAGAAAGTAGGCTATATGTTCTTTACTGAACATTTTGTTTATTTCTTGTATCTTAATCATGCGATTGAATAATACACCTTCGCAATAAGCTTCATGTAATAGAACATAACTATACGGCCTACATTCATAAAACTCCAACATGGCGACCGTTCGAAAGATTCAGACGGTTCTCAAAATCTATGAATCTATTACAGAAAACAAACTGAAATGTTGTATGTTATAAAGTTAGTTATTGTTGCTTTAAGGGGCGGAATTACGAGACAATTAACATCAGTAGGATATCTGAAAATGGGCTATTTAGTTTGTCACGGAACTACTTGATAACCACTGCAATTACGTTGACACCTCCTCAAGTGCAAACACAAATCAGGGACATCTGGAAAATAAATAAACTTACTATCTCCAATGGGAATCAGGGGACTGTTCCGTGGCCTAGCTGAACAAAATGTTAAGTGAACTTAACGATTGACTGGTAAATACTCTTTTAATCACGACCAACATCGCTATTTCACCTCAATCGTTGATCAAAATGGAACAGCTACATGTTTCCGGGCAAATTGTGGAAATTTGAATCGAAACCACCTCCTGCCAGTTTAGCGAAACGAGGCTCAGAGTACCACGAGTAGGGGATAGTTGAGAGTCGAATCAAAATGTGTATATTGTAATGGTACTGAAATGAGATCCACCAATTCCGAAAGTACGTATCGATGAAGTAAGAAGGTTTTCAAAATATTTCGGCGTTTGAGTTACATTGAGGCATTTTTGTTGTTGTTGCAGTTGTTAAGTTGTGACACTAGTTGCTTTTGAAGGAGTAGGATCGGATTGATATTTAAGTCTATTTACCTTTCTTAGCCTACTTTCAATTTTTGCAAAACATGAACGTAGACTTATGATATCTACACAGGGACAAAACTTTGTATGTCTGCCTGTGTTTCTGTGAGTGTGTATGTGTGAATGTGTGTGTACTCTGTATGTCTGTTCCCCCCTATCTATTCAAACACGACGAAACCGAATTGAGCGAAATTTGGAACAGAGGTAGCACTAGCAAAGGGCACCTCAATGTCTTGTTTTATATTGCCACCATCTTTACCAAAAAAATAATGGCATCTCTCAAATGGTTAAAACATAAAAATAAATTATGTATAAACTAATCGCCTCCGTAGCGTAGCGGTCAGCATGGTTAGCTGCCGCCCCGGAGGTCCTGGGTTCGATTCCCGGCTCCACCACGAAATTTGATAAGTGGTACGAGGACTGGAACGGGGTCTACTCAGCCTCAGGTGGCCCAAATGAGTAGAGGGGGTTCGATTCCCCCTCAGCCATCCTCGAAGTGGTTTTCCGTGGTTTCCCACTTCGTCTTCGGGCAAATGCCGGGATGGTACCTTCTTCAAGGCCACGGCCGCCTCCTTCCCTCTTCCTTGCCTATCCATCTTCACCATCCCTTACCTTCCCTCATGAGGCCCCTGTTCGCTTTGCAGGTGAGGCTGCCTGGGCGAGGTGCCAATCACACCTCACCAATTGTATCCCTTCCGATTCGATGTTCCCAGCTCTAGGACACTGCCCGTAGAGGCGGTAGTGGTGAGTTCCCTCGCTGAGTCCGTGGGTTCCACCAACCTGGAGGGCAAACGACTAAAAAAAACAAAAACACAAAAAAAATACTTATCATCGGATCTTTACCAAATTTGGTAAAAACATACCTACATATGGCACGCGTACTGTGCCACATTTCAGGACGGCATCCATGTGAATTATACAAACTTTATAATCCATAACATAGGACCCACCAGTTCCGATTATCGAACCGAGAATCGTGTAAACTGTTCTAAAGGATGTGGCCCGTTCGAAATTAAAAGTTTGTATTCGAATATTATAGTGCAGAAGTGACATTAAAAAGCTGAGTCGTCACGGTTACAAGACAAAATGGCAGCTGACCTCTCGTTCAGACCTATATTTCACTAATTTGAGTATGTTGCATGCAATATAGCCTACTGATAGAAATAATATGAACTTTGTATGAAATGGGTTATAGCCTAATGGATATATACTCCAGTGAAGAAATCTTTTAGTCAAAGTCATTATTTGTAAGTAAATCAATTATTGATAACGTCTGACTTGGGAGGACATGTTTGGCTCTGTGGTTAGAGGTTTGGTCTTTCACCCGGCCTGTCGTGGATCAGAACCTGTCAGAGTTGTAATTTCTTCCTCAATTTTTTATATTTATTGTTTTTTGAGTACAGAGACGTTATAAAATTGAGCGTTCTATTTTGCAGGTTTGGAATGAAAAAGATATATTTCATTAAAACAACATTTTCCACGCACGAGTGACATCTACTAGCAACCAGTTGAACTATGCCGTAGCTAACCACGGCCTACTAGATGTGAGCTGCGCTCTATACCGGCCAGTTAGTGAACCCATGCCTAGGGTGTAATTGGAAAATGTCCTCTTGTTTGCTCGTAAATCCATATATTTCCGTAACTTCGTAAGTTTATATCCTCTTAGGATTGTACTGAACAAAATAATACATATTTAGTGTCAAGTGGTTAATAAAAACGACAGAAAATGCTAATGAAATCGTTCATTGCAAGACGAAATATTCTAACCAGTTATACTAAAGTTGTCATTAACGCAAAGTTAGCATTGAGCGTGCTTAGCGTAATGGTAGCGTCTCTGGCTCGTAGCTTGGAGGTTCGTGGATCAAATCCCAACACGTTCAAATTTCTTTACTTCGTCACTTTGTATTTATTGATTTATAACTACTTACACGTTATAATGTTAAATGTATATAGTGTGTATTTGCGATCAAAAATATTATATATATACTCATAACACCACATATTTCAACACTCGACTACAACGATTAAAGTTCGTTGTCCTTGATCCGCGGTAGAGTATATTGTTGATGTTGTTGATTCTTTAGGGGCTTGGCGGCATCATTGTCTTATATCCCCGTGTACTTGGGTGTGTGTAGAATGTGTCTGATACCCTGTGTCACTGTGATGTCTGTAGGTTTACTAGTGTGTGTACTTTTATACGAGGAAGGATTTGGGTAGGAAGCCGTTGTTGTTGTTTCATAGTAGATGCATTGACATAATGGTTATTTAGCCCCGTGTACTAGGCTGAGTGTTGAACTTTGTCTGATAAATTGTGTTATTGTGATGGCTGTATTAGTATGTGTATATAAAATTCAGGTGAGGATTCAATCAATCAACGTATAATATCCGTATAGCACGTTGTATTTCAACAAGCTATTACAACCAACATTCAATTATACTCCTTGAAAAGGACAAAGAGTTATAACTAAACCCATGCATTTAGGAGAATGTAGGCTATATGTTCTTCACTGAACGTCTTGTTTTACCTTACTGAGTTAACATATCCTTGGCTATTATATGGAGAGAATGCATGGGTGGCTTGGACATGCAAAGACTCTCTGATATCAGTTACTTGAATGTCTTGGACAGATTCTTCCATTGGAATGCTAGCGTATGGTACGTGCTGGTTACTTGCATGTCTTGAAGAGATTCTGCATTGGAATGCTAGTACAGTATACGCTACGTGCTGGTTACTTGCATGTCTTGGAGGGATTCTGCCATTGGAATGCTATTATTAATGTTTGTTACTTCAAGCAATACAATGTTCATGTTTCCGTTCATTTGACTTGAATGAAAATGAAAATGCGAATATGGAGCATTATGATTATTTGCACATTGGCCATATACTTATTAACAGCTGAAATAATACACTTGATAAAAACAAATTTTAGATTATCCATCACCGATAATAACAGTGGAAAACTCTTATTATTGAATCCCTGTTCCTCTCATTGTGCGTAGCCTCGGATATAGCGCCCTAAGCTAGTGCAAGGTTAATTTCAACAAACTGCAGTACCGGGAATCAAAACATACTTCCTTGTTGTAGTTACTGCCTGACCAATCTACAAAGTTTGTACCACGGTGAACAAAATGCAGTTTATGGATAATGTTCTACAAGTGAAATCGAGGATACAGGCTACAGTAATTCTGTAAGTCAGAGCTCGTCGTAAATCAATGTAGCAATCAGGTCGAATTCCGAACCTGGTAGTGTGCTCGTTTACATACTCTCTCCGTAGCCAAGAACACCACTCAGCTAGGGCGAGGAAAGAACTGATCAATGCCGCAACACTCATTACTGGAACACTGTAATCCTCATTAAAGCACACTTCGGATTGAAGTGAATTTAAACATACAAGTTTGGAAATATTCCAACTTTGCCAACAGAAGGCTAAAACGGGAGGGAGAGAGATGCTTTATACAGGCACTGAATGAGAATAAATGGCAGTAGGGACATTAGAGTGCATAAGAAGAGAGGACTTGCTACTGCGGCTTTATTTACAAACATTTTAACTACGCTTTTCAAAATCAGGGATGTTTTAATTTGTCGCAATAGAGCATGCAGTATTTCTTATTTGTCTCTGGAAGCTTTAACAATTATCTCTGTGTTCACACTCGAGACAATACCGTAGATGATTTAAATGCACCTCAAATGTCAATCTCACCATCCCACACCATTTTTAACAAGCGCATTTTATGACAGCTTACATTACTCCCCTTCCCGCTCTATTATCTTGGTTGCAACATGTTTTATACGGCGATAACGACATTCATTAGTGTAACATTAAATAAAAGACTCCCTGTAAGAAAAACCTTCACACAGGTAATATCATTAGAGTGAGTGACATGGACTGAAGCTTGTGAGTTCATTTCAGGTCCTTTCCTACTGAACCACTGGTGGAACATAGCCATATGAATTATGATCTATTCCAATAGGGGAATAAATATGGTTAGATAGAAACAGCTATTATTGCCAGTGACTAGCACCCCAGTAGTAACTGAATAGAACACAACCGATTATTTAGAACAATATCTTTGAATTGTGCCTTAGATTTTACTATTACCTCATGCCTGTATGGCTCCATAAGATCTAGATTCATGTAAACTGTTTTCACCTCAATTTACATTCTGAGGAGATTGATACCCAAAATCGTTCTACTCTGTCCATTGAATTTTCAACACTGGATATGCTTGATCACTGATAAGATGTTCATATTTCTCAAGTTGCATCCTATGTGGTGTACAAGTAGGCAAGTGTTCAGTAGGAACGAGTACAATTTTCTCTCAAAATTTTAATTGTTTTCAATAGTTGAATCAGTTAAGGCGGGTAGTTTTCTCGTATAAAATAAACGCCGAATGATTGCCTGAATAGCATCATCTTTATCTTTATCATCTTTATACTCGTCACTCGTGTTTTACTGTATGTTTTGAAACGAACAATCATTCATATATTAATAACACAGTAATAATAATAATAATTACTATAATATTTTACTCCTAAAATTGCTCTATTTGATTCGTATCGGTTATTGAATACCTTTCTTTCTTTGTACGTAAATGTAGAATAAATACTTTGCATCGCTTTAGTCTCAATTACAACATCTCGCAGTTAAAAATGATCACATATTTTCTGTTCAGTTTAAAAGTTACCTGTTGACTAAAATGGCCTATGTATACACGCCTCTGTTGCGTGCCATGGTATCGCTCGTGTATTCACTGCTAGGCGAAAAGTTGATGATGCAAGTTCGCTTATAATTTGTGATCAGCATACTCGTGCTGGCAGACTTCAGATTGTAAGCATGATGGTGACCATTTGACAAGCAGTTAGCGTGTGGCTTAGCCGATAACGTCAGCATCGGTGAGCCCGTCAACATCACAGGACACGTGATTTCTCATGCTGGCTAATCATATCTGCATGCTGTGATTGTGTCTCATTTTCAGACGCTTAGTAACACCAGCAACTACAAACACGACACTTCTAGGTTTCCTTGCAATCTGCCTCAACGAACTAGACCTTGAGTGCATAGACCGATAGAGGGTGTATATCAGAATACGCAGTTCTGACTCATTGTTGTTCTCCTCGTAGCACTAGTCTGGACGACTGCTGCTATTCACTCCTGCATGAACCTCGGGCAAACGATGCCCCGGGGCCTCTTCAACCGAATGTGAAAATGTTTGCAATGGAACTATACCAAATAATCCCGGTCTTTTCATTTGGCATTTATTAGCCTTAGCATACTCAACAGGTTACGAACTACGATTCAACAAGGATAGGAAAATATAATACGTGTAAAACCATCTAATTCCCTATTCTAATGTGGCCTTCAACCTTCAACTAGACTGAATTCATAAAATTCTTCCAACAAGATTCCTGCATTACATAAACTGTTTAGCAAACAAGGAGCTTTCTATCCAAAAGCTTATCAATGACATAACGTAAGTGACACACTCAACTCACTTCAAAATAAAATTCATTTCTTATGGCATTCTCCAAGTTGTAATTTACCTGTGCACGAACAATATATTGTCAAATAACATTCTACTGATCAAAAAAGAACCACCAACTTTAATCACTTAATACATTTTACATAATTTACTGCTTGTGTTTCTGACACTCAGAGTAATGCGATCGTCATCGTTAACACAAAATAATATCGGTACCATCATCACCATTATAATTAGTGTCTCCTATTATCCAAACATCGCCTACTTCATCTCAATGAACTAAATAATTGAACCTTAGCTGTTGAAACTGATAGATGCTATACAGAAAATGAATGACTCTGCGGACATGAGCCCATGCAAACAGTGGCTAGCATATCCGGTACATTGTTTCAAGGGATTGAACCCTCACTTATGGGACATACTATGTCATATTATCATGTGTATATATATATATATGAAAATCCACAGCCTGCTTCCAGTCTCCGACCGGGTCAGGAATGGAATGAATGAAGCCCCCATCTAGCGGCGAGGATATGAACTGTGCCGGCTGCCGAGGCCTGACGCACTCCTCAGGGGCAATGATTAAATGAATGACAGATGAAATGAAATGATAGTGGAGAGTGTTGCTGGAATGAAATTTTGACAGGGAAAACCGGAGTACCCGGAGAAAAACCTGTCTGCCTCCGCTTTGTCCAGCACAGATCTCACATAGAGTGACCGGGATTTGAACCACGGATCCAGCGGTGAGAGGCCGGCGTGCTGCCGCCTAAGCCACGGAGGCCTCCATGTGTATATATATATAATATATGGAAAAGGCTTATGAGATAACCTATTGTCCCTGTGTACTGTATGTGTGTGCATGTGTTTGTGCGTGTGTGAGTCCCCTAAGCACTTCAATTATTATTATTTATTTATCGTATGGCTTTTAGTGCCGGAAGTGTCCGAGGACATGTTCGGCTCGCCAGAGTCTGTAGCTGCTTCCAGCGGACACCCTTATTGGGGTGAGCTGCAAGTTCCGTTCAATTTCAAGTAGTTCCAATTTTCGCTACCAGATATCAGTGATACCTAGTGGTGAACGTTGGAACTCCTGGTGGAGCGTTCTGACGAAATCTAACCCAACAATTTAGCTTTACACAAGTTTAGTCTATGAAAGGATCTTTTACATGCCATAAATCTATGACATGGGACCGCCGGCTTTACTTCCCCTCCGAAGGAAGGCATACTGAAGGACTTTTAACGCTCTTAAAAAATCCGACGACTTCGGCCGGGTTTGAATCCGCTATCTTGGGTACAGCAGTTCAGCCTGCTGCCAACTACGCCACCGAAGCCGGCATAGAACTATTATTTCTAACTCCGACCATGCCCTTCAAATGTTATTACGTCTCACCAATCACATATGGCAGCTGTATGAAATATTTCACTGGCATTCTTTACCTTCGAAACTATTACTGATATATAGGGCCCGGATTTTTTTAAAATGCATATGCGCATATGCATATGCATATTTAGACATATTTTGAGGTTTAGTGCATACTAGCAGTAGCACCCGGCTTCGCCCGGTGGAATGATGATAATGTTTTAAGGTCTCCTTAGAAATATAATGGACTTAAAATCTAAGTCATTTGCCCCCAAAGACAATGAGGGAGTAATATCTAGGTCATTTGCCCTTTTGATAAGGATGATAATAAAAACTACTGTTGAATTGACACGTCAAACTTACAAACTACCGTAATAGAAATACATATTTCAAAATTCACAGGCGAGGAAGACTTATTGTGTGTGGTGATTAATGGTATACTGGGCGTAACATCTACTGTAGGTCATTTGCTCTTATGATGAGGATGATAAGGGAAACTACTACCGGTATTGAATTGACACTTCAACGTATAATGTACACAATGTACTGTAATAAAAATAACTATATGGCGGCTTCGGTGGCGTATTTGGTAGCATGCTGAGCTTCTATGCCCAAGATAGCGGGTTCAAACCCGGCCGAAGCCGTCGGATATTTTAAGAGCGTTAAAATCCGTCAGTATGCCTTTCTTCGGAGGGGAAGTAAAGCCGGCGGTCCCATGTCAGATTTATGGCATGTTAAAGAACCTTCCACTAATTACACCTGTGTGAAGCTAAATTGGATAGGTAAACAACGCGCATAGTTGTCTACGTCCGTTGCCAAGAGCCGACTGCAGTGGCGTCTAGTAGCTAAGTTCTGAACTTGGCCTAGTAGTCGTTGACGGTGGCGCTTGGCGGCAAAAGTACGAACTATTTGAAGAATTCTAAGTTGCAGTTTGTACTTAAATTAAAAAACAGATAACACACACTAATACAGTCATCACAATTAACACCGGTTATCAGACAGATTCTACACACACCCAAAGTACACGGGGCTACATGACCGCGTTGTCGCAGCCCCTAAACTTAAGAACCAACCAACCAAAAATAAATATTTTAAAAATCACAGTCGAGAAAGACTTTATGCGGCGGTGATTATTGGTATGATGCGCGTAACATCTAGGTCATTTGCACTTATGATGATAATAATAAGGTAATGAAAAAATGACTACTAAACGAACATGGTGTTATTTTAAAACTGATATAGGTAATTCAGGTGTCTAGCTTCGATGTCTTCCAAAGTCTCAACCTTATTTTCTGGCTTAGGCCTGTACTGGATGCGTCTAGTGAAAGAGCGTACTGCTTGGCAAAGACAAAGAATATAGGTCCAAGCTGCACCAACCTGAGATGATCGCAGATGATGAAGAAATATGATGACACACGTTCGGGGTTCCCCGTCCTATACAGATTGACCGGGAATCACTCACTGTTTCGCAACGGCCCTGTGCTGGCATCAGCATAGACAGCAGGAGATAACACGGCGGGCTCTGGAAAGTACACTCAAGTCACCTCGCGATGAATCAGCAAGCTATTCTCACAACTGCCCCCCCCCCCCCCCAGGGTCTCACAACTTGTGGGACGCGGGTTGGCGACCACGGAACCCCAGCTGAGTCTGGCATCGCTTCTACTTCCTGGTGCCGGGCTCATTTCAGTTCTCTTTCCTGTCGGCCTCCCTTGGTCAACTCTTGTTCTCTTCCGACCCAGACTGTATTAGGGTATCCGAGGGCTAGGGAGTCTTTCAATTTCCCGCCTTAATTGGCTTTGTCTCATCTTTCCTGATATCCTCATTCTTCGAGGGGTCTGCCTTCTTTTCCTTTTCATAATATCTCCTGTCTTCTGCTCAAGGCCCTCAAAGAGGCAGGGTGTGTGTAGACCCACCACTTCTGGTACACCCTCAAGGGCTCATGACTGGTGAGTTAGGAAGCTGGCAACCCCGAGGAATTCCTGAGCTACATGCAGGGAATGGAGTGGTAGGCCTATGTCAGAAATTTCAAGTGGACAGTGTTACGCATCGGGTTCCAAAGGGTAAGTAAGTATACACACTTTGTTTTCGATCGGTGAACGATGTAGATTTGTACCAAAGGGCCTTATTGCGGGAAATGGAGTGGTCTATCCGAAATTTCGAGTGAACAGTGTTACTCGTCGAGTTCCAAACGGTAATTATGTAAAATCTGGTTGAGATCGGTGAAACTGTGTAGTTTTGTGCCAAGGGCCAAAATGCAGGGAATGGAGTGGCCTGTCCAAATTTTAAAGTGGACAGTGTTACTCATCATCATCATCATCATCTTGTACAGTTTCCAGCCCCAGGCTGGGTCTGTTTGGAACATCGGGTTACTCATCGGGTTCCAAAGGGTAAGTATACACATTTTGTTTTCGATCGGTGAACGATGTAGATTTGTGCCAAAGGGCCTAAATGCGTGAAATGGGGTGGTCTGTCCGAAATTTCGAGTGGACAGTGTTACTCGTCGAGATCCAAAGGGTAATTATGTAAAATCTGGTTGAGATCGGTGAAACGGTGTAGTTTTCTGCCAAAGGGCCAAAAAGCAGGGAATATTGTGACCTGTCCGAAATTTAAAGTGAACAGTGTTACTTGTCGGGTTCTACGGGTAAGTATATAAAATTGGGGTCAGATCGGTGAAACGGTGTAGATTTGTGCCAAACAGCCTAAATGCAAGGGATGGAGTGGCCTCGCCGCAATTTCAAGCAGACAGTGTTAGTCGCAGTGTTCCAAAGGGTAAATATACATATTTTGGTTGAGATCGGTGAAACGGTGTAGATTTGGGACAAAGGGACTAAATGCAGGGAATGGAGTGGTCTTTACGCAGTTTCAAGCAGACAGTGTTACTCGCTGGGTACCAAAGGGTAAGTTTCCGAATATTGGTTCTTATCGGTGAAACGGTGTAGATTTGTGCCAAAGTGCCTAAATGCAGGGAATGGGGTGGTCTGTCCGAAATTTTAAGTGGACAGTGTTACTCGCAGGGTTCCAAAGGGTGAGTATACAAAGTTTGGTTCAGATCGGTGAAACGGTGTAGATTTGTGCCAAAGGGCCTAAATGCAGGGGATGGAGTAGCCTCTCCGCAATTTCAAGCAGACAGTGTTAGTCGCAGTGTTCCAAAGGGTAAATATACAAATTTTGGTTGAGATCGGTGGAACGGTGTAGATTTGGACCAAAGGGCCTAAATGCAGGGAATGGAGTGGTCTGTCCGCAATTTCAAGCAGACAGTGTTACTCGCAGGGTTCCAAAGGGTAAGAATACGAATTTTGGTTCTGATCGGTGAAACGGTGTAGATTTGGACCAAAGGGCCTAAATGCAGGGAATGGGGTGGTCTGTCCGAAATTTTAAGTGGTCAGTGTTACTCGCAGGGTTCCAAAGGGTAAATATACTAATTTTGGTTGAGATCGGTGAAACGGTGTGGATTTGGACCAAAGGGCCTAAATGCAGGGAATGGGGTGGTCTGTCCGAAATTTCAAGTGGACAGTGTTACTCGCAGGGTTCCAAAGGTTAAATATACAACTTTTGGTTCAGATCGGTTAAACGGTGTAGATTTGTGCTAAAGGGCCTAAATGCAGGGCATGGGGTGGTCTGTCCGAAATTTAATGTTGACAGGGTTACCCGCATGGTTCCAAAGGGTAAGTATTCAAATTTTGGTTCAGATCGGTGAAACGGTGTAGATTTGTATACATAACAGACAGACAGACAGACAGACAGACAAACATTGTGCTTTATATATAGAGATTCTAGACGTAACAGCATATTCCGGTATATATGTCTGAATTTAAGGACAATTAATTACAAGAACTACTAAAATAAATCTGTTTTGTGCATCCCTAGCTAGTAGCCTATATTATGTGCATCCCTCACTAACTGGTGTTTTCGACTCTCTGTGTAACGGCACTTTACTTTCACAACTGGCAATGCCAACAGATAGCTTAGGTATGGGTAGGCAGGCTGGCTGGACTACCCGGAATTCCTTTCTCTACCACAGTAGATAATAATCTCAGGTGGTTGGGCAATTGGTCAGCACAGAAGTATCTCCAGTTCACTAGTTACGTTCCAGTTTAATGCCCGGCATCTCAAGTGTTGGTTTATAAAAATGCCTAAGGAAAAGAGCAGGAGAAGAGATTTACTAAATCAGTGGGTGTCGGGTAATAGGGACTTTTCAACAGATGGTGTCATCGTGTACTGTCAAGTTTGCTCAAAGGAAGTAAAATGTGAAAAGAAATTTCAGCTTGAACAGCATTCAAAAACAACTGCACATATCAAAGCAAAGGAGGAGAAGAACAACACACCACAACAACTACTTCTTACGCAGGTAAAGCCAAAGTCCGGCATTCTTAATACATTTTCAAATGATCTTTGTAGGGATTTCGTATGCAGCAACATTCCATGGAATAAATTAATCAATCCAGTTCTGCGATCATTTCTTGAGAAATATTGTGTAAATCAAAAAATACCAGATGAATCAACTCTTATGAAAAATTACCTACCTCCGCTATATGAATCTACCGTGGAATTGATCCGTTCTGATATCGGAAGGAACTATGTCTGGATATCGGTGGATGAGACAACGGATTCATGTGGCCGTTACATAGAAAATTTCGTGGTTGGTAAATTACATCCAGACGAACCCGGTAAGCCACATTTTCTTGCTTGTAAAGTACTAGAGAAAACCAACCATAGCACAATAGCAAGATTTGTAAATGATTCTCTGCGACTATTGTGGGCATCTGAAATTGAAGATAATTGTTGTAAAGTGCTTGTACTGCTTACAGATGCAGCTTCGTATATGTTGAAAGCAGCAAAGGCCCTGCAAGTATTTTATCCGAAACTCATACACGTAACCTGTTTAGCGCACGGATTGCAGCGCATTGCAGAAGAAATACGCACACAGTTTCCAGCTGTTAACAATTTAATTGGATGTGGGAAGAAGCTGTTTCTGAAAGCACCAGCTCGTGTCCAGTTCTACAAAGATTGTCTACCTGAAGTTCCTTTGCCACCTGAACCTGTCCTGACTAGGTGGGAGACATGGTTATCTGCAGTATCATTTTATCAGAAGAATTTTAATGAAGTGAAAGAAGTGGTTACAAAACTTGAAGATGAGCATATTGCGTGTGTCCGTGCTGCAAAAGTTGTTTGAAACCGCTACTGTTTATCAAGATGTGAATTTCATTCATGCACATTTTTCTAAACTTCCAAAAGCCATTGAGAGCTTAGAATCTTCTGGTACTCCCCTCCATGAATCACTTGATCTCGTTGAGAAAGCTGCATCTTCATTGAATTCCGCTCCAGGCGAAATTGGAGAGAATATTAAATGCAAGTTAGGAAAGGTGTTTAATTCGAACCCAGGACTGAAGAAGATTAAGTTAATTAGACAATACTTGAGTGGAACTAGGGTATCCTTGCCAGATGTATGCTCCGACACTTTGGTGCCCGTGTATAAGTACTGTCCAATCACGTCAGTTGATGTAGAACGATCATTCTCAGCCTATAAACTAATTTTGACGGACAATAGACATAGTTTGTCTCCAGAAAACATTGAAAGACTACTAGTTACCTATTGTGATGCTTCTTTTTGCAACAAATGATACCTGTAAATAGGTAAGTGAATAAAATTGCATGTTTTAAGTGTATATTTCATTATTTTCCGTGCATATATTCTAACTTTTTAGTGTATATTTGCATGCATATTTTCAGGTTTTTTAGTGCATATAAATCCGGGCCCTACTGATATCACACTGGCATTCTGTATGGCAATATAGGACACTACTAGAAGTAAACCTCTGTGACTTTCAAAAATCTGTTAAGTACAAAACGAACGCGGCGCCCAAGCGAATTTGAAACATTTAAATAGACTTTTCTCGCGATTTAACCATCCGAGTGCATTGAAACATAGTACAGCAAATGTCTGTACACATTGTAATGCATTGACATCTAATCTAGTTCTCTTGTTTACATAACCTCAAGATGGCGGCTGAGCGAAATTTTAAAATTATTTTTTATTTCTTGTGTCCTAAACATGTGATCGAAGTCACCGTTCCAATAATGAACCTACGCTATAATCGTCATCTAATAGTACATAACTCCATGGCCTTAATATACAAAAATCCAACATGGCGACCATTCGAAATATTTAGACGGTTCTCAATATCTACTAATCCATGACAGATATCAAACTGAAATTTCGTATGTTGATAAAGGCTATCACCTAGAAGACTTTCAATAACCTGGTGAGCACAAATCGAACACGGCGGCGACGCACACTATAAATATTTAAATGCATATTTCTCGCGATTTAACCATCCGAGCACAGTGAGACTTGGTGCGATAAATGCTTATACAAATTTTTATCAACTGACACTTAATTTATTTCAACTGATTTTATAGCCTCAAGATAGCGGCTGCGTAATTTTAAAATCTCATTTATATTTCTTGTGTCCTAATGATGCGATTGAAGTTGAATAATATACCTACGCAATTATCTTCATCTAATAGTACATAACTGTATGGCCTACAAATATAAAAATCCAACATGGTGATCATCCAAAATATTTAGACGGTTCTGAATATCTGCGAATATATTACAGCAATCAAACTGAAAGATTGTATGTTGATAAAGCCAATAAACATAAGTAGGATATATGAAAATAGGCTGTTGAGTTCTTCACGGAACTACTTTTTATTAAATGTTTTTTATTTCTATTTAATTATTCATATTAATTTATATTCCAATATCGTTTATTGTCAATTTTGTTTTAATCATACAATTTAGTGCGGGATCTTTAGTCTAGATTGGACGTCACAATAATGTAACATGTTATACTGGGCGCCAGGGAATGTTCTCTGCAATGCCTACATGCTGCTGCGAGAGGTAGCATCAGCAATTTAGTTGGCAGCACGTCGCCCTGGACAGGGTAGCAGTACAGTGTAGGCCACAAGTGTGGGTTGTGGGCTGTCGAAATCGTGTGTGTATTGCAGTAAGCGAGCGTTCAGATAGAAGAGAGAAGATTGGAAGGGTGCAGCAGTATACAGGCGGTAATATTTTACTACTGAAGAGAGAACTTCTTTGGTGGAATACGTTTATCGCGAAGGCGATTGGTTTACAGAAAATGTAAAACTAAAATTTCAGGCGCGGTTTTCTAATTCAAAGTGTCTAAACCGCGATGACGTTCGGGATTTGCTAAGTAAATTTTGTGTGACCGACTCAGTTTACGATGTACCGGGAACCGGCAGGTCTACGCTTTTAACTGACGAAAAACTTGATGAAACCTGTGTTATAATGCTGCGTAGTCAAAGAAAATCAACACGCAAATTAGCTCAATCAACAGCACTCTCTAAGTGGATAGCACATAAAGCTGTAAGAGACTAGCTTCAGTTTTTCCCTTATAAAGTTACCAGTTGATACAAGCGGCAGCCGCGCTGCCAACATAACTGCTGATGCTACCTCGCGCAGCAGCATGTAGGTGCTGCGGAGAACATTCCCTGGCACCCTGTATATATTTAACTGGCCTACGTGCAGAGGAACAGCAGATGTGTCTAGCTGTAAACATATTTTGCAATTTTCCTGGGAGATTGTCTGTGGCGTGGCCAACGAGAAAGACAGGCCACGGCGTGGATCTGTGACGTCAGAGGAGTAGTGTTGTCGTCATCGCTCGTCTCGCCGCAATGATTGCACTGAGGTATTCCCATCTTTACAAGACTCCCGATAGCCGAGCAATTTGTTAGTGTGAATTTAAGGAAGCTCAAAAATAAAGTTAAATGCTGTGGAAGAAATACACCACTGTCACTAGTTCAAAACTTTAGAGCGGTAGTATATTAAGCATTGTAATAAAAACATTGAATGTATGTTCCAGTTTATGGAGATATACAAATCTGTACACATTTTCCTCTTATCTTTATTCATCAATAAGTTGTTTTACACCAGTTTACATGTAAGCTTAAATTTGAAAGCAGCTGGAATTAAAAAAGAAGAAACAACCAAGCAGCCAGTGCTTCATTTATTGCAAGGGAAGGGTCATTCGTGTCCAAAATAATAACAAGATGTTCCGTGACGAACTAAAGAGCCTACTTTTCTTAAAATTTAAGATTCAAGCCAATGATTAATCTAAATGGATCTATCTAGAATAATGACGAAATTAAGTTGGTAATATCGAAATTTCTAATTAGTTCGAAATACTGTATATCTGGCATAATGTAGCCTAATAGAGAACTACAGTTGGCAGCCCTGGTGACTGAATATATTCTTAGTTCCATATCTTAAGGTACAGAATACAAATTTTGGTTGAAATCCAATGGATAGCATGGACGTTCCATGCAGTTAAACATTGCATCTAACAGCGCGCGTAAAATCATGTTGACATTAATGACATACATGTATTGGTCAGAAATAATCTGAAATAATATGATCTATTTTTGTGTCAATTTAGAATGAAATCCATTAGTTAGTAGAGAAGTTACATGCGTTTTAAAATTGGACCTATCAACAGGCTTAGAATCATGTTGGCAGCACTGGCGTAGGCCTATATTAGTTACTCCAAATTAATCTAGAATGCCAGGTACTCTACGTGCGCAAAGTTTAGAGCTATTGGCTTGCATACTTTCTGATATATTGATATTAGGGTAACAAAAATAGAGACAGTATTTATTAACAGTTGGCAGCCCTGGTTGCTCCTAAATATACGCATAGTCATTTCTGTTATGGTACACATAACACACACGAAATTTGGTTGAAATCCAAATGATAGTATAGAAGTTACGTGTATTTAAAGTTGGACCTCTCAGCAGGCTTAGAATCATGTTGGTAGCACTGACGTATATAAGTTACTCCAAATTAATATAGAATGTCAGGTACTATGCGTGTGCATAGTTTAAAGCTGTTTTCTTGCATACTTTCTGATATATTGGTATTTGGATAAAAACAATAGGGAGTGCATTTATTAACAGTTGGCAGCCCTGGTGGTTCTTAAGAATATGCTCATTCATATCTGTGTGAGTACTCATAGTACATACGAAATTTGGTTGAATTCTAATTGATAGTGTAGAAGTTATATGCATTTAAAATTGGACCTATCAGCAAGCTTATAATCATTTTGGCAACACTGCCATGTATGGCCTCCTGGAAATTAAACTGCAATAATATTATCTACACGTGTCCCAATTTTGAAATAGCTCCCATTCATACCTTCCAAGATATCCAACATGGAGCTCAAATTTCAAATGCGATTTTTCAGCAGTTGGTAGCACTGACACCATTTTCAAATATGGCCGTGAGATATTCAGGTATAGATCTTTACTCCTACCAAATTTTGTTTCGATTGCTCCAGCCGCTTAGGAGTTGATAGGGGGACACACACACACAGCCAGACAGACCGACAGACAGAAGAACAGACAGACAGACAGACAGACTGACACACATTTGCCCGATCTCATAAGTCTACTTTTTCCTCATTTTTGCAAAATGTGAAAAGTAGGCTAAAAATTAATAAAAGAAATTTCAGCCTACACTCGTAGTTTTTAAAATGTTGCTTCTTTGAGTTGGCCTACAATAAGACAATATTTTTCAACAACAACAAGAAGTTCCGTGACGAACTAGAGAGCCTACTTTTCTTAAAATTTAAGATTCATGCCAATGATTAATCTATATGGATCTATCTAGAATAATGACGCAATTAAGTTGGTAATATCGACATTTCTAATTAGTTCGAAATACAGTATACCTGGTTTAATATAGCCTTATAGAGAACTACAGTTGGCAGCACTGGTGACTGAATATATTCTTAGTTCCATCTCTTAAGGTACAGAATACAAAATTTGGTTGAAGTCCAATGGATAGCATGGACGTTACATGCAGTTAAACATTGGATCTAACAGCGCTCGTAAAATCATGTTGGCAACAATGACATACATGTATTGGTCAGATATAATCTGAAATAATATGATCTATTGTTGTGTCAATTTTGAATGGAATCCATTAGTTAGTATAGAAGTTACATGTATTTTAAAATTGGACCTATCAGCAGGCTTAGAAACATGTTGGCAGCACTGACGTATATTAGTTACTCCAAATTAATCTAGAATGGCCGCTACTATACGTGTGCTAAGTTTAGAGCTATTGACTTGCATACTTTCTGATATATTGATAATAGGGTAATAAAAATAGAGACTGTATTTATTAACAGTTGGCAGCCCTGGTTACTCTTAAGTATCGGCATAGTCATATCTGTTATGGTACACATAGCACGCACGAAATTTGGTTGAAATCCAAATGATAGTATAGAAGTTACATGTATTTAAAGTTGGAACTCTCAGCAGGCTTAAATATTTGTTGGTAGCACTGACGGATATAAGTTACTCCACATTAATATAGAATGTCAGGTACTATACGTGTGCATAGTTTAAAGCTGTCGGCTTGCATACTTTCTGATATATGGGTATTTGGATTAAAAAAATTGAGAGCATTTATTAACAGTTGGCAGCCTTGGTGGCTCTTAAGAATACGCTCAGTTATATCTGTTCATGTACACATAGCACATACGAAAGTTGGTTGAAATCCAATTGATAGTATAGAAGTTATATGCATTTAAAATTTGGACCTATCAGCAGCCTTATAATCATTTTGGCAACACTGCCATGTATGGCCTCCTGGAAATTAATCTGCAATATTATTATCTATACGTGTGCCATTTTTGAAATAGCTCCCATTCATACCTTCCAGGATATCCAACATGGAGCTCAAATTTCAATTGCGATTTTTCAGCAGTTGGTAGCACTGACATAATTTTCAAATATGGCCGTGAGATATTCACGTATAGATCTTTACTCCTACCAAATTTTGTTTCGATTGCTGCAGCCGTTTAGGAGTTGATAGGGGGGGACACACACACAGCCAGACAGACAGACAAAATGACAGACAGACAGACACACATTTGCCCGATCTCATAAGTCTACTTTTTCCTCATTTTTGCAAAATGTGAAAAGTAGGCTAAAAATTTAATGCATACTTCAGATACATATGAATTGCTGAGATTATACTTACCTCCTTTAGCAGAGAGCCTTTCTATCTGACACCAATCCCCTACAGTGGCAGGTTTACTTCTTGTGGCAACTACAGTACCTTCATGTTAGACAAGTTGAACGGTTCTCTACCGTTCCCAGTTAGGCTTAGGACAAATTTATGGTTTTATGGGCTCAAGATTCTTATAACGAAGTATATTACTACAATTGTAGGACCTTGGAAACGAATTTATTTTGAGTTAATTCAGTGGTTTGGAATGTCGTGGATATCAGCCCCATGCACTTACCTGTGTACTATGCTTGTAAAAGAAGGATGTGGTAGTGGTTTTCAGTTAGCTTTTATTTACAGCTGAATCGGGAAGACACTTCCAGGATGCAAAGAGTGGGATTCAAATCATTCTAACACGAGCCTTCGTGCGAAGCTTTGAAGACTATTTAAATACTATATCAAGATTGAAATACTCCTTCGCAAAGCTGGTCACCTGGACAAGAATCCACTTTACTTACCCCTACTCCATGTAGGTGGAACTCATCCTTTTATTAAAATTAAAGAATAACCATACTTGCCATTGTAATTTGAATCTATGCTGGCTACACGGACATGGTATCTCCCTCCCAATAAGATGTCCAAGATCTCCACCAAATGTCAAACGAGACCCTTCAAATTATTCAAATGAAAGCATTCCTCAACTATTAATTATTAGCCTACTTTTCACATTTTGCAAAAATGAGGAAAAAGTAGTCTTATGAGATCGGGCAAATGTGTGTCTGTCTGTCTGTCTGGCTGTGTGTGTGTCCCCCCCTATCAACTCCTAAACGGCTGGAGCAATCGAAACAAAATTTGCTAGGAGTAAAGATCTATACCTGAATATCTCACGGCCATATTTGAAAATGATGTCAGTGCTACCAACTGCTAAAAAATCGCAATTGAAATTGGAGCTCCATGTTGGATATCTTGGAAGTTATGAATGGGAGCTATTTCAAAATTGGCACACGTATAGATAATAATATTGCAGTTTAATTTCCAGGAGGCCATACAGGGCAGTGTTGCCAAAATGATTATAAGCCTGCTGATAGGTCCAATTTTTAAATACATATAACTTCTACACTATCAATTGGAATTCAACCAAATTTCGTATATTGTATGTGTACATAACCAGATATGACTGAGCGTATTCTTAAGACCCACCAGGGCTGCCAACTGTTAATAAATGCTCTTAATTTGTTTTGTCCAAAATACCAATTTATCAGAAAGTATGCAACCCGACAGCTTTAAAATATGCACACGTATAGTACCTGACATTTTATAGTAATATGGAGTAACTTACGTACGTCAGTGCTACCAACATGATTCTAAGCCTGCTGAGAGGTCCAAATTTAAATACATGTAACTTCCATACTATCATTTGGATTTCAACCAAATTTCGTATGTGCTATGTGTACCATAACAGATATGACTATGCGTATTCTTAAGAGCAACCAGGGCTGCCAACTGTTAATATGTGGTGTCTCTATTTTTGTTACCCTAATATCAATATATCAGAAAGTATGCAAGCCAATAGCTCTAAACTTTGCACACGTATAGTACCTGGCATTCTAGATGAATTTGGAGTAACTAATATACGTCAGTGCTGCCAACATGATTCTAAGCCTGCTGATAGGTCCAATTTTAAAATGCATGTAACTTCTATACTAACTAATGGATTTCATTCAAAACTGGCACAACAATAGATCATATTATTTCAGATTATTTCTGACCATTACATGCATAACATTGTTGCCAACATGATTTTACGCGTGCTGTTAGATTCAATGTTTAACTCCATGAACGTCCATGCTATTCATTGGACTTCAACCAAATTTTGTATTCTGTATGGTACCTTAAGAGATGGAACTAAGAATATATTCAATCACCAGAGCTGCCAACTGCAGTGCTCTATTAGGCTACATTATGCCAGGTATACAGTATTTCGAACTAATTAGAAATTTCGATATTAGCAACTTAATTTCGTCATTATTCTAGATAGATCCATATAGATTGATCATTGGCATGAATCTTAAATTTTAAGAAAAGTAGGCTCTTTATTTCGTCACGGAACTTCTTGTTTTTTCTTATCCTTTGTGACACCCTGGTGGTCTGGGGATGAAGAATTTTGTAACATACCCAGTCCTCCCCACCCCCACCCCCGAGAATATCTTATATATTCCACATCACATCTGTTCCCCCTGAAAAAGAACACATCGGCATCCTTGCAAGCCACATGGAAAACGCAGTTAACAGTACTACACACTGGGTAAATTGGTTTAAAATGGGTAAATCTAGAGCTTTAACAGAGAATTCTGGATGTGATGATTGGTTTAAGGGCCCTGGAGTACAAACCTATGCCCGTATATTCGAGAACACTAACAAATTGCAAGTAATCCTCATCCAAGGACACAGTAATGCTTACACTAAATTGTAATAAGCACACACAAAATGTATTACAACATTTATTTTATCTTGGACATTGGTTATAAATATAAACATCTCAAGCACATTAACAGACTGTCTGGAAGAATCCTACAATGTAGAAAATGAAGTTTGCAGGTTTCACCATGTATACAGGTGATATCTTACTGATCTTGGAAATATTACTGGCGATGATTCGGATCACATATCCTCCAGCTATTAATATTCTCCAAAAATCCTGCACTGCACATAGGGCCTACAGCCATTATAACCTTCTAATGATTCATGATCTCTTCAGGATTTTGAATTTTTCTGACACCATTTCTCAATCTTAGTTACCATTGGGCCCTATTCCTAACTGTAAACACTCTACTGGAGCTTAGTGGGTCACAAATTCATCGTTACAAAGATGCATGAACACAATTTGAGGACTGAACATGTCCAACTTCCGTCTGCCTTGCTACTGCTTCTTGTTATGATCACTAGAGGCACTCTGTTTTATAGGAATGTGGGGTGGACAAATAGGTACGACTGTAGTATTAAGGAAATATTTTCCTTATGCAATACAAAGTCATGATCAATTACAATGGTATCTTGCAGTCTTGGCAACGATAGAGTTTTGTATTAACTCTTGTACTATTTTCATCTCTAATTTTCCCAACAAACAAACCTGCCAACTTGTGTCAATAGCTGTTAATGTGAACGTGGAATTGAAATCACACTTACACTTTACCACCTTTGGTTTCAAGTCACATTCTCTTTTCATAAACAGTTTTCCTTCAGATTTGTTGTTTAGTGCGTATGGAACTTGACCTAAATATGCTTAATGGTGTAGTGTTTAGTGTTACTGCTTGTCACTCCGAAGGGCCGGGCTCGATTCCGACCTCTGCGAAGAACTTTAGTTCTGGCATGAGGTGCTATAATAGTATTTCTGTAAATTATTTGTAATCCTCTCCTCAATATCCATCCATCAATTTCTTAATATATGTAGACCTACAGCAGCAACCAGGCAACAAGAATTCCCCTGTGAACAGGGAAGGACTCGAGAGGAAATAATAGGGGGACGCAGTGTAACAACACGATCGGAAACACTGAAGCTTGTGAACAGACAAACAGTTGCGAATAAAATGCGACCACATGAGGGCATGAGACCTACGATTTACAATTCAGTTTAGCCTTTGGGCTTGATAAAACCTAACCTTTCCTGAAAGTAATTTCAGGATGCCATGCTCATCAGACCAGCTTAATAAAGTAGGCCTCAAGTTATGTCCTACGTTGCAGGCAATTAGAAAGAAAAATACAAAAATATTGTAACGATGAAGAAAATATACAGGAAGAAATGTTTCAGGAAATTAGTGATAATAATCACATTGCTTCAGGATTGCCAAACCTCACCTATTGGGGGTGGGGGGTGGGGGGAGGAGAAGTTTTATGTTTTACACTTAGTGGTCAAAAATATGAGAAGTGTCGTCCCATTAAAAAATGTGCTGTGTATGACTCCTGAGCATTGCAGCTAGCTGCGGCGGAGCAGAGCAGTTTGTCACAGACACGAGTGTAGTGAATCTGGCAACACGTTGCGAGTGAACCGACTTTGAACGCGGGATCATCATCGGCACAAGGGTCATAGCATTTCGGAGATTACACACAAATTCGGTTTTCTGATGTCAACAGTTTCAAGGGAGGATCATTAATATCACCGAGATAATGTTACCATCTGTGTGAACCGCTGCACAGTGTTTAACAAACGGACTCACGTCGTTTCAGCAGAACCATACGGGGTGATCGAAGGGCTACTGTGAGTCAGATCACCACCCAGTTGAATGTTGCGAGTCAGGAACCCATTTCTACCAGGACTGTAAGGAGGCACCTATACCGCACAGGCTTCACTAGCCGACATTTTATTCTGGTACGACCCTTCCCGTGACTTTGGCCACAAAGTGTATAGTAATTAAGGCTTTACATACGAAGTACGTCCTGAAAGTAAGTTCCGTTTGGTAATAACATTAAATTGTGTACAGATACAGAAAAATTATTTATTGCACAAAATTCTACAACCCTTAAACTACTTTTCCACATAACTGCCGAAATGTTGCAGGCATTTGTCGTACCGTGGCACGAGTTTTTGTATACCTTCTTCATAGACGTGTGCCGCCTGTGTCTTCAACTACTGTAGTTGTACGTTCCGCTGAAGCACAGTTCCGCATATGCGCGGTAGACGCTCTGTATCAAGGAGAAGAAACGTGCGCCATTTGGAGAGCGCTGTCAGCCACGTACGCGTTGTTGTGCATGTTTACTCGTACAATGTCGGTGTTGATTGAAAATCCCGCTGCTTGTGAAATCAGATCTGTGATTCGTTTTCTGAATGCTAGGAAAGTGAAACCAATTGAAATTTATCGGAAAATTTGCGAAGTGTATGGACAAAATGCGATGAGTGATTCAATGGCGAGAAGATGGGTCCGACAGTTCCATGAAGGACGTAGTGAAGTAAACGATGAAGAACGAAGTGGGCGTTCATCTTTGGTTACAGAAGAACTGGTTCACGCGATTGATGACAAGATCCGGGAAAACCGCACGTTACAATTAGTGCTCTCGCTATGGAATTTCCCCAAATCTCACGATCACATATTCATGAAATTGTTACCGAAAAACTGAACTTTCGTAAACTTTGCCGACGTTGGGTACCAAAGATTCTTACGGAGCAACACAAAACAAAACGGATGGGTAGTGCACTTCAGTTTTTGACCCGTTACAATGAAGGCTGCGAAGAATTTCTGACGCAGTCACAGGAGATGAAACTTGGGTTTCTTACGACACCCCTGAAAGGAAGCGGCAATCAATGGAATGGAGGCACACTTCATCCCCAGCAAAGGTTAAGCCGAAACAAATCTTGACACCTCGGAAAATGATGTGCACAGTGTTCTGGGACTGGAAAGGCATCTTACTCATTGATTTCTTACCGCGTGGTCAAACAATCAACGCAGATGCTTACTGCTAGACACTTAGGATATTGCGCCGCGCAATTCAGAATAAGCGCCGAGGGTTGCTGTCAAAAAGTGTTGTTTTTCTTCACGACAACGCAAGACCACACACTGCAAATGTGACGAAAAGCCTCCTACAGGGATTTGGCTGGGACTTGTTTGACCACCCTCCATACTGTCTGGACGAAACCATTGGTCGCTACTTGGTTAGGCGACTATCTGGACGAAAATTATTGTTAATAGTACAAGCAAGGGGGTCTGGCGTAAGGTTTGTGTTTGTATGTAAAGCCTTACTATACTCTGTATCACCAATAATGAGCGCTGACAGCTGTCAAAGCTAGCACGTGGGGAAATGCTACGTTGCCACTGAAGCAGATCATGACTCATAACATTCCAAGAGGCTTCCAGGAAGACACAAATACTGGGATCTTTCTTGTGTCAGCCGTATTCGTGTGAAAGGGCACAATCGGTGCAACAAAATGAGAACACAATGATAATAATAATAATCATAATAAAATTCACATAATAATAATAAAAATTAATAAAAATAATAATAAATAATGAAACTTACCTAATTGCTCTCGCTGCTACTAATTATGGGTTCTCTTCCTTTCATAGCCCCCTCTTCGTCACTTCTGTCTCAATCGGATCCGGAATCGATTCCCAAGGAAATGATGAACCGATTTACCCCATCATCGAGTATACATTCACGTTTCATGGCCTCATCCAGTTCTCGTTGCACTCTTAACACTACACGCTTCCAGTTTTCTGAAGTCACTTCCCCAATAGCCGCAACGGTAAGCTTCTCAACCTCACGGAGTGTGACAATTTTATTATGCCGTGCTACGTAATCCTTCACTTGACCCCATATCATTTCTATAGAATTGAAGTGGCAATGATATGGGGCAGCCTGATGATCTCATGGCCATGGCATTCTTGCCATTTCTTCCACGTGGTAGCCTACAGTACATGGGTTTAGGCTTGCGCTGCCGTATAAGGTTGAGAGGGATATTAATTCTGAATGTAAGTGGAATGCGGCTTATACACTTGCAGCAGACATGAATGTGACTTTTACATACCTTGTGTCCTTGTTTCATCTTCTGGGTGATATCCCGTATTGAAATTAGGAACCCTGGTTACTACTGAACCTCATATATGTGCTTAAGTACGTAAATTTGTGTTTTTATTTATTGCTATTTTAAAAACGAATGCCATGTTTCGACAGCGCTTACATCTCGTTCAACTGTCATCAAGGCTCACTCTAGCCCACATTGTTGCCAACATGTGAGATACAAAATCACTGTTGATAAAAAAATATTTCATCGGGACGCATTAGGCTGTACCCATTGCCAAAACTCATTGATCGGTGCGCGTTAGGCTGTAACCATTGTCAAAAACCATTGGATTGGACAAAACGAAGGTTAGAATGGTCGGCTGTGGTGCGGCCTTGGCGCGGGCAGCAAGCATACTGCAGCAAGCGGCGGCAAGCGGGGCACGGTTGACACAAGCTGTAACCATTGTCAAAACCATATTTGTGCGCAAAAAATACACATGCTTATTACAGCGGAGCGATATACTGCATAGTAATTACAGAGCAGATAACAAAACACTAATTTCAGCCATGGAAAGAAAGAATCTTTACAGAGAAGCGAAATATTGCACACACTAGCCTAATTAGAGTGGTGAACTGAGTGCTGCGCACGATTAATGCGCACTAGAGACTGAACTGGGCACTTCTTTGTTTCACATAGTACCGTATAGGCGAGGTTGGCAGTACTGTTATGGTACTGTTTTGAAGATTGATTTGAACAATGGCGCTCACAGCTGAAATTTTCGCTATATTTGGGATGGCTGGGTGGGCCACAGACTGCGGAGTAGGAAACATATATTAAAACATTGCTCCCTGATTTATTTCTCATCGTTTCATAAGGTATTTTTGCTAATCCATGGCTCGTTCTATGTTCATTCAGCACTACTGAGAAGCGTTCCCTTTGTCGCATGGTAGGGGAGAGGGGGGCATGTTGTTACAATTTTCAAATTTTTTTTTTGAACTGTTCTCCTGGAGGCTATTAACCTGTTATGGCAGTGATAATGAAGTATCAGTATTTGGCTTTATGTATAAAAAAAGTGAAGACTGGCGTAAAAATATTTATATTCGTAACTTCTTCAACTGTAAATTGCATTTCTTAGCTTCTGCCAAGTCATTGTACTTCTTAGTGAGGTTATTCATGAACATTTGCATGAACGCATATTGATCTTTTGCAGTACGTCACTCAATGTCCTCTTACATTCACACGAGGCCTGGAAGGTCACATCCATCCAATTTTAAGCAACATATTTTGTGCAAAACTGAAAGCTGTTGAACATCGTTGAGAAAAGCATACGAAAACAACCCTAGGATCCTTTCCATCATGAACCGCGCAAGGCCAGCTACTTGAACAGAACATTCAGTGGGAAGAGTCAATTTTCCTCTATCATACTCCTCCAAAAAATCACTGGGGATGGAAATTTCAACTTCCCTGTCAGTCTGTACCCAAAATGAACATGTTGATCATTTCTTCAGAAACAATTCTTCCTTGACTGAATACCCAGATATATACACCAAGATAGGCAAAACATTGTTAGGAATTTCCAACATATCAAAATCGCATTCTAGAACACTGGAGTGTTGCTCAATATTAACAAATTTATTGAAGCTGTCTGAACAAGGTAGGAGGGTTTTCAAAGGCACATGCTGATTTTGGGAGCAAAGTAACAATGTGTCCTTAAATCTTAATTTCCTTTCACTTCCAAGTAACTGCATATAACTTATGTAGTAGTTTGCACCACTGAGCTGGCGGTTGGAACTAAATCTACCTTCCAAATTGTCACTCTGTGAAACTTACTCAATAGTATGTAGTCAACCTGATGATGCTGAAAAAGGTATGGGATTAGAAGAAGAAAACTGTCCATCGTGTTTATCAATGACTGAAAGGTTTGGGGGCTTAAACTGTCACATTTAGGGACACTTTGTCTCCAATTCTTCAACCACAATGACATTTTCTTCGAGAAATCCACTTGTAATATACTGTGCCCAACTCTAGGAATGGGTATTCCAAGATTCAGACACCTAGATATCAAGGGAAAGGCTGTAGCCGCTTTTGAAAGTTGGATATTTGAATATCGCGCTACATTGCTTCTCGAAGCATTTGGAAATAATTTACCGATAGTTGGATGTCAAGTGACGTAGCGAGTAATAGCAGAGGTGGAGGCTATTTATTGATTAAATAGTTAACTATGGAGTAGAGACTTGAGACTGGGATCAGATTACTGGCACGGCCAAAAGAAAGAGAATGCAATTAGTATCAAGTAAATCGGACCAGGGATTCAAGAGATATGAGGATTTCCAGATATCAGGTGATGACGCGTGACCCTGACAGTTTTGAATAAAAGCCAGCTGGCCGAAGCAACTTCAGCTCATTCTAACACAAGCACTTGGCGTGCAAGTTGCATCTACGCTGAGCCAAGGCACATGGTTGCCAGATCTACGCAGAAGTTCTTTTGAAAGTCGTGATAGTCACGAAAAGTGCTGCGCTACGAGTTGGAACTTAGTAAGTTTACGGCGAGGAGAATCACTGAGGTGATTGATTTTTCTACAGACATTGGTGGAAATATTTATATTTCTACAAGGACATATGCTTGACTTTGTCTAGATTTTAGTATTTTGTCACAGTCCAGTAATAACATAATACTTGGATGTTTAAATCCATTTCAGTCAGTTTTCATTTTTTGTAACTAGTTAACCACTTCGATCTGTCAGTACACTGAAGACTAGTCTATAACGGTGGCGTTCATTAGTCTACGCAAGGGAAACTACAAGTTGCCTAGCGCATGGTAGATGGTGATATTAATAAACCATGCCCAGGGAACGATCTTCAGAACAGCCGTTAATTGCTTAGACTGTCAGTGCTTTTCTTGTACTGATAAGATTACCGTGAGTTATGTTACAACTGACATATTTAAGATTAGATCACTTAGATCTGACCCTATTTAAACAAACTGTTATGGCTTTGATAGAAGCCCATATTAAAATGGAACCACAGTTAATTCAAACGTCGAAAGATACTACCACTATGTCTGACTAGACGAATTGTGGGTCTACAATGGCGGCGGATACAAGGATTATACGTGCTTGTCCGATAGGGCATGTCTATGGATAAATCTGGTACAGACCAGGTTTACTACGCTTCAAGACCATCAAGAAATGTAAGCCACATTTGAATTATATTATGCCTAGCTAATTGGAACAAACTATTTTTCTGCAGATGACCAACACATTTTTTTCTTCGTATTTAAAGCTTGCAATGATTTACGCAAGACTTGTTAGAGTTATTCTGAGCATTTTCAGCACTCAGAACAGTTTAGGATCGATGACCGAGCATTTCGAAGATTTATTTGAAATTTTCATATTTTTGGGAAACCACGGAAAACAACCGATGTAACTGTAAAAGTTAAATTTATTTTTGTTGAGGAATGGATATTTTTTCCATATTCGAAGGTTCGAACATGTGGATTCTCACATAATGAGATGATAATTAAACATATTTAAAATAATATAAATCATAATAATAATAATAATCCACTAATAATAATAATAATAATTTTTATAATTTTTCTAAATAATTCTTGGATATTATATTTTCTAATAATCATATGTATTGAGAGAGAGCCTATGAAGTAGTTTAATCATTTCTAGTTTGGAACAGGAGATTTTCCGAAGGAGAGTGGTTAGCGCAAGCCCGCATTCAACCAACATTTCAGTTCTGGTTGAACAGTTGATATTTGCAATGAGCAAAGTATATTTTTCAGATAGCACGGAGAGGCATGAAACGGGAAGCAAATGATATTTGTATCAAATAGGATATTTTTGTATTTATATACAATCATGACGTAAATACACTCGAAAGTGAAATAAAGATTTTCATAAGTATGGTAAATTCACGGGTTGAACTGAATGGTAAAATAAAATAAACTTGTAAGTTTATAAATCTTCCAGTGTTGATAACAAGCAGAGGCTTGATTTATTGTATACATTTTGGGAAGAAAATTTATATGTGTGGAGTAGTTGAAATGCCATTCCCAGGTGCGCATGTTTAAGTCGCAGGAATGAAGAGGTTTTTTCGAGCATCAATCAAATAGCAGGTTCGATGGCTCAGGTTTATAGTAGGAGTATTGGAACTACTCATTTCGTCGTATGAATGACCCGAAGGTTATTTCTTGAAAACCATCAGTTCTTATTTCAACCTTGTTTACGAATTCCATTTAGACTTTGATTTTGCTAGAACCCGGATTTGTCATGATAGTAGTTTATTCTTCTTCAGAGGAAGACCTTTGCCGTTGTTGTTGTAATATTGTGTTCTTACACAAATAATAGAATGGGCCACTGCCAATTAAAAATAATTCTTTAACCACGAATAATTTGAAGGATATTTTCAATCCTAGTGCCATGAACTAAATGAATTCATTATAAAACTACAATTCTAATTTCCGCATTCTGTCGAAGAATTGCAAGTTGTGAAAATTGCTAAAAATGCCCATGAATATAAATATTTTTTTATAATAATGATTCCAAGTGGAAAATTGAATAATTGAATGGTTCAACCATTTATTGATCAAGTTGATGATTCAGAAATCATATATTTTGTTAGGAACTTGAAATTCATAATCGAGTCACTTCTCGAATGTTTAATGTCAGAAGAACAATTAATTGTTGTTGTGCTTCGCACAGTTCTTCGATGCTATGCTCAAGGTCAAATACTTTTCAGATGTTATTAATATATGTAAATAATTTGTGTTGCTTCGATGATGATAATATTTTTTCGACAATGTATTCTTGAAACTGGAAAACTAAGTGAAAGTTTAGAATTCTATGAACATTTATTCTACGAGTGTTAATATCATGTAAATATTCAAACAGTGATCTACGATATTTCCAGTATAGACAATTAACTTTGAACTGGAATTAAATATTAATAATTTTGGAACACAGTCTACAGGACTATTAATCGGACTTGTGTTCCAAAAAGATTGTCAAATGTGTTTGGAAAATTTCTGTATATTGTGTGTAAATAAGAGTGTGGATCGCCACACGTGGATGATGCTGCTTTGAGCATCCTTGCAGTCAGATTTTAACTTCAAAATAAACTGAGATAATTTTACAGGGTGTGTTACTCCCAATTAAATCTCCTTCTATCCTTATTGTTGCATTGAGCCAAAAATCAGCAAAGCATTTTTTTAATTTGATGTCGTTTTTGCGATTTGCTTTAACCCATCTGGCGCTCCGGGATATTTTGACTCTCGTGCTGACTGATTATTGGTAAAATGCATATGTGGTCGTGCGGACTCCGGTCTAAACGGGCACAATACTGTCAGCCCTAATTGGTTCCCTGAAAACATTGTTGAATCTCTGACCTTCGAATGCACTCTTCATATTGACAATATGCCACCAGTACCAAATTATTGCCAAGAAAGCCGCAGTATGTTCACAATTTGCAAAGTTTGTTTCCTTTGATGACATACATTTGAGAGCAGCTACATTTCTATCATCAACAACCTTAAAGGCCAGATTATCATTTTGCTTTTGGATAGTTGAAGGATATAATACCATAAGGGAGAATAAATGCCCATATTTTACTAAGGAGTCTTTTTTCCTTCTTGTACAGCAGTTCCAAGTGCTTAAAATCTGCTGTAACAATATTTTCAGTCATCGAAGACTGGATACTTCAAACATCTTTCACCTTTAACAATCCAGTTGTTGCGTACACACTTCAATATGTGTACCGTGTCAAAAATTATAAACAGCTTCCGTGTACTATCAACAGGATGCACAATAGATGACTCTAAAGCACGATTAGGTGTCAGTAATTCGAATGCCTTCCTATTTACAACTTTATTATCAGACACGATTGACAAGACAGTAAACCCAATGTTCTGGATCTCCCTAACAACATGTAATAATATGATTTTCAGCCGATCAGCTGTTAAATTATGGACAGGTACAATGCTTACAACATCCTTCCTTATATTTGTAGACAACGCTGGATATCATGAAGACCTGAGCAGTCCTAGCTGCAGTTTCCTTATCATTCTTACTGACACCAAATTTCGTATCACCTTTAAATGTCAACAGGGGTTCAATGTAAATCTCATCAAGAGCACATTCCCTAATACAGTAGTTCATGATCTTTCAAGTACTTCTTCTTTAGACTGAGATACTCAATACTCCCATTAATGTCAAAAGTACTCAAATCAAACTTACCGAGCAACTTTTGTAGATTTGATGGATGAGGCAGATAAATATGACCACTCCGATATAAATTCTTGTACGCTGATGACGAGTGAACATATATGGGAGCTGCCAAGAGTAACGTGTCTTCACTTTACCTACGATTGTTTGCCTTAACATCTAAAAAAATAATTTGCTCTATTAAAAACTGTAATGGTGTACAATCATCACTCGAAAACCGTCTGTGTAGGATGTCCACAGCAGCATTCACTACATACAACTTTCTTCCATTTTCATCGCACACAGAATTTTCAACGCACTGAAGTAGTTCATCAAATGAATTTTTGTTAGTGATGCAAAGACCCTTTTGTGGCACTTTATGTTTGGGAATCTGCAACCCATTGACAACCAGCTCAATGCTGAGGTTATTTATAATACACCCAGAACCTGTAATTATGGGCACTGCATCACTCACATTCATCAAGCACATCACCAACTTGTCTTCTGTCTTGACATGTGTCCATTCCTGCTTAAATGTATTCCTGTTGGAGGAGAAGTGTTCAGATATATCTGATACACTGTGCAAGGAATTCTCTTCTTCGTAGTGTCTGAAGTCTTCCAAGCTCGCTTCCATGGGTTTATCCAGATGTTCTTTCTCTGCATCACACAGTCATCTAGAAGAAGGCCCATGAGTGGATATATATCCTGGCAAATTCGGAAATATTGAAGGTACTGCATCAGGCTTCAACTTCGGATAACCCGTAGCAAATGTATTTATTTCCCCATCAACTATAAATTGCTCTGTTGTTATAACAGTGCTATCAGGAAAATGTTTTCTACAGATTATAGGCTTGCTCACTTTAGAGAAGTCAGTGAAAATTATTCTTAACCATTATTTTCTTAATTTTTCGTCCTTTGGGAGAGAAAATGTAGAAACATTTTCATGCTGAGAACTGTAATTGCTCTTACAGCTAGCCACATTACAGCATCTCGGTATTTTGATTTCCTGTAAAGGGATACATTCATTAAGTTTCTAACTTTAACTCAGATAATTAACTTAGCATGCATTCCATTAGTCCGTAACATCCACAATATTAGGCTAACATAAGTTCGTACATAACCTGCACCACACGTGCGTTTGATTAATATGTAGCATTAATGAGAAATAAAGTATCGCAGGTGTTAACACTTAACCTGTAGGCTACTTGATTATTGCAGCTACTGTACATGGTGCACCACAACACAAGTTGGATGCAAAGTTGGACGTTACACTTTATAAAACACTAACTATTCTCACACTGCTATACACAAGAAATTCACAAGTTGACTCAACCGGGGTCACTTCTTTGCCTGCGTCACAGACAAGAGTGCTACTCGCACTAGGGCCAGTATATTTAGTAAGCCACGGTCTATTGTGAGTGACGGGGTTTTGTCCCGGGCCACGACCATGATGAATCATAGGGAGGTGAGGCACGGAGATGTTGCACCATTCTGACGTTGGGAGTGGTTGAAATTATTGTACATTATTATAATTGGTTAAGCTGCGGTTTTCTCCAGTAGTGGTACTGCTTTCTAGCGGCAGTAATGTAACGGCGAATGATGTATAGAAACTGGGGACTGTCATGACGGTGAAAAATGGTGTAAAGTTAGAGCTAATTATCAGTGTGGGTCGTGACGGCATGTTGTCGTAAAGTTAAATAAGAAATGGATGATCTCGACATGACGCTCGTAGTATTTTTGGAAGAAGAAGAGTCATCCGAAGACGATAGGGGACGTTCGGTGGCAAGTGAAATTTTTAAAAAGTGACCTACAAAAGGTGCATATGAAATTTTACTGCGTCGTCATCTTCACAGCATTGAAGATAAATTCAGAGAATATTTTCGGTTGACAACAGTGTTATTTGATTCATCGTCATCATCTAAAGGCTAGGCTTTGTCGCTGCAACCACATTTGTCTCTCATTTGCTGAACGTTTTAAGTCAGCATACTTTTTAAATTGAAGTCCATGCATCACAGAATCCAGATGAGCCGTCCGCGGTCTTCCTCTTCCTTTCTTCCCCAGAACTCTTCCCTCCAGTATGGTGGTCAGGAACACATTATGACGTCAGGTGTGGCTAATGAAAATTGCTTTCCTCTTTTCTATAGTAGTGATCAATTGTCCTGTTTCGTCTACTTCCTTGAGGACCCATTCGTTAGTCTTTTTCTCAGCCCAGCTTATTTTCAGCATCCATCTCCACATCCACATTTCTGCTGCTTCCAGGCGTAGTATGTCCTGTTTCCTTAGAACCCAAGTTTCGCATCCCTATAACAAAACACTCCAGAAAATGTTTTGATAAACAATTTTCTAATTTTAATGCTAATGTGCCTACTTGTCAGAAGCTGTCTCCTATTGCTGAAGGCTTGCTTAGCGAGGGCAATTCTCCTTTAAATTTATGTGATGCACATATTATCGTCAGTGACAATGCTTCCTAAGTAGCAGATCTGACTGCACTGTTGAATGGTTTCACCATTGATCTTGATGTTTGTTTGGATATTTTCATTGGATTTGTTGACAACTAACACTTTGGTTTTGGAGGTATTCAGTTTCAAATTTGCTTCCTTTAGCGTTGCTGACTAGACTCGCAGCACTTTACTTAGTTCCTTCTCCGAGTCGGCGGTTAATGCAATGTCATCTGCAAATCTTATACAATGGATTTCTTGTCTGAATTACATAAAGGATGACACAACTTCAGTGCCTTATAACAGAAACAAAAGACCAATATTTCCTGAACAGGAACTCTGGGTATTTTTGAGATTAGTAAGAATATTAATTAACAATAATACAATAGTAGGCCTATTAGTTTTATCGTCTAAATATTTTATGTATCATTTAGAAACAATATTGGGTGTGATAATTCGCTTTGCTCATTTGATGTAAATGTCAATTGTCCTGTTGATGTAGGAAATATTACATATCCTTTACTTTAACTGTGACAGCTACTATATGTTTTGGATGTTGGGTCCTTTTACTGTATTTGCTTTCGGTTGATACATGTCGTAATTCAGCATTATCAACCAGCGTGGATTGCATCCTCAGTTGTACTTGTTCATGTCGAGGAAGTTCCTTTACAATTTTCGCCATAGACATGAAAATATGATCTGTTTCATCTAATTGTGCAGTGGAATTTACGTTCCGCCTAGCTATTTGTTTAAGCAGCTGCAGTCGTCCCTCAGAGTGCGCTGATCTTTTTCTCTTTTTTGGTGTATCCCCCTGATTACGAATGTTTTCCGTCTCATCTTCCTCCAGGTTTGACAAGACACTTCCTTCGTTTTAGACCTGTGTATCCTCCTCTACAGCAGGAGTTCCGTTGGTATCTACAGTACATCTGCACAGCTCTTATCTCCAACAACTTTGGTAATAGTACTGAAATACAGAATAATATGATCATTATTCATTAGTAATGAATAGTAAAGCCCACGAAGAGCGATCGAATAAGTATCTGTTCAACTGAAAATGTATTATTTAGTTTTGTTACATAATTTCCGATTAAACGATCCTTTTCTTTACCTTCTTCTCAATGAACTGAAGTAGTCTAAGAATGACAATAGCACAGTTCTCTTCTTTTCTGCGTCACCAGCGGAGCCAGTTATTGGTTTTTCTCTTCGCCTAACATAATGATCTCTTATGTCGGCCCACCTCTTGCTGCAGTCAACAACAGTATAAGGGCTTCCAAAATACTGGATCGACATTCATGAACTACAAGGAGTTTTATTCATTCACTATGCTAGCGGTTGTCGACGCTGATTGGAAATTTATTGCAATAGATGTCGGATCTTATGGCAGAGAAGGAGACGCAGGTATCTACTTAAAAGCAAACTAGGACAAAACATTCAACCCAATCCGTTTAATATACCTCCACCGAAAACATTGCCCGGAAGAAATAATGCTGTACGGTACCTCATATGATTGTTGGAGATGAAGCTTTTGTTTTACACGAACATTTAAAGAAACCGTGCCCCAGACAGCAATATTTGAGTGATCCATCGAAAGCTGTATATAACTATCAACTATCGTGAGCTAGGAGAACGACTGAAAATACTTTTGGAATTTTATGGGCTTATTTTCGATCTTTTTTCAGCCAATCGCTACTGCCTCTGAAACTGTCGATAAGCTTATTGCTTGTGCCTGTATTTTACATAACATTTTACGGGAAGCAAAAGTACCCCCTCCAGCTCACGAGCATGTTCCGCTTACTGCATACAATTTGTTCCCACTATCAGCAAATAACGTTCGAGTACGAAATTCACCTATCAAACCCGATAAATATTAAAAACTATTTCAATGGTCCTGGTGCTGTTGAATGACAAAATAATTAAGCAACACCTTACTGAAATCTTAATTGTTACTCATTGTAAACAATTTAACCTGGTGATGTTGAGTGATCGAAGGGTATTTTATTTTTTAAACCATTATTTTACATCCCAAGAATAATGTATGTTAATTAATTAATGTCTAATATGGTATACAATGCAGGCCAGTCATTTTCTATTGGACGAAGTAATTATACGAAAAATAAGGTATATGTCATGATTTTTACAATATGCCAATTATAATTACAATGTATCAACATAACCATTAAAAATAAAATATATCACAATTGATTTCTTAAGTTTACCGCCGAATTCACAACAAAGATATTGATTCAGTTGGGCTTGTCTGTAATCTTTCATTGTACAATGCCTCATGATTCTTTAGGAAATCTATTAATATTTCCTATTTTTCCATACTTCAATACTATCATCTTATTAGTCATGGTATATAATTCACTACTTTCAGCACACACTGTAAACCGTACAAAAACGTTGACGAACTGTTTGTTCCCACACTCACGACTGCCATATGAATGACGCCATCGCAATTTTATGTGACAGTGGTAATCAACTCTTCCTAGAAAACCACTCACCTTTGTTTCTGTGCGGAACGTTTTTGTAATGTCATTCGCCGTCACATTACGGCCGCTACTGGAGGAAACCACAGCTTTACCGTGTTTATGTGTATGGGTTCCTAGCTAGAGGATCAGGTTTATAGAGAGGGGATGTAGATATTAACACTTCGTTTGGCGAATGCTGGAGGATTTATTAATTGGATTTCTTCTTGAAGAGTCGAATGTGGATCGAGCTCTTGGGAGTTTTTACTAAGTTTGGACTTAGAATTTCGAAGATATGTAGTACGACACTTGTGCTTCTGGGGACTTGGAAATTTCGGGATATGTATAATATAGTACAAGAGTTGAGCTGAAAAGCCGGTCGTGGCACTTCTCACATCAGAGAATGCTGCTATGCCTAGTCTCAAAACGACAATACTTGCCCTTTTGTTTCAAAAAGCTATAAGGTTGTGCAAACTCAGGTCTGATTACTAAGTTTGAGGCACATAGCCAATTATTTAGCCGACGAGTATTGGCGAGCTATGCTGAAGGTACAGTTAGATTCAAGTTCGAAGTGGACTCTGAATGTCCAAAATAATTCGGGGATCTAAAATATTTTATTGACGAATATATTTGTGTAACTCAAGCAATTCTGTTAATACGGCAAGTAAACAAACATGCATTCAAATCAAACTAGGATGCGAGTGAAGCCAGACTGATTTTCAAGTGCAATGTAATAGGCCTGATTACTTGGGAGCAATACCCCAGAATAAGTAGCAATAGTCTTCACTCCAGAGATCATCAACTGTAAGTACACATCTACATCATCCCCAAGGGTTCTTCAGTGTATGTCAGTATTGTTGGGCCGTGCTTATAGGATAGGGAGTGTGATAGGATATTCTGTACGTAACAAAAAGTTTGCCTGTGCAATATATTTTCAGAATACAAATGTTTCATCTGATTTACCAGTTTTCATTTGTTGAAAGAAGTTCAGTAGTGTATTTGAGCGTGAATGACTATCGCTGGTATTGACTCCGGCGCGGTGCATAACCCACTCCACCCCGAAACAATTATTAAATTTATTGAGATTGAGGAATATTATGAATGTCATATTAATTTTTGAAGCCCTTGAATTCGATAAGTTTCGTATAGTTACAATACTTGAAGCGGGAAGGTGCCCTGACATTGGCATGAACAGAGGTGGCACTGCTACTGGTATTCTGCATTTTCCACACCCCTGAAAACAGGTGCAACATGTTGCACAGGAATACATTGGAAGCCTGCAGAGGTATTGTGACTCCGTAATAAATGATTGACTATGTATGCATAAGTTGGCTTTTCGTTATTTCCAGCTCTCGTATACACTGTACTTAAACATATATATACACTGCTGTGCAAATCGTAAGGACGAACTGTCGCATGTTTTTTCACTGCCAGTAACAAAGCTCGTTGAAACTCAAACCTTTCATTGGAAGACCTGCTACAGTATGATACTGCACTCGTATATGTATGGGATCGGAAATATCCGTGTTCTCAAAAGTTTTCTAACTAGACAATGTTAAATAAAATCGATACTGGAATCAAGCCACGAAACTGGAGTATACATCTCGCCGAGTTAGCCAGTTAACCGAGCCGACCAATGAGGAAATTATTAGCAGTCACGTGAGCGACTTAGCACTAGGGAGCACAGTACTTTGAGAACGATGGAACTATGATGCACGGAGATACTCGAAGACTTCCGAGTCGAGCCGAAAGACGCACGCGAGGGAAGTGTGACAAGAAGTTCGGAGGAGGGGAGACTCAAGCTTAGCGCGTGTTGAATATGACCAATGAGAAGCGAACTTACTTAGAAGAGAGCAAATAAAGCAATTAGCATAGCTAATTACCAGCGAGATTTGAACACTTCATAATATCATTGAAGGTGTTAAATAATAAATAAAAGGTATTTATTAACATTGCGGTTAATTAAATGAGTAATTAAGAATTATATTATTATCGCTAATAAGGAATCAATCAGATCCTTGTTCTGAAAGGTGACGCTAAATTTATTGTAGGGGAGGAACATCGCAGAGAGGAATCAAGGCTCTTATTACTTACGAATTCGAGAGAAGCGGACGTCTGAATGAAATACTCTACCAACGAACAAAGCTAATAGAAATTATTATACTTCTGAAAAAGATTATTACTGCTAGAGAATAGTAATGAGAACGACGGCACTTAGTGGTGTGCAAAATTATTAAGTCGACATCCAACTATATTTGAAATTTATTAAGTATTCTACGTATTTTATCATGTCGAAACTTCTGAAGTTGAAGGAGGCGAATATAACTGAATCTGCAGAGATCGTAATGGCGAACTAAAATGTTCATGGGAACATAGCTATGATGGCAGCGAGAATGTTCGAAATGACGTAACATCAGTATTGTGGGGGAGATAAACATCTCGTCTCTCCCATGTTAAAGTATACTACATCTACAAAAGTAATTTCACCAACTACAATGACGTATATTAATATATCGAACTTTGGCGGAGAAGACAGAAGAATTTCAAAAACGAGGGCGGCTAGGGTTGATCCCAGTGCCATCAAGAGAGAAGTTTATTTTAAAGAAAGCGATTCCTAAAGATCTTATTTGGAAGATCTATATCAAGTCACGATCTGGTAACTTATTAGACAGATCTGGTCATAAATATTTGGTGACATAATTCGCATTTCACACAAGAAGATACACAAGCAGAAAGGACGGCTACACGCAGATGTTCGAGTCCGAATTCCGTTCCTGACAACCTGGAAACTTCCGAAGGAGATCGAGGAGAGGCCCACAGGACATCTTGAAGATTCGAGCTATCAGAAACAATCCGTTTCTGAGAAACAGCGAAGAAAGCCCACTTCTAGTCAACTATAACGCAACATAAGGTAGTCTCATAACCAACGATATATCCCATTTTGTAGAATTTTAGATACTGTTGAGAATATCCGACAACTTGATATATTAATGCCATTTTTCTAAATTTTTGCAATATCTTTATTGGATTTTTCGAATTTATATTTTCATGGCTACGTCATGTAGATGTTTATTCTCGATTTTTCGTCGATTTAGACAATGTAGAATTGTTATTTGTAATTTTTGAATTTTGCGACTATCGAATTTGAATGATGGAGAATTTTCGTTTAACTCAGAATATTTTTATGGTAAAGTTTAAGTGTGTTTAGATCACATTTTATTGGGGTTTAAATTGTATTAAATCGTTCTTTAATAACGATGGAAGTAATGGAAATTTGTTCCAAGATTGATATACAGAAATTTATTTTAGAGAATGCGATTCTTAAAGATCTTATTTGGAAGATCTATATCAAGTCACGATCTGGTAACTTATTGCACAGATCTGGTTATAAATATTTGGTGACATAATTCGCAAACATAAGAGTTTGGAAGGTAATAAGAAATGTAGTAAAGCAAGAATTAATATAAGAATATAATGTGAAGTTAATGAATACGAATACAGCGTATTTTTAAAATAATATTATTTTGAAAAATGATTTGAAGGAAATATCACAGCTTTATTGAAATGTGAGTTCTGTAAAAAATGTTATTGGAAGATTAGTATTTTATCGTATACTTGTTAAATTAATTTGTCGATAGAACCAGTATTTTTATTTGATATGTTTATGTATGATGTTGAAACTGCTATAGAACTTGTTAACGTGAAGTTAGTTGAGAAGAATATGTTATTTGGAAAGGAACTGCGAAATATCTCTAAGAGAGAGATCTTTATTGTTCCCGTATTGACGGAGGTATTTGTTAGAAGTATGACAATGAGCATTGTGAAGCCATTGGTAAATTGTTGAAAGAATGTCTGTAGTGACAGATTAAAGAGGAAGCTGTATTGTTGGTATTTATTAATATTTGAAGTGATTGAAATAATCTCATAGAGTTGAAACTCCTTGAAAGCATTAGGACAGTGAATCCTAGTTGAAGTTGTATCTGATAGAAATTATTGGATCAATGGATCTTTGTTGAAACTGAGAGTAAACTGAGTTCTATTTAAATGGTTCTAATCGGAGATTGAATTTACGGTAATTATTCAACGATTTGAAAAAGTTTATTTTTATTAAGTATTTTTATTTTTTGATGGGAGACTAGTTATAGGAGGTCTATGAACTATGTCTTTACTTAATTGTACGGATTATAGAATCCCGAATTGAAATAGTTTCCCGAATAAGACTTAGTATGGTGAAAGATTTGTTCTGAAAGTCGATAAGAATTTAAGCAAAGAAATAGGACGACGATTTATGTCTATTTTGAATGTGAAGAAGGCAGTTTGCCCAATGTAAATAATTTATTCTTAACTTGAGTAGTCGTTGAACTACATCGCCGATATTTGTGTTGTATATAAATTATATTTAGGATTTACGAAAAGTTTATAGTCATATTTATGCGTGTTGTAACTTTAATTTTAATTTAATTTTTAATAGAGATTTTTATCGCTTCTATGAGAAGAATTTAAGTGATAGGAAACGGGAGATAAATTGTATAGAGTAACGAATGGTTTTGTAATGACGGAGATCTACGTCAGGGGTAAATTCATTTTATTTTGGGGATATTTTTTTAAAGCTTAATAACATTAATTTAATTTTGTTGTTAAACGCCCGTTACCTAGGGCACAGCAGTTGTTTGCCACGAATGTATTTGTAATTTTTATTTGAGCTTATGAAAGCCAATGCAAACATATTTAATAGTTTCTAGAAGAAACAAAGTTGTAATGAAACTGAATAATGACATTTGGTCATTTTTACCGTGACTTACGCATACTATAAATGCGAGAGTTAGGAGGCGTGCATATTTAATGTTAATAAAGATGGCAGGCACGTTTCTACGATTCCCTGATTTTTATTATAGAAATCTGGCATTGTCTTTGTAGTTAAATTGTAGTGGAATTTGCTATAGGATGGAAGTTTTCGGAGGGGCCTTATCCGTATCCTTACGCCCGAGATTATCCTGGATTCCCGTTTTTCCTGAGTAGTTTGAGAACCCTATTTCTCTGTAGTTTGTTTCTATAACACATTCTGATTGAAAAATCGCTGTTCATTGTTTTGAGTGTATTCGCCATGTAGCACTGTGTTGTTTTTTAGCCGGGACTTCAAGATGCTACAATCCGAATGTACCCAAAAGAGATGGGTTATGCCCTAATCCAGAAATAAATTACATGAGATTAATAAAACACTAGGATGACCAGTTTCGATCGTCAAGCGATCATCATCAGATCCATTACACTTAGGCTACAAAATCTATGTTTGAAATACAGGTGAAAATATTTACAATATGTACAATTATTTAGTTGCAGTATTGGTACTGCAACTGTCAGTGTATGCTAAATGCAGTATATATGTTAGGTGAAATGCTAAATGGTGATAGCTATCCGTAGATTGTACTTTAGAGAGATTATATGGTTGTAAACTATGGTTAAACTATAAAATTTTAGGCTAACTACTTATCTGATTGTCTTCCGTACAACAGCTACTCGCAGTTTTCGTGCTCACTTGAACTCACTGTGCGGTAGACTGCGGTGGTTATCTTAACGACTGGTTTTTCCCTGCTTTCTCCCCCCTGCTCCTACGTGCTGTGGGGAGTGATAGCGATGTGTTTATGTGAGGTGTTGCCAACCTGGATAAGATGTATGTTATTGAATGAGGTGGGTATACAATTATTAAAGACCGTGGATTAGCCCTCGCCACGCGTGGAGCATAACCCATTCGAACTAAGCGTTGACGGTCTTATGAGGACGTCCCGGCACCTTTAATACTGCCACGAATATGGGCCTTGGTTTCTTGCAGAAGAAAAGTACATCGTACACCTGATCCAGATAACATTTACCTATTAACACATTAACCATATAATCTCTCTAAAGTACAATCTACGGATAGCTATCACCATTTAGCATTTCACCTAACATATATACTGCATTTAGCATACACTGACAGTTGCAGTACCAATACTGCAACTAAATAATTGTACATATTGTAAATATTTTCACCTGTATTTCAAACATAGATTTTGTAGCCTAAGTGTAATGGATCTGATGATGATCACTTGACGATCGAAACAGGTCATCCTAGTGTTTTATTAATCTCATGTAATTTATTTCAGGATTAGGGCATAACCCATCTCTTTTGGGTACATTCGTGTTGACCGACTGAAAAGCACTAAACTCTTGTTTACTAAGGCAACACTGAAAATATGGCTGCAAACACCACAATGCTACAATCCTTTATTTTTCCAGCGGCGGATTTTTGGTGGATCATCCAGATATAAGGGTACAGTACGGAACACAACTGAAAGGAATATTCGTTGAGACGAACAGAAAAGCCACTTTTATACTGAGACAATGCATTTCACGTACGTCCCTGTGACCCATGTTGGTCCCCTTGACATCACAGACATGGTTCTTATAAGGGTAAGTGATCATCTCGGACGGCGATGCATGCTCTGCAAAATATTCCCATGCTGGCCACATAATTGGTAAGGAGTTCTTGTGGTAGGGTGTTCCATTCCTCCACCAGCGTGGTTGATTGACAGCTGCTGGATGTCCATTTGTGCATGTGGACGTGCTGTAATACGTCTGGCCAACATGTCCCACACGTGCTCGATGATATTAAAGTCTGAGGAACGGGCAGGTCAGTCCTTTCGCCGAATATCCTCTTGTTCCAAGCGCTCCTACATCTGTCCTGTGAAATGGGGACGTGCATTATGGTCCATAAAAATTAAGTCCGGGCCGAATGCATCCCTGAAAAGACGCACATGGGGACGGAGTGCACTGTCAAAGTAGCGTTGACCGGTGATTGTACCCCGTTCAAGGATTTGGAGGTTGGTACGCCCATGCAACATTATGCCTCCCAAAACCATAACTCTTGGACTACCAAAATGATCGTGTTCGACAATGTTCCTGGGGGCATTACGTGTTCCCTCCTCTTACCAGATGAGGGTACATCTCGAATCACTACGCAGACTAAATTTCCTCTCATCTGAGAAGAGCACGCAACCCCACTCCTCGTTAGGCCGGACCTCATGCTCTTGGCACCATCTCAAACGGTGCCGCCGATGTGCAGGTGTCAACGGAGCACGCCTGGTTTCTATGCACGTATGGGCGACCATGTTACCGCACTTTCAGCCATTTCCACCAAGGTGTTGATAAGTTATGTGGCTTTATCTATCTCATCCTTAAGCAGTGTTTATTACATGCATAGTTTGTTTATGAGTCGGCTATATTTCTCTTATTATGATGAAGGTTATACTAAGGGCATACTGCTTAAGTTCAATGTGCTTTTGAAAATTCAATTTTATGACAAGTTCATCTCAGAAAAATTCTCCAATAAATTTACAGTAGCGTTCTGCTTGCTTATTGGAAGGGTACGGCTATCCAGAAACCGAAATTGTTAGCAGTGATAGCTCATATCACTGCCGACCGCCCAGCTGCGTAGTGGCTGGCATTCTTGGCTGTCCCCGCAGAAGCCATGTTCGATTCCTGGCTCTGCCAAGAAATTTAATTCTGGCCTGGGGCTGGAACGGGGTACACTCAGCCTCGTGAGGCAAAACACTTCGATTCCTACCTCAAGCATCCTGAAAGTGGTTTTCGGTGGTTTGCCTACTCCAGTGCAGGGAAATGCCGGGATGGTACCTACCATAAGGTCACGGCAGCTTCCTACCGCAATCCAACCTCAATTACAAATACACTCACTAATACAGACATCACAGTTGCACAGATTATCAGAAAATGTATACATACACCATATTACACGGTGCTATAAGATCACGATTTCGCAAAGCCCCTAAAGAATAAAGAAACACCATATGACTGTCCTAGTTCCTTACTAATATTCTTTGATTGAGAGATCGGACAAACTATTTCTGGCATTATTGTACTTTTCTTGCTCTACCTAGTTCAATAAAAATACACTTTAAGGTATGCATGAGTTTTACTGACAAGAGGTAACTTATGCAAGAGTTCTATACTAAGACATCAAAAATGTCCAAACTTGGAACTTCATTATAAGATGGCGCAATTGCTTATTCCTTACTGTGCCTACGCAAATGGAAGTTACACTGCGATCCATTACGAAATAGAGGAAGATCAGTTTATTATTATTGAGCTGACCATCAACATTTCAAATGAGAAATGAAGCACATGGTATGGATTTCACTGCAGATATAGATAAGAGATTGGAAAGAATTAACATATCAATCCCGATACGGTTTCATTTCATTGCAGAGAGGTCCAATTCACCAATCTAAGGGGACAAAACAGCAGATTATAATTGTTACTTAACTCACACTGTCACTTCTACTGTGAAACATATTTGACCGGACTTGTAACAATCAATGAACGCGAACGGTTACAAAATGTTGAAGTTGCAGCAGCATGGAATATACTTTCCTTCCTTCGGGGAAGGTTAGAGAAGGATTTCCTAACTCTCTCCAACCCCTGCCTCATAAATCGAGTTGCCTTAAAGTAAAATATCACTGAAATAGAATGTCATCTATATATATAAAGCTCAATGATTGTCTGTCTGTCGTTTGTCAGTTTGTTTGTCTGTTATTTATACAAATCTACACCGTTCCACCAATGTGAACCAAAATTTGTATACTTTCCCGTTGGAACCCTTCGGGTAACACTGTCCACTTTAAATTTCGGACAGACGACTCCATTCCTTACATGTAGGCTGTTAGCCACAAATCTACACCTTTTCACCTAATTGCACCGAATTTTACATACATACACTTTGAAAGCATGCTGGTATCTCTGACCACTTTAAATTCCGTACAGACCAATCCATTCCTTGCATTTAAGCCCTTTAACAAAAAATCTACACCGTTTCACCTAATTGCACCGAATTTTACATGCTTACCCTTTGGAACCCTGCAGGTAACACTGTCCACTTGATATTTTGGACATCCCTCTCCATTCTCTACATTTAATAACAGACAAAAGGAACTTGAAACCACGTTTTAAGGCCCTAGAACTATTCATGTCCGGAGTAGTGTAACTGTAGGAATATTTTAATAATTCTATTGTTGACTGGCAAATCGGGCTGTATCACGTCACCCCTACTAGTGTTTTGGTGCAGAATTGCGAAAATGGTTACATCGCTGCTTATTAATTGCAGTCACGGGGAGAAATTACAAATTACTTCAAAAAGATTTCTTAGGCCCCTGAGAACAATTATCATCATGAACATATTATGCCTGTGTATAATTAGGAAGGTGTTGGTGCAGTATATTGAGGTAATCAGCTGCAATAAGCATTGGTGCTTTCCAATTTACTTTCATTTATTCCAATCCTTATCCTTGAGCGCTATGTGGCGATGAATGACACTAATGCTACCTCAGGAGCCCGGGACAGCCAATGTTTTCCAAAGTGCTCTGATGATTTTCCTATGGCGCTATGTGATAAAAGACGACACTATTGGTCTCTACTTTTCTAACAGCCAATGAGATATAGGCCCTAGGCAGTGTCTTTTATTTCACTCACTCCTCTTTCCCTTCATATTTCTCAATTCTTAGTAAATTACATGTGTCAGTACTGTAGTTAGTAAATAGCCGTTTTCCAATTCATTATTGTCACTTTCATTACGGGAAAATGACCTGGATGTTACGTCCATTATACTGTACTACTAATCACCCCCACTACCACCACCACAAAAAGGTTATATTTCTAAATTGTCTTTTTCTGTTAGTTTAAGTATCATGTGCCAGTTCTGTAGTAGTATTCATTATATTGTTACGGCTGTGAGTTTGTGTCATCGCTCGCCGCTTGAGTCACAACTGCCCCAGGGGCTGGGCTGTGGCCTGCCTCCTGTATTGCGTGTGCCTTATGCAACAGGGCTACTAAGACAAAGGGATAGTCCAGAATATTCGTGACTGGACCAGCGATGGAAACCTCGAGAAGCCGTGAACCCTGGATGGATCTAGAAGCATGTATTGAGTCACCGGCCTGCTATATAAGTGCGACCTGTCAACGGGGGTTGTTGTTGTGTTTTACGAGCTAGTGTGAGCGTTTATTCTGAGCGACAGAAGTGTGGTGACTTGCGAAACCCCTAGTATAGCGGCGAAGTGAGAAACATACTGGGGACTGCCGTGTTCTGAGTGAGTGTGCTTTCACGGAGTGTCTGAGATATTGTGGTGTCGAAATCCAGTGACATTGTTTCTCCCAGCTTGTGAACAGCGCGCAGCAAGTGCTCGTAAGTACTGTAGTAGGCGCACATTAGGAAGAAGTTGCATGTAGTTCTGTCAAGGCCACTAGGCTCATTAGCGGCAGGATTAACTTCTGTGGTTTGTTGACAAGTGAAAGGGCAAGAGCTCTCCACAAGCAAGAGACTTGAGGAAACTGGAGTAAGGTTCCTATTGTCTGTAATTGCTGATGAGTAGTGTAATTTTCTGGCCGCAATAAAGTTAATTACTTCTTTAAGCAGTAATTGGTGTTGTGTTTCCTACCCACCGTAATCCAGTTAACAAAAGTGCCACTAGGGGGGGTGGCACGTAACAACTGGTGTCAGAAGCCGGATTACGAACTCAAGCACAACACCTGACGGTCCTGGTTTCAAAACCCGAGCAGGTCATTTTCTCTAATTTTCCTGTGAGTGCATGCCCTTTACAAGACAAACAACTAAAATGGAGGAGAAATTGGCAGCATTGCTAGAAAAGTTAAATGGCATGGAAACCAAGATGGAGGACGGCCAGAAGAATTTAACTAAGGAGCTAACTGCCAAATTAGAAGACGGCCAGAAGAAGCTAGAAGACGGCCAGAAGAAGATGGAAGACGGTCAAAATAAGTTAGCAGAGGACCTGAAGAAGATGGAGGACGGCCAGAAGAAGATGGAGGACGGCCAGAAGAAGTTAGCCGAGGACCTAACTGCCAAACTAGAAGACGGCCAGAAGAAGTTAGCCGAGGACCTAACTGCCAAACTAGAAGACGGTCAAAATAAGCTAGCGGAGGACCTGAAGAGGATAGAGGACGGCCAGAAGAAGATGGAAGACGGTCAGAATAAGTTGACACAGGACCTGAAGAAATTAGAACTGGGTCTGCGTGAGGAAATCACGGCAGTGGAAAAGAAGTTCGACGCCTTACAAGTGGAAGTTGCCGAGCTGCGCCAACGCCCGCTGATGGGGGTGGAGGAGAAATTCAACGTCTTACAAAATTAAGTTGCCGAGCTGCGCCTACGCCCACTGACGGGGGTGGAGGAGAAATTCAACGCCTTGCAAGTGGAAGTTGCCGAGCTGCGCCAACGCCCGCCCACCGTTACACCGGGAATATCAGGAACGGGACATAGCAGAGTGATGCACCCATCCTTCGACGGAAAGGTCCCGTGGAGCACCTACTTACGTCAGTTCGAGGCGGCCTGTTCCATAAATAACTGAAACAACACAGAAAAGGCTACAGCTCTCATTGTAGCGCTGAGAAGTGACGCCCTTAACGTCCTTCAGGCTATCCCGACTGGATCCCAGGACTACGCTTCCCTGATCGCCCATATGGAGTCCCGATATGGAGATAGCCATCTTCAGCAGGCCTATCAGATGCAGCTCCGGACCCGGGTACAGAAGAACGCGGAAACCCTGCAGGAGTTCGAGATGGACATCGCACGCCTCGTAAGGCTCGCCTACCCAACAGCGCCGGCCGACTTTCTGGAGCAGATAGCGACGCAGACTTTCACCGACGGGCTACGGGACTCGGACACTCAACAGGCGCTGCGTCTTGCGCGCAATAAGACCCTGGCAGATGCGCTGAGCCACGCACTTGAGTTCGAGACGGCAAAACAGGCATCCAGAATGCACGTGCGGGTGCGTCAAGTGGACGTCGACGAACCAGTAAAAACCAACGTGACCAAGCCCCTGGCCGACGAATTAATGGAGGCGCTAAGCCGTTTCTTCGATAGTCGCGGTACCACCAACAACGACACAGCCGGAAGACAATCGGAGAAGCGGCCCGGAAGAGGACTACTGACCTGCTGGGCCTGCGGTAAGAAAGGCCACCTGAGCAAGGACTGCGGTGATCGCCGCCGCCGAGGGTATCCGACGGGAAATCAGTCGTCTGAAAACCGCGCGACCCAGGGAAACGAGTATTAGCCAGCCTTGGGGGGCAAAGGTTGGCTTGTGACAGTCGTCAAGCCCCAGCAGTCCAAGTGCGTGTGACGAAGTTACGGAGGGACAATAGCAGCCTGATGGTCGACGGAGTCGTCAACGGAGAGAGCTGGCCCATGCTAATCGACACGGGAGCATCGAGGACCATCGTCAGTCCCACCGTGATCCCGAAGTGGAAAGTGCAACCCACACAAAGGAACCTCCAGCTAATAACCGCGACCGGAGAGACCGCACCGGTACATGGCGAAGCATCACTGGAGTTCGTCATTGGTCGACGGGCGATAAAGCATCCAGTGCTTGTGGCTGACGTATCAAATGAAGTGATCATCGGACTGGACTTCCTGGACCAGAACAACATCATCTTGGATCTGAGTACCAACACTCTGCACTTCGGAGGTGAGGAACTTGCTTTGCAACCTGCGCACGAGTCCATCACCGCACGACGAGTAAGGCTGAGAGAAGACGTCATCGTTCCCGCCAGGACGGAGGTCAGCGCTGCCGTAATTGTCGACGGAACTGCTGAGGGAGTGGCGGCTGTCATCGAGCCAAAATATGAGGGCATCCAGACAAAAGGATTGCTAGTTGCCAAGACTCTCATCAACACGACGCCTCAGCCGTACGTCCACCTGTCCAACCTGAACGACTACGATATTACGGTTCACCAGGACACCAACCTAGGAGTCTGCGAGCCCGTTACCTGGATTGCCCGCATCACAGAAACGACGGACGGACACCTGCAGACGGACAACCGAAGAAGACGCGCCCTGCCAGAAGAACTACAGAAGCTGTACCAAGGATCCCAGGACCATTTAGACGAAGAGCAATCACGCCAACTTCAGGACCTGCTACACGAATTCCAGGATGTCTTCTCCGTGGGGAGCAAAGACTTCGGCAGGACAAGCTTGGTCCAGCACAGAATCGACGTTGGGGACAGCGCACCGATTAGGGCCCCATTCCGACGAGTCCCGCTCGCCAAGCAAGCCGAAGTCGACCGGATGGTAGAAGAGATGAAGGAGCAAGGGGTGATCGAGCCATCACATAGTCCTTGGAGTTCTCCGGTCGTGCTAGTGAAGAAGAAGGACGGTTCCACCAGGTTCTGCGTGGATTACAGGCGGGTGAATGACGTCACGAAGAAGGACAGCTACCCTCTACCCCGGATCGACGATACCCTGGACACCATATCAGGATCAAGATGGTTCTCCACGTTGGATTTGAAGAGTGGCTACTGGCAGGTAGAGGTCCACCCTAAGGACCGCGAGAAAACTGCGTTCTCTGTGGGCAGCGGGCTCTGGCAGTTCACCGTCATGCCATTCGGTCTGTGCAACGCCCCTGCGACCTTCGAAAGGCTAATGGAGTCCATTCTGAGGGGACTACACTGGAAGACCTGCCTGGTCTACCTAGACGACGTCATCGTTCTGGGAAAAAGCTTCGAGGAGCACTACAGCAACCTGAAGGAGATCTTGATGAAGCTACGGGCTGCCCAGCTGAAGTTGAGCCCCAAGAAGTGTCAGCTCTTCCAGAAGCAGGTCCAGTACCTTGGGCATATTGTCTCCGAGGAAGGGGTGCGCACCGACCCAGAAAAGACCGCAGCTGTGAGGGAGTGGCCAGTTCCGAAGGACAAGTCCCAACTACGAAGCTTCCTGGGACTCTGCACTTATTACCGTCGCTTCGTGAGAGGATTCGCCGACATCGCCAAACCTTTACATCGACTGACTGAGAAGGACCAACCCTTCACGTGGATAGCAGAATGCCACAGTGCCTTCGAACAACTCAAGCAGGCTCTGTGCACCGCGCCCATTCTGGCCTACCCCAGACCTGGAACAAGGTTCATCGTCGATACCGATGCCAGCGACTTTGGCATAGGGGGAATCCTGTCGCAGGTAGTGGACGGCGAGGAGAGAGTAGTGGTCTACTTCAGCAAGGCCTTGCCAAAGCCAGAAAGGAACTACTGCGTCACCAGGAAGGAGCTGCTCGCCATCGTGAAGACCATTGAACACTTCCACAAGTACCTGTACGGGCAAGAATTTCTCATCAGGACCGACCATGCATCCCTGCGGGGGCTCCTGAACTTCAAGCAGCCCGAGGGTCAACTCGCGCGGCGGTTAGAGAGGCTTCAACAGTACAACTTTGAGATTCAGCACAGGAAAGGCCAACTGCATTCTAACGCCGACGCCCTGTCACGAAGACCGTGCCCCGAAGACTGCACCTTCTGTGCCCGAAGGGAGGAGAACACCGGGATACTGTGCCGACGGACTACTGTGGAACTTCAAGGGAACTGGAGCCGCGAATCTTTCACGCGGGCACAAGCAGAAGATGATGACCTGGGACTGATAGCCGAATGGAAGAGGGCCTGTGTCCCCAGACCCGGGTGGAACATTGTGAGTGACTGCAGCCCAAAGTTTAAGTCCAATTGGGCACAGTGGGACTCGCTGATTGTAAGGGATGGCCTCATCTGCCGTACCTGGGAGAGCACCGACGGGAAGACATCTCGGGAACAAGTCGTCGTTCCAAAGGCTATGACGGAGGAAGTCCTGAAGGAAGTTCATGGAGGATCATCTGGTGGACACCTAGGGATAAGGAAGACCCTGGAGAAGCTGAGAGAGCGGTTCTACTAGATCGGATGCCGAACAGACGTGGAGAACCACTGCGCGAGGTGCCACGAGCCAGCAAGGGCCCAGGACGAAGACGACGGGGTCCACTGAAGACCTACAACGTGGACGGCCCCATGGAGAGAGTGGCCATCGATGTTGCTGGGCCATTCCCGTTAAGCGAGGCAGGGAACCGCTACATATTAGTCGTCAGCGAGTACTTTACCAAATGGCCGGAGGCGTATGCGCTCCCTAACCAAGAAGCCGCGACGATTGCAGAGACCCTGGTGAAAGAATTCGTCAGCCGGTACGGAGTACCCCTGGAGCTGCACTCCGACCAAGGGAGGAACTTCGAGTCGCAGGTGTTCCAGAACCTATGCCAGCTGCTGGGAATCCGGAAGACAAGGACGACGCCGCTACACTCTCAGTCCGACGGGATGGTAGAGCGATTCAATCGCACCATCGAGAACCATCTCCGAATAGTCGTCAGCGAGCACCAGAGGGATTGGGACAAACATCTTCCACTATTTCTCCTGGCCTACCGCGCCGCCGTGTATGAAACCACCGGGTGCACACCAGCCCGGGCCATGTTTGGGAGGGAGCTCCGTCTACCTGTCGATCTTGCCTTCGGCCGACCTGGGAATGATCCGATCCCGGTAAGCCAGTGTTGTCAAGAACTGGTCGACCAACTGGAGGACATGCACGCGTTCGCGAGGAGGAAACTGCTGATCGAGACCGACCGAATGAAGACCCGATACGACCAGCAGACGGATGCCGGCGGATTCCACGAGGACGACCTGGTCTGGCTCGTCAACCCATTACGGAAGAAAGGCCTGTCACCCAAACTTCAGAAGTCCTGGGAGGGCCCGTACCGAGTCATTAAACGGATCAACGATGTCGTCTACAGGATCCAGCGGAGCCCGAGGGCGAAGATGAAGATCGTGCATCGAGATCGCCTGGCAGCCTACGGAGGGACACAGACGGACCAATGATTGATCGGGACGATCAGCCTTTTTAGGAAGGGGGTGGTGTTACGTCTGTGAGTTTGTGTCATCGCTCGCCGCTTGAGTCACAACTGCCCCAGGGGCTGGGCTGTGGCCTGCCTCCTGTATTGCGTGTGCCTTATGCAACAGGGCTACTAAGACAAAGGGATAGTCCAGAATATTCGTGACTGGACCAGCGATGGAAACCTCGAGAAGCCGTGAACCCTGGATGGATCTAGAAGCATGTATTGAGTCACCGGCCTGCTATATAAGTGCGACCTGTCAACGGGGGTTGTTGTTGTGTTTTACGAGCTAGTGTGAGCGTTTATTCTGAGCGACAGAAGTGTGGTGACTTGCGAAACCCCTAGTATAGCGGCGAAGTGAGAAACATACTGGGGACTGCCGTGTTCTGAGTGAGTGTGCTTTCACGGAGTGTCTGAGATATTGTGGTGTCGAAATCCAGTGACATTGTTTCTCCCAGCTTGTGAACAGCGCGCAGCAAGTGCTCGTAAGTACTGTAGTAGGCGCACATTAGGAAGAAGTTGCATGTAGTTCTGTCAAGGCCACTAGGCTCATTAGCGGCAGGATTAACTTCTGTGGTTTGTTGACAAGTGAAAGGGTAAGAGCTCTCCACAAGCAAGAGACTTGAGGAAACTGGAGTAAGGTTCCTATTGTCTGTAATTGCTGATGAGTAGTGTAATTTTCTGGCCGCAATAAAGTTAATTACTTCTTTAGGCAGTAATTGGTGTTGTGTTTCCTACCCACCGTAATCCAGTTAACAAAAGTGCCACTAGGGGGGGGGGGGGGGGGTGGCACGTAACAATATAATAATACAACCCCTGGCACTACAGCCCGTGAGGGCCCAGGCCTACCAAGCGACCGTTGCCCAGCCATTTGGCCTGCAGATATTGGGGTGACGCGTTATCAGCGCATCGGGTCCCCTCGACCGTTAATCTTGGTTTAAGTGATCGGGGCGCTGTCTCACTGTCAGACAGCTACTCAATTGTCCTCACGAGGCTGAGTGCACCCCGTTCCAGCCCTCACGTCAGTTTCTAAAATCCCTGACGGAGCCGGGAATCGAACCCGGGGCCTCAAGGTGAGAGGCAGGTGCGCTACCCCAATACCACGGGGCCGGGAGTATTATTCATTATCATCCATAAAACAAATAAATCCACCGGGTGAAGCCAGACACTACTGCTACTTAATTATAACGACACTTTACTTAGTTGAAATGGACTGAACTACTCCGGCCACGGATCACCACGGTAAGTAATCCTGTCTCTCAATATTATTAAGTTATTATCGTAAGAAATATTTTTTCTCACTTATTCTCCTGCATTAACTACCAGCATATTTCAAATATTGCGGAGTGTGGTCACTATTCATGGACCATTTAGTATATTATTGTTCTTGTTGATTCATTTTATGGACTAGTATGAATCGATCATCAATTCCGTGTGTATAAGCGTGAGTAGAATTTGACTGATAACACGTATTTCTGTGGTCACTGTAGTAGCGTGTAGTCGTAATAATTAGGCTGGAGCGATTTCAATGAAACTCAGTAAGGTCATAGCACCATTCCGGCTGACCCTAACCGTGCCCTTCAAATTGTATTAGTCTCACCAGTCTAACATGGTGGCTGTGCGAAATATTTCACCAGCATTCAATATCTCCGAAACTTTTACCGATATCACCCTGAAATATTGTACGCTGATAAAGGGCACTATTACAAGTTCACTTATGAGAATTTCGAAACCCTGGTAACTAAAAAACCAACATGGCGGCCAAGCGAATTTGAGACTTTTAAATAGACTTTTCTCGCGATTTAACCATCCAAACGCTATGAAACTTGGTACAGCAAATGTTCATACATATTGCAATGCACTAGGATTTAGTTCAATGGTTTACATAACCTCAAGATGGCGGCTGTGCCAAATATATCTCTTAAACTCTTACTGATATCACCCTAAAATTGTGTACGGTGATAAAGGGCACTACTACTACAAGTATAGCTACGTAACTTTCAAAAACCTGTAAAGTTCAAAACGAACATGGCAGCCAAGCGATTTTGATATATTTTTATAGACTTTTCTCGCAATTTAACCATCTGAGCGCAGTGAAATATGTTTCAGTAAATGTTTATACATATTGTAATGCACTGGCATCTAATTTAGTTCAATTGTTTCCATGACCTCAAGATGGCGACTGTGCGAAATTTTAAAATTAAGTTTCCATTTCTTGTGTCGTAATCATGCGATCAAAGTGAAAGTTTGAACAATGAACCTACGCAATAATTTTCCTGTAATGGTAGATCACTCTATGGCCTATATATATAACAATTCAACATGGCAAACATCCGAAATATTTAGTTGGTTCTCAATATCTACGAATCTTTTACAGCAATCAAACTGAAATTTTTATGTTCTTAGAGGCTATAAACATAAGTTCACTTATAGGACTTTCATTAACCTGGTGAGCATAAATCCAACATGGCGGTGACGCGAAGGATAAATATTTAAATGGACGTTTCTCGCAATTTAACCAACCAAGTGCAGTGAAACTTGGTACAGTAAATGTTAATCCACTGCCATCTAATTTATTTAAATTGTTTTCATAACCACAAGATGGTAGCTGTGCGAAATTTTAAAATCTCGTTTTTACTTCTTATGTTCTAATCCTGCGATTGAAGTTTGAATACTACACGTACACAATAATCTTCATGTAACAGTACATAACTCTAAGACCTACACATATAGAAATCGAACATGGCGACCATCCGAAATATTAGACGGTTCTCAATATCTACGAATGTATTACAGCAATCAAACTGAAATTTTGTATGCTGATAGAGACAATTAACAAAAGTTAGATACATGAAAATAGGCTGTATAGTTCTTCACTGAACTACTTGTTTGTATTATATTAGAGCGTTTTATATTATATTATCAACTGCTTATAAATTAATGTAAGTATTTAATACGAAACATTCGTTGAACAGGATGATTGTTTTGCTGGAGTGGGACCTGGTGCGCGCACGCCTTTTGCCAACCAACCGAACTTGGTCCGCAGATTGCGCGGAGGTAGAAACCGTAATAGAGCATATTAATTAATGGTAAATTCACCAGAAAATCATGATTAAAGAACGTACCATTTCACAGAAGATGCTGAAAATGTTCTCCTTCAGCTGACAGACAAGCGTTGTACCGTGTAAATAAATTACAGTTTACACGTTGTAATTCTCCTTCCGTAATGAAGGATATCTGCTACCGTATATTGTTTCAGGGATTTTAGCATCTTCTGTGAAAAGGTAAGTTTTTAATCATGATTTTCTGGTGAATATACCATTAATTAATATACTCTGTTACGGTTTCTACCTCCACGCAATCTGCAGACCGAGTACGGTTGGCTGGCAGAAGGCGTGCACACGCGTGGCAGCTGTCCGCCAGCTCCGCTCCAGCAAAAGGTATCACCCTGTACAAGGATTCATATGTGCGGTAGGTTGAGCAAATTTATTGTATAAAGTTAGTCTTACTTAGTGTAGCAATTCAGAACAGGTGAGCTCTGAAGGTACAGTAGGTACCATCATTTTGAGAAACCCGGCTAGGTTTAGCACGAGGAAAATCCCGAGCGCTGAATAAATGTGTCCGTTCAAGGCCAATTCAGTGCAAGGCGGTTAGATCTGGCGAATAAGTAGGAGAGGGAGGTATCAACTTGGTTGCTACCTGAGTGGGATTGGTTATTGCTGTCGATGGGGAGGTATTCCTAGAGATTAGTTCTTATACAGTGGAGGAGCTGGAGATATTATTCCTGGCTGGTGGTTGAGACCTAGGACGCTGAAATTGACACATGATATTGACTCTTAAAAGTTAACACTTGCCAATTAGACTTGTGATTTGATCTTCGTGGACAGTAGACCTAGTTTGTTTTGTTGGAGCAGGTAGCTTGGAGTTAGTGCAGTCAGATATTTCGGATGGTTAAGAATATTGAGTCGAGATCCCGAAGACGGGTCGGTCTTCGATTACTGAGTACTTGGCTGAGTGCTGAATTCGTGCATATTCACGATGTTCAGGGAACTGAGTTCCATAAATTGAAGTAAAGCTCTTTACGCTTGAAGGTACAGTTCAGTTCGGAGCGAAGTGTGTTTTGTAGTAAACGGAGACCAAGCTCCTTACAGAATTCGAGTATATACAATTCGGGCGATTTGTCTTACTCGGCGGATATTGCAAACGGCTAGTCAGAGCCGGAGTCAGAGTCAGAGTCAGAGTAGGAAGCGTGTGAAACTAGACAGAATTTTAAATTGTGTAGAGATTTGAAGCCATTCTTTCAGTGTTGCTTTTACAAATGACAAGAATTTTAGGTGTAAATGTTAATAGGACTAGTTCATTGGGAGATCTGCCCCAGAATTATTAAATAGTAGCATAGTCAACTGTTCAATATATCATCAAACAATGAGTACTATCAACTTCATCATCGCCAAATTTCAAGGGAGTGTGTCACCATGTATATGATAGGAAAATTACTAAGTAGTCTGTACGCGACAAAGATCTTTGCTGTTGGCATTGCCAATGAATATATTTTATGTTTTTACCAGATATATAATCTTTTATTTTAAGAAGTTCCATAGTATAGCTAGGTGTTAATGTGCGGTGTATATCCTTGTTATTAGCTTCATTACGGTGTTCAACCCCTACCATCCCAAATTAAAAGTAAATTCAATAGAGTTCAGAACCAGTGAGATTGAGTTGAATTGTTATATTGAGAAGTTGAAATTGGTCACCCAACAGTGGAACGATCTCAGATACAGGTTGTGTATTCTGCGGTAGTTACACTTTGATATTAGGACTATCAGCTTCCCATGCGGACGTGACGCATGACTACGCTCTAGAGTGTCCCCAATCTCACTAATAACATTTTTCCACGTTGATTTTAGTGGCTACAACAGCTTTCTTATAAATTCTCTCCTGAATTACAAACACACGCCCTATTATGGAAGTGCTTTTCCGTTGTTTCCGACTTCTATTGCAAGCAAATGCTGGCCGAGATGGTACCTAATTTAAGGCCGCTGCCGCTTCCTACCTAAGTCCTACCTCAATTACAAAATAACTTACTCGTACACAAACTAGTACAGACATCACAGTGATACAGGTTATCAGACAAATTCTACAAATCCAAGTACAAGGGGATACGTGACCACGATGTTGCAAAGCCCCTAAATCATCAACAACATCAATAATGCAAACCACAATGTCACATGAGAACAGACAGAACTCATTCACACAGAAATTTTGTAACTTCAGCATCATCGATATTTTTTCACTATCTAAACATTTACGGAGATGCTATATAATTATATAAAATGTTTCATATGTGAGACTTGTTTTTGATATATTGAACCATCTGTTATATGGCGATAATTATGTACTACACCTTGGTTCTTCGACTTCTTTGCCTTAGGACATTTTCAGTTAAGCTCATATGCTCATTAAGAACAATAGTTCGCTTATCAGCTGTGCTCAATGAACCAGTTCAGAGATGGTAAGGGAATCGTCCCCGTTCAAATGCATATTCAATGGCTTTTTTTGTTTAATCCATTGACGGACAGATCGAATGGAACCTAGCAGGGTCTGTGTAGGCCAATCAACCAATCACCGTATGCGACACAGGCCTGTCAGAGCGTGACGTAACAACTTGTTTTATTACTGACATCAGCTGGTAGCAGTTTGAAAGCTTTTCACTCTAATCCATCATTTTTGTTCCCAAGTTCGACTGGAAATGATATTGCTAGTCACTATTAAAATGTTTCCTCTCGAGGAACTCGTCCCACGGGATTGGGCCTTCAGGGTCAAGGGACACGTATTGAGTCTTATACCGCACATCGTTATGGCTTCGTTCTCTGGCTTGGCAGAGGATTGATATTCCTATTAGCTTATATAATAAACTTCATGCACAAAAAATACTCTATTAAGTTGAAATGTAATTGGTAAAATGCAATTAACTTTATTTTATGGAATTTGCCCAAAAACTGCATCATGCAGTACAAGGCATAGTCAAAATTATGTCAATAAAATTAAGCATCACATTTCCTATGACGTCATCTCCCAATTCAATTCTGATATCAGCACTGAATATTGATAGGCTTCACATAGCCCCGTAAGCATAATTGAGAATAAGAGAGCTCAACCACCATCTCAGACATCATACAAGGTACTTTATATGGTTTCCCACCCCTAGCAAACTGGAGGCTACGGTCGCCTCCTTCTGAATTTTATCCCCATTAGTACAAGCACTACAGGATCACAGGTTATCAGACAGATTATGCAAGCACACAAACAGGTACACAAAGCTGATGACCATTACGCCCCAAGGTCGTAAATGAAACAAAAATGTACAATCCTGCCATTAATACAGAATATAGATTACATCTCCAGTTCTAAAGTTATTATGAATATCGCGTACCCAATGATAAATATAGGCTATTGTATCGGTAAGTGTTCTTCGTGATATCATGTGACTCATAACGAATTAAAGACTTGTTGAGATGTCGAAACACTGGATTTGATTCAGTTTAATATGCAACAAGTCCATGTTATCCCTCCTTAAATGTGATAGACTATTACATGGACAGGAACTTTCAATTCTCTGCATCTTCCAGTCTATCTCTCTTCCCATAAACAAACGGCACTGGAAACAAGGTTCGATAATTGAAAAGGAAAATTACAATGGTAGATACTAATTGTTATGAAAACAGCCGTTGACATCGTAAATACAAGAACTGACGTTCCGATGCACAGTGTGGTAAAAGTAGGAATTGGCTGCAATAGATTAGTGTGTATCCGGTAGCAATGAACGGAAATACCTCAATACAACAAATCGCCGACTTTTATTTTGAAAACCAATACATCATTATTAAACGTTTACAACAGTAAATTTTGTGCAAGGAGCTTTTTCATCATTCACTGAGAAACGTTATACGTGCCTGAAGTCCATTTTGGTGTAAAAGAGACGAGAGATGCCCTACTGTGCCACATAACTCACACATATACAGGGATACTTAGCGATTGTCTATACTTACAGGACAAGGGGCTGTAGGTATCTTAAATTTCTATAATTATATTTTCTAATCCCGGTCACGGAGACCAAGATTAACCGAAAAGGGGATCCGACGCGCTGACCACGCATCACCCAACAATCTGCAGGCCAAATGGCTGGGTTGTGGTCGTTTGGTAGGCTTAGGCCCTTCATGGGCTGTAGTGCCACGGGGTTTGGTTTGGTTTGCTTAGGTATTTCTTAGTCTATTTTCATTTATGAGAAAAATAGGCTTAGCATAAGTGATCACTTTTCGCCTGTGAGTGTGTGTGTGTACGTGTTTGTGTGTCCCCCCCCCCCCCCCAAATGGCTGGAGCGATTACAATGAAACTCGGTTTCGTCCGATCCCGACCGTGCCATTCAAATTTTAATACGTCTCGTCAACGTAATATGGCGGCTGTGCGAAATATTTCACTAGCATTCTATTTCTCCGAAACTGCCAATGATATCACCTTAAGTGTTTCTACGGTGATAAAGGATACTACTAGAAGTTTACCTATGTGACCTTCGGAAACCTCTTAAATACAAAACGAACATAGCGGCCAAGCGAAAGTGAAAAATTTTAATTTACATTTCTCGTGATTCAACAATTCGAACGCAGTGAAACTTGGTACAGCAAATTTATGTACACATTGTAATGCACTGAAACTTAATTTTGCTCAAATGTTCACATAACCTCAAAATGGCGGCTGTGCGAAATTTCAAAATAAGTTTTTATTTCTTGGTCCTATTCATGCGATCGAATTCAACGTGTGAATAATCAACCTACGCAATAGTCGTCATCTAGTAGTACATGACTCTATGGCGTACTTATATAACAATGCAAATATTTAGACGGTTCTCAATATCTACTAGTCTATTACAGCAATGAAACTGTTTTTTTATGTTGATAAAAGCTTTTAACATAAGTTCACCTAGGGAAATTTCAATAACCTGGTGAGCACAAATACAACATAGCGGCGACCCGAAATTTTAATGATTGAATAGACGTTTCTCGCGATTTAACCATCTGAGTGCAGTGAAACATGGTTACAAATTTTAATCCACTGACATCTAATTTATTTCAATTGTTTTCATAACCTCAAGGTGGCGGCTGTGCGAAATTTTAGAATCTAGCTTTTATTTCTTGTGTCATAATTATGCGATTTAAGTGTGAATAATAAACCTACGCAATAATCTTCATCAAATAGTACATAACTCTATGGCCTACATATATAAAACTCCACCGTGGCGACCATCCGATTGTTCTCATATCTACGAATCTATTGCAGAAATCAAACTGAAATATTGTATATTGATAGAGGCAAGTAACATAAGTAGGATATATGAAAATAGGCTATTTAGTTCTTCACAAAACTACTTGTTTAATACTTCTGAAGTCACTTACGAAATACCACCGTTAATCAGAATTCCTACATAATTCTAAAATAATTTGTCAGTTGTGTATTTACTTTGTAATATCCAAGGATGACCTAAATTTCTAAACTAGCGTGCTAATAAGTAGTGCTGGCCATTTAGAATTCAGCGACTTGCTTGAAACTGCGCGGTGTGTATACTATCTTACGAATTGCACTTGGAGCTCAATTATTTAGGTTATAACTGGATTGAAACAGGAGTTGTTTAAATATTTATATTCTGTATGGTAGTTCAGTTGAACCGAAGTAATTTAGTTTTCAGATATAGGGAATAAAACCCATTCGTGTTGACCAACTGAAAAGTATTTCAATTTAAATTATTAATTTCTTTATTTTCATTATAACTACTGCGCGTTGTAAACAGTGAATTAATCTTGTAGCTTGTTTCTGGAAGATCCTTTACAAGGTAATACCTCCTTACTATGTTTAGTTTCATTTGTGCGATTAGGTTCAGCATAATGTATTATTACGTTTTAATAGTTCGCTCAGTCGCCATTTGAAAATTTTGAGTCGCTGTTATATTGTTTCGGGCATAAACCTGTAGGTCCCTGTGATATTAATGTTTTTCTATGCTATATTTCACAGTGAAGAATTAGGTGAAATCATATATTAAAGATTGACCATCTACGATTCATTAACTGTTAGATCATAGTTATATTTGCATGTAGGTTTAAACGATAGTAGGGGGTCTCTAACTTTCAAGGATATAAGATCATCCCATGACGAGTAAGAGAAGTTCATTACTCACGAATTCACGTACACGACATATCTAATTTGTTACAAGTAGGCCGTAGAATTATTCACCACTAAATAAATGCCATAGTACAGATTCATTACACAAAGTTTCATTTCGATCGCTTGTTCTGGATCGAAGAAATTAAATCAAATATTTTAAACATTTCAGATAGCTGCCAACTTGAATTTTACATAACAGCTGAATGATGTTAGAATACAGATTTATGCCTAAGGCGTTAAATTTCACTGCGTTGAGTTATATAAGTCACCGGGAAAGTCCATTTAAATGTTGGAAATTCGCATGATCGCCACGTTGGTTTTATGTTTATCAGGCTGTAAGTAACACATGTAAACTTATTTAACAGTTCTTATTAACCATTCAAATTTTATGGTTGATTGTGGCCATAGTTTCGAAGATTTTGAATGCCAGTGAAATATTTCTCGTGGCCACAATTTTTGATTAGTGGCACTTATTGAAATTTCAGAGGCCTGATCGGGGTTGGACGGGGTAGTAGGAAGTCCTCGGCACGTTTCATTGCTATCGGCCTTCCCAATCAAAACTTAATGGTGGGGACACACACACATGGATCTCATTAAGTCTGTATTCCATTAGATGAAAAAAGAAGCTAAAATCACCACACGAGATCTACTGGTTTATAACTGCATATCAGCTTAAAATATAACGAGTCACTGAATTATCAAATAAAATTAGGCAATTTTATATTTAAGGAATATCTTGTTTATGCAAGAAATTGAGTATTTTGTTACAATTGAATGCTTAGTTGCTATGTTACAGCGATTCGCTATTCTGTACCGTACACGCCAGTTCACTCCCACCGCTAATGCATCTACAACAGATTTGAGTAGTTCCTTTTGTCAATTGGCTATGTGTCATTGCAAGGGCAAAATCATCGTTATATTCACGCTTTTGCAATCAGCACTACTTTATTTTTACCATAAATGCCGATTGCACATAACGAGAATTACGCAGTGTTGGAGGGTTCCTTAAGGCTATTACAAAAATCTATCACAAGGAGTTTCTCATCTGGAACAGAGAGCTTGTTGAGTGCTGTTAAATTGATATTGGGAATCATTGCTATGAGGATCACCAGAGTGCCATTAGAAAAGCAGGAAGACATTCCACAAGTGGTGGTAAACTATCCCCATTACCTCTAGAACAGTAATGGGCTTTACCTGAAAACCACGAAAAGCAATTTACTTCCTGTGGTGCCTAATCTTTATCAGCACCCTCGTAGCTCCGATTAGAATGGCATCCAGGGATAGATTCTTTATTTCGTTCGCGTGTGGCTTTACCAGTCATCTGGCCGTGGCAGGCCGGGGAACTTGGCGGGTTCGCACACGCATCATCCCTTAATGAGCTCCACTCAAAGGAATCGGCGTGGCGCGATGCGGCCCTCTGCGGTGCGGCTCCATGAAAAGATTCTACCTGCCACAATAGATAGATTCTTTGAGATGCAAGGAAATTTTTAATCCATGCGTCAGCAATGGAGATGCCGCAACTATACTGCGCATTCCGTCTCGCTGATGAACGCTTGGATCCACCTGAATCAGACACCAACAATTCATAATTATAATCAGTAACGACGGTCCTTTAAAGGGGATATGGTTATCTTGCCATTCATTAACGAGGCTCAATATTATGCTTAAGTCTGTATATTCAAGTAATGAAGGGAGCTATGATACAGGTTAAAAAACGTGAAGTTGAGGGTTATGCACCTTAAGTCTAATGACTGGTATACAGGGGTGTACCGTTACACTGGTGATAGAAGAGACTATTCTAACCTACTGAGGTAAAGAATATGTCACTTGTCTTCAAATTGAAAATTAAACATTAAAAAGTCAAAGATTGTAGGTTTTACAGTAACTCTTTAAGCAAAAGGTGCAAACGAAGTCTGGGAGGCATGATGCGGGGTTAGGCGGGGCGAGGAAGTTGTTGCGTAATCGAAGCATTGACCTTACCGGTTGAGGAGGGGTGGGTATCAACTGATATGAGGATAGCGGTACTCATTTTCAAAAATCCCTACGTAAGCAAATTGTGTTGTTGTTATTGTTGTTGTTGTTGTTCTTGTTGAAATCTCACACAATGGCTGGGATGTTAGGACCGTTAGTATTGTGTAGCCTCTTTTGTAAGTGTCAACGCCATTGATTGATTGATTGACTGTTGCTGACGTAAAGGATAATATAATTTCGATAATCAGCTGTGTGTGTGTAAAATTTGTTTGATAACCCGTGTTTCTGTAGTAACTGTAGTAGTATGTGTAGCTGTAAATAATAGTGTAGGAAATGGGACAGGTGACCCGAGACTTGAAGTAAGGTACTATCCTAGCATATGCTTGGCTAGAGTGTGGAAAACCCGGGGTAAAACTACTCTGGATAGCTGTCGCCAGTGCCGCGATTCGGATATCCAATCTCCGGACTTGCTGCGATGGTGGTGTACGATTAAATGCCCAAGGCCAAGCCATGGGGTAGGAATGAAAGTAGTCGTGGCCTTAATTAAGTCTGTCTTGGAAAATCATGTTCAGACTGCCGATTGTGGGACTTGGTTCTGCACTCACGAGACTGAAACGTATACAGCTACATTGTAGACATTCATTTAATAAATTATCTACTTTCTGACGGTTTGTCTGGCACCAGTAGGTCATAGTACTATTTTGGCCGATCCCGACGGTGCCCTTAAAATTTTATTACGTCTCACTAATCCAACAAGGCAGCGGTGCGAAATATTTCACCGGCATTCTTTATCTCCGAACAATAACTCATATCACCCTGAATTTTTGTGCGGTGATTAAGTGCACCAATATACGTTCGCGTATGTGACTTTCAAAAACCTGTTAACCACAAAACGAGCATGGAGGCCAAGCAAATTTGAAACATTGAAATAGACTTATCTCACGATTTAACCATTCGAACGCAGTGAAACATAGTACAGCAAATGCCTATACAAATTCCAATGCACTGACATCTAATTTAGTTCAATATTTTACATAACCTCAAGATGGCGGCTGTGCGAAATTTTAAAATTATTATTTTCATTTCTTTTGTTCTAATCATGCGATCAAAATCAACGCTTGAATAATGAACGATTACAATAATCCTCATCTTATGGTACATAACTGTGTGACTTATATTTATTAAAATCCAACATGGCGACCATCCGAAATATTTAGACGGTTATTAATATCTATTAATCTATGACAGTATTCAAACTGAAATTTTGTATGTGTATAGAGGCTATAAACATACGTTTAACTAAAGAACGTTCAATAACCTGATGAGCTCAAATCCAACATGGAGGCGACGCGAAATTGAATTATTCAAATGGACGTTTCTCGTGATTTTACCTTCCGAGCGCAGTGAAATTTGATACGGTATATGCTTTTATAAATTTTAATCCACTGGCATCTAATTCATATTTAATATTATTGTTATTACTACGATTATGTTTTAATGTGCGACATGTTATTTTATATCAAAATTATTCGATCTACTGTGTATCATATTATATTAGAATTATTTATTTCATTTGCACCAGAACGGTGGATAGAGAGGAGTTGGACGTGTAAGATTTCATAGTTTAGGCGACAGCCAAACGGCAGCAACGACAATTCACCACGGGAGGGATCCAAAGTCGGACCAGGTTGATGAAGTATGTCTGGGCTGAGACAATGGAGAAGAAGTCAGTTTGGAGTCGTGTGTAAGGGGGAAAGACAGAGTCAGCGAGGCTCTTTTCTCTTTTTTTTATTATCTTCATTTAATGGCAACTAAATTCGAGCTTTATGTAATAACTTCAAATTGCAAGTGGGTGACGTCACATGCACATGGGAGATCGAGGGGTGTCACATGTCCCGGGATGTCCTATCGAAGAGACGGACCTATGACGTTTTGGGAGCAGGTTGGGGGATGATGGCCCACAATTGGATAATAGGAGCGGGATTTCAAATTAAACAAACTACGGAATGAACGCAGAAGAGAAGATTATATAAACGGATGCGCAGAGGATACGAGGTCTTAATTAATCTTGAATCAGTCTTCAATGGTTTCGTATCGTCTTCAATTAGCTACATTTGACCGCAATTTTCAGCTTAAAGTACAACGTCACTATGGTGCTCAGTGAGGCACTGGCGGCTAAATCAAGTCTCGACTCACAAATGGGTAGAGTCGTGTATTGGGCTATATCCATAAACATGATTTATGGAATCAGATTTCATCATGCTAGTCAATTAGAGCGGAAATATCGTCCCTGATCAGTAAAAACATGAAGTTATCAACACGTCTACATAGAAGAAGATGTTCTCCAGCCTAGACCGCTGCATCAATCGAGCATGAAGACCAACAAGAAGAAACATCGATCATCCTTGGTGAGCTCCACGACACTCTACGCGAATTCTCTTTTTTTAAATTAATTACATTTAATGGCAAGTAAATTCGAGCTTTATGTAATAACTTCATTTAAAAGACACCTCCAACTTTTCTTTTCGCCGTATAGACGCATTCATTATTTTCTTCTTATTATTATTATCGACCTTCTATTTTTTCTTGTTGTGTTTTATACTTAAATTCCGTATATTTTATCAATGCAGAGCCTTTCCTTTCTCGTAGTTAGAAATAGCTATAAGCCTATCACCTTTTCCGAAGCAAATGTCGGCTTGGTTGAAGACAGAGTCTTGCCACGAGCTGAGGTGAAGAGGTCTCGAGGTGCTCTACTGTAGGGAAGTGTGACATTAAATTAGTTGGCCTTCAGCTAGGAGTTGTGACCATGACGCCCAACAATTAAATAGTATTTCATCAATACAATCATTTTTTATGACTTCTAATAACTCATAATTCATTGAATCATCACTTAACATTATCACACACCCATTAAACATATTACATGTCTTGCCACAACATGGAGCATTATAAAAGTATTACATTAGTATTTTTAATTTGTTGGGATAGATTCAAAGATGGCTGGAGTAATATCATTACAGTCTTTCATGATATTCTTTCACCTAGAACTTAGTAAACCTTAACTGTCTCGAATATACGGACTTTTAAGGAAACCAAAGTGCATTCTTATTGTAGTGGTACCTCTAGCTTCATTTAATGCGAATACTTTGTTTCATAATTCTATATAATCATTTACGGCGGGTTTGGGGATAATTCGTCCAAATGTTCATTCACGCGTCGCTACTGACACAGCAGGCCCAGGTAAATGTTTTTGATGTAAATTCACAGTTCAAAAGAATAACAGAGCATATTTTGGAATGTAGACTGTGCTCCGTATAACAATAATTCACACCTAGTAATATAATCAAATAAACCTTTATTCTTTACAGTCATTCATTCATTTCCGTGTCCGATCATTTCCAGAATGTAGCAACTCCGATGGCCTTGTTGTTTGCCTCGATCAGGTCCTGGGTAGTGCAGGGTTGTTCTAGTAGTGGACAAATGAGCAGGTGGGCTGGGTCTTGTGTTGCTCCACACTCGCAGGACGTGTCTCCATCAGCTGGAAGGATACCCCATTTCTGCATGTTGGTCTTGCAACGAGGGACGCCTATCCTGAGACGATTAAGTGATTTCCAAACAGGGTAAGGCAGGTCATTTCCTGGGGCTAGCTCTTCCTTAACAGGGATATCCGGCGGCAGCTTGCTCTTCCACCTGGAGATGCGGTTAGATTCCGATGTTCCCTCCAGTGGTTGAGTCCTGGCGATGAAACTCTTTCTTGATTTCAGTCGACGGACAACAGCCTGATGATTATGCAGTGGATGACGGGGATCATTAATCTGCTTCGCCCTCTCTGCATCAGCAGCAACAGCCCTTCTGATAGTTGGGGGAGCTATCCCAACAATCGGGTAGAGTTTGTCGACAGGAGTAGGCTTCATACATCCCGACAAGATTCATATGGTCTCGTTGATGGCAATGTCAATCTGCTTGATGTGACTGGATGCACTCCACACAGGTGAAGCGTACTCTGCAGCAGACATGCACAAAGCAAGATCAGAAGTTCTTAGGACGTGAGGACTTGCCCCCCAGGTGGTGGCTGTGAGCTTCCTCAAAATATTGTTCCGTGAACTAACTTTCAGCCTGGTCTTATGGCAATGTTTCTTGAAGGACAGTGTTCGGTCAAGAGTAACACCTAGATACACGGGTGTTGGACAATGTTGGAGTTGTTTGCCTTGCCATGTAACATCCAGTTCCCGCCGAGCTTCTCTATTCCTTAAGTGAAATGCACATACTTGAGTCTTGTTGGGATTTGGCTTAAGATGATTGGCTTCATAGTAAGATCCAAGGGTATCTAGTGCAGAAGTCAACTTTCCCTCCACCTCTTCAAATGTTTTCCCTTGGGCAGCCGCTGCAGTATCATCAGCATAGATGAAAAGCCTAGAATGTTCTGGTATGGGCTGATCGTTAGTGTAAATATTAAATAGCACAGGAGCGAGTACACTGCCTTGAGGTAAGCCGTTCTTTTGTATGCGCCATCTGCTCTTTTTACCATGGAGAAAGACTTGGAACCTTCTATTCTGCAGGAGAGTGCCAATAAGGGATGTTAGTTGGTAGTCGTTGGAGGTCTGGTACACTTTCCTCAGCAACTTTCTGTGGTTGATAGTGTCGTAAGCAGCTGTTAGATCGAAAAAGGCAACTCCAGTTATCTCACCTTGTTCATACCCATCCTCGATGTATTGAGTGAGGTTCAGTATCTGACTGCAACATGACTTTCCAGATCGAAACCCAGCTTGTTGGGGAATGAACTTATCTTCAAGGATGCCGCTAATTCGGTTCAGGATAAGGCACTCGAAGATCTTGAAACAGTGACATAATAAGGATATTGGGCGAAAGTTTTTAGGATCGTTTGGCTCCTTACCAGGCTTAAGCAGTGCAACCACTCGGGCTTTCCTCCAGAGCCTGGGGATATAACGCTTAGATACACACTCATTAATCATCGTAAGCAGCCATTGTAGGTTGGTCTGGCCGAACTTTTTGATCTGTTCTACTCTGATGTCATCGATGCCGGCAGCTTTATTCAATTTCAACGTGGAGATGGCAGATTCTAGTTCATTCAAGGTGAAAGGTTCTCGTAGGTTATGGTTCTCACGTCCTGAGGTTCGTTCCAGTTGCTCCCGTGAGCTCCGACCTTTAGTCTTCCCGTTCATGAGTAATTGGGTTGCAATCTGGTCTGCTGTTATTGTGGTGGAAGTTTCTAGATGTCGTTGGGTCACCGCTGAGGTTTTTCAGGAGATTCCAGGCCCGCCTACTATTTAACTTCATGTCGAGATTCTCCACCAGTGAGGTCCACTTAGCTTTGCAATGTGCTGAGATAGTTTGCAACAATTCCTCGCCAACATGGATAGTATCATCAGAAAATGGGTCTGCCTCAAAGAGATCCTTGTAGTGGTTCATCAGCTGTTTGCTGTTATCAGTCAGTCCTGGTATGTAGCTTGTTCTACAACCTCTTGGGATAGTCCTTCTAGAAACTGTATGGACGCATTTGACAAATGCCTCATGCATCTCAGGTTGCGGCGGGATTTTGGCAACTTCTGTATCAAGCTTTTTGGCAAATCTTTCCCAGTCGGCCTTCTGAAAATTAAACCTTCGCTTGAAAGGCACCTCCTCTGGCACAACCATGGCATTCACTGTGCAGATTATGGGCCTATGTTGGGTAGATGGAATGGGCTTACCCATCATCTTCAAACAACTCCCAGCAACTTTGGATGACACTAAGATATTATCGGGGTTGTAGCCTCTCCTCCATCGGCCACTGTTGAAGGATGCTGGCAGCTTTGGATCATGAATTAGCTGAAGATCATGATTCTCTGCCCAGGTTTCCAGTTTTTCGCCATTTATATCTGAATCTGGGTATCCCCAAGATGTGCTTCGGCAGTTGTAATCGCCAATGATGAAGTTTACGTCCTGGTAGTTGAAGTTGGCAGGTTCCTCAAACGTGAAGTCGACATTGGGGGGCTTGTATATAGAAGTAGCGCAAAAGTGTGGTGTATATATTGAAAGAATCTCGATGTCATCCTTTCCAGTCAGCGAGGCTGATGTGATATTTAGGTTTGGTTTGGTAAAAATGGCACTGCCGTATTTATCGTGGGGCCTTTCCAGAACAAGCTCCATGCCTGCGATTTTGGGCCGATGGCTGTTGTAGCCCCGGTGAGTCTCTTGCATTAGGAGTATGTCACATTTACATTCGTTGCACAAATCAGCCAATAAGGTCTCTTTGGCACGCGAGAATCCCTTGATATTAATCGAGACTATAACAAGTGGTCTTAAAAAAGACCCTTTAGGGAGATTACTACTTCTGTGTTGACCGGTAGTGGAAGAATCTGCCGCTGCTATGCAACGTTGCCCAGGATGCGCCCGATTGTACTGGTTTTCCATAGTGTAAATTATACAATCTTCGGGGAGGCTTCTTCCTTGCACCCCTTCTTTACAGTTGTAGTAGGCTATACAACGAATCATCACTGGATACGCGGTCATTAGCTCAACAGAAAAGGAATTGTCCAACTGGTAGCGAAATCAAAGTGCAATCAGGTGCTTTTTGAGTCATTCTTACTTACTTACTTATTGGTCGGAGCTGCAGTCCCTGGAGAACCTTGGCCTCCTTTATCACCTGCCTCCATTCATCTCTATATTCCGCCTTCCTTCTCCAGTTCCTGATTCCCAGACTCCTAAGGTCGTCTTCCACGTCATCTATCCACCGTCTCCTAGGTCTTCCTCTTCTCCTCCTTCCATCCGGTCTTTGCGTAAACACCTTTTTGACACTACGTGATTCTGGCATTCTCTGAACGTGTCCTGCCCATCTTATCCTCCCCTGCTTAATTTTGACCACAATATCTGCCTGTCCGAAGAGTTCCTGTAGTTACACATTTGTCCTTATTCTCCAACTTTCCACCTCTCTCACTGGCCCGTATATTTTCCTCAAGATCTTCCTTTCCCATCTTCGCAGCCAGTCTTCTTCTCTTCTGTTGAGAACCCAACCTTCCGATCCATACATAACCACAGGTCTTAGTATTGTAATGTAAATTTTTATTTTAGTATTCTTACTAACATTTCTCGATTTAAACATGCTTTGCAGAGCGTAATAGCATCTATTTCCACTTTTAATTCTTTCTTCTATTTCCACTGATGTTCTGTTATCCTCAGTTATTATTGAGCCCAAATATTTGAATTCTTCTACTCTTTGATATTCTTTCCCATTTAATTTAATATACGGCTCTCTTCATCTTGCCTCTCTGGAGTCTCCCATCTTCATATACTTAGTTTTGCTTGTATTCACTTCGAATCCTAACTTTCGGGCCTTTCCTTCCAACAGGACATAGCTCTCTTCTAATGCTTTACTGTTCCTTGCAGTTAATGCTACATCATCCGCATATGCTATCACCTGCATTTGTCTGTTAAATATGGTCCCTCCTGGATTGATTGGCAGTTGTTGAATTATTTTTTCTAGAGCTACATTAAAGGGTAATGTAGAAATTACAGCTCCTTGTCGCAAACCCCTTTCTACAATGAATTCTTCGGACATCTCTTGTTCTAATCTAACCTTACAGATTGTGGTTTCCATAGTCATTTCTGTCAGCTTGACCAATTTTATCGGGATCTTAAACTGTTTCATAATTTTAGAAATATCATTTCTATCCAAACTGTCATATGCCTGCCTAAAATGTATATACAGCTGATCCAGCTGCTTATCATGTTCATAAAACTTCTCCAGTATCTGCCTCACTACAAATATCTGGTCCATTGTAGAGCGATTCCTTCTAAATCCAGCTTGATAGTCCCCTACTATTTTCTCTACACAACGCTCCAGTCGAGAGGATAAAATCTTACTGAACACCTTATATGTTACGTCCAACAGAGTAATCCCACGATAATTGCCGCATACTGATTTATCCCCTTTCTTATACAAAGGGCATATTATTCCTACAGTCCAATCCCTGGGCATTTCTTCTTTCGTCCAAACTTCCTTTATTAGTTCATGTATTGCTTTTACCACTACCTCTCCACCGAATGTTAGCAACTCCGCTTCTATTCCGTCTTCTCCGGCGGCTTTATTGTTCTTTAATTCCTTGATTGTATCTCGAACGTCCTCTAAATACGGTGTTTCAACTTCTTCTTGCACATCAATCCCTACATGTTCCGCTTCTTCCCCAATCGCGGTTTCACCCCGTCCATTGAGTAGCTCTGTGAAATATTCCTGCCATCTCTGTAGCATCTTGTTCTTATCTCCTATAAAATTTCCTTCTTTGTCCTTATAAAAGACTGCCCTTGGTTGAAACCCTTTCCTCAAATCTCTTGCTCTTTCATAAAATCTCCGAATCTCCCCACTCTCCCTCATTTTATCTAATTGTTCTATTCTTTCTCTTTCATACTGCCTTGTCTTAACCCTGCTTAACTTGCTTACCCTTTTCCTTTTCTCTCTATATTCCTCCACTATCTGCCTTGTTCTCCGTTGCAACATTCTTTGCCTTGCTTCGTTTCTTTCATGGATTGCCTCCGAGCATTCTTCATCGAACCATTGTAAATTTCTCTTGAATTCGGCTCTCCCCAGCGTTTCCTCTGCAACTTCACTGATGGTGTTTCTCAGTAACTCCCATTCAGTTTCCACATTACCTTCTTCCCAGAGGTTCTTATTGTTTTCCATGTTTTCTCCCACTTTCAATCTATACTCATCTTGTACTTCCTTGTTGCTTTGAATCCTTCAGATATTATGCTTCATCTTCCTTTCACTTTTTGTTTCCTCGTTGGATCTATTTTTTGTCTATATTCGATTCTTACCAAGTAATGATCTGTGTCCCCATCTGCTCCTCTACAACTACTTACTTCCATAACAACTGATGCTTGTCGTTTGTCAATAATCACATGATCTATTTGATTCATTGTAACTCCGTCCGGAGACGCCCAGGTCTCTTTCTTGATATCTTTCCTTTGGTCCCAAGTACTTTTCACAACCATTTCTTTCCCAATGGCAAAGTCTATCAACCGCAATCCATTGTCATTACTTCCTTCGTGTAAACTTTCCTTCCCTATTATATCTCTGAACACCTCTTCCTTCCCGACTTTGGCATTTAGGTCCCCAAGGATTATTTTCCATCATGTCTGTGTACTTTGTTGACCTCCTCCTCCAACTTAGTGTAGAAGCTATCCTTCTCTTCTTCTTCTTCTTCATCTTCTGTGGGGGCATGGACACAGCACATGGTGATGTTAAAAAACTTTGCTCGTAGTCGCACTGAGCACATCCTTTCATTTATAGCATTAAAGTTTATTACACTTGATTTAACTGACTTTTGTGTAAGAAAGCCTGTACCACCATAACCGGTGTTTCCTCCACTGTACATCAGTATATGTTCCCCTGACGCTATCATTCCTTGGCCTTTCCATCGTATTTCTTGTAGTGCAGCTATTTCCACTCGGTATTTTCCCATTTCTTCTCTAATCTCTCTCAATTTCCCAGGTCTCCTTAGGGTTTTCACATTCCATGTCGCTAACATAATATCCGCTTTCCTTCTCATTGACCGTTTCCTTTGCCGGTTCGTCATCGGGTGATCAGCATTCCGAGGCACTTGTAAGGTATCCGTAACATTGAGATTTTTTACAGGGTAGGGTTGTTAACCCTACGCGCAACCCCCAACCTGGAGGCCCATCACCTTTGACCTGTCCGGCATGGGTGGCCCTACCAGGAGCTTACGCTCCCGCCGGCAGAGCTCGCAGGATCATTTGAACTCTCAAGCCCCCACATCACGTCAAGATGAGGATACCATCGTGAGAGATTTTGAGTCATTCAGGGTGGATTTTAACACCGTACAAGAGCTTCAATATCGTGTATGCCCTCCATGAGCGTCGATCACAGCTTGGCACCTCCCTGCATGCTCCGTCCTTTGTGGCATATGGTCCTATCCTTCCATGAGGGTCTGTTTGAGGTCTTGGAGAGTCTGTGGTGGTACAGGACGGCTACGAACCCTTCTGTCATGCATATCCCACACATACTCAATGGCATTAAGTTCGGGATTCAACGCTGGCCATTCCAGCACTAGAATGTCCAGTTCTCGCAATACATCTCTCGTGTTGCCTGCGGCATGAACCCTGCCAATATCTTGCATAGGAATGAACGTAGGGTCAACATCGTATGCAGCAGCCACCACATGCTTCATCATAATCTACTTGATATACGCCGCAGCGGTAAGATTACTACAGACTGTGGCAAGATCCGTACGGCCATCAATACTGTCGCCACCCCACACACCATCATAGAACCGGGTGAGTTAGCCGTGGTGGTTACGGCATGACTGATGGCAGTCGCTCACATCCGGAAGGCGAGGAGGTTCGAATCCCCTCGCCGGCAACCTTGAAGATGGTCTTCTATGGTTTCCCATCTTCCTTCCAGGCAAATGCCGGGGTTGGTCCCTAACTATAGGCCACAGCCGCTACCTTCCAACTCCTCGTCCTTACATTCCAACTTCCCTCCTTCCCTCCCCAACGGTACTTGTAGCTCACCCATTGGGTGTCCGTCTCGAAGCAGCTACAAAACTGGCGAGCCGAACATGTCCTCGGACACTCCCGGCACTAAAAGCCATACGCCAAAAAAAAACACCATCATAGAACCTTGTCCTAATCTGTCGACTTGCTGGACAACATTTGGCATATACTGCTCACCACGGCGTGTCCATACAGGTTGACGTCCATCACGCTGTGTCAGGGGACATCTGGACTCGTTTGTCAATAACGCAGTTCTTAATCGGCGAAGTTGCCAGTTAGCGTGGGTACAAGCATACTGAAGGCGAGCTGCGTGATGTTGCCGCGTTAAGCGGCTCACTCAAATAGGACATCGGGGTCATAAGGACACTTCTCGTAACCTGTTCCTCACCATCTGATCAGACACTGTGACTCCATTGGCCCTCCTGAGGTCTTGCTGCAGTTCTCTGGCAGTGGCCTGATGACGCCACAACACAACTGTTTTAATAAAGAAACCTTTTTAGTCGGTCAACACAGATTTTTGTGCCCAATTGTATAAGGCGGGAAAACAATTATTTATATGCCCTAACATGAAAAACACTACATAATTTATTTATCACAAAATAACACGCTCTTCTGTACAAAGATGAGGTTACATAATATGGATGACATGTATCGAACGTTCATCCTCAGATCCTGATCACTTGGCTTTATTAATTGCGATGTTCATAACTACACTTATGCACAAACATACAGTGTGGTCCAACCACCCCTTATTATTTAGTTTTATGAAACCCAATTAACACTGCATTTCTCCCGATGGTCGATATTTCTCTGCCCTCTGACTGTGTGGCAGTAATGTAATTGGGTCATGGGTCTAGCAAAGAAAAACCGACCTTAAACTTTTCCCCGCCAAATACTATGGCCCATTCTACTAACATATGACTTATTGCTCCTTGAAATAACACACTTACACGTAATACGTATTCTGTACTAGTAGAAAGTTAAATCAACACCATAAACCGTGATTGAAAACTTTGAGGTGGACTGAAACGTTTGAGGTGTGCCAGCTACAGTAACAACTGCAAGTGTAGCGCGCGCTGTTTACCATTCATTGGTGGCTGATCCGGTTAGAGCACAGCCGAAGACGGCGAGCGAGAACGGGTAGCATAGTGCATCGAATCCAGCGGTAGGCATACTTTTTTTTTTGAATGAAATCCCACTCTCCATTTTAGTAGGGATGTAACTACATAGCCACATTCATTCCCTTACGATGTATTTTTGTGAAGAGTAGGTTGAATTTTGCTGATTTATAAAGAGAATACGACCGAATTGATAGCTTATGCCACGCGACTTGCAATAGCAGAAAATTAAAAAACTGTCATGGATATTAACATAACATATCGACGTGTCGCTCCGGAGGTCCAGGTTCGAAACCCAGTTCTGCCAAGAAATTCAATACCGGCCTGAGGGCTGAAATTGGATACACTCAGCTTCGTGAAGCAAATCTGAGAAGAGGTAGGTTCGATTCCCAACTCAGCCACCCTGGAAGTGGTTCTCTGTGGTTTCCCACACATGCTCCAGGCAATTGCCGGGACGGTTTCTAATTTAAGGCCCCGGCCACCTCATCACCTTTATTGCTAATACATACATAATGCAGACACCGCTATAGACAGGTTATCAGAGGTATTCTACACACATCCAAGTACATGGAGCTAAATGACCGCGATGTTCTAGCCCCTCTAATGAAACAAGATTCTGATCGTCAGTGCTGGCATCGAAGTATACGTATTCCATAAAATTCCCCGAGGTATTATTTTGTTCGGGGTCTACTCAGCCACAGGTGATCCAAAATAGCATAGACCATAGAGGGTTCGATTTCCCCTTCAGCCATCCTCGAAGTGGTTTTCCGTGGTATCCCACTTCGTCTCCAGGCAAATGCCGGGATGCTACCTAAAGTAAGGCCACCTCATTCCCTTCTCCATGTCTATCCCTCCCAATCTCCCCATCCCTCATAAGGCCCCTGTTCGCTTTGCAGGCTACCTGGTCGAGGTGCTCGTCCCACCTCCCCAGTTGTATTCCCGTCCTATGTTTCAAGCTCCAGAACTCTGCCCTGGAGGCGGTAAAGGTGCGATCCCTCAGTGAGTCCGAGGGAAAAGCAAACCCTGGAGGGTAAACCGACTAAAAATATATATTTTGTCATTAAATTCTAGCAAGAAGAAGAAAACACTATTTGACGTGTACATATTAAGATGTTTCGTGTAATACCGAATTCAAACACTACGTAACGTTCATGGAATCCAATCTGAAACTGCATCTGCTCGCTATAATACTAGTGCCCCATCCTCAATAATTAACTGTGACCTCTTGTATCATTTCTGTCGTAAGACATTGGTAAAGTTGTCGACACAGACGATAAAATGTACCGAAAACAAATTATAAATCTTCCCTCTCTACTAAGTATCGAACTCCGAATCCTTCAATCCGCAGTCCAACGCATTACCTTTTCAGTCACGGTTGTTTATACTAAAGGTAGTGCAGAATACACCACATGGATAGAAAGTGAGAAGTGGGATGCCACGGGAAACCACTTCCTAGATGATTTAGGTTGGCCTCAAGTAGATGATAAAGATTTGATAATCAATTCCACAAGCATGCCAGCACACGTTATTTTGTTTGCAAAAAAAAAAAACATCCTACCTGAGAGTTAATTCAGCAGGAAATTAAATATTCATAAATAACTGTCGAGTTTCCTTTACTGAACAGTGCGCATTGGACGCTTGTATTCTTTCATGGCCTCCTCAAATACGCCACTATGACACTTCCCAGGCAGTGAAATTTAAAATAGGAGGCCTTGGAAGTCAGTGCATGTGCGATGCGATCCTTACCTAATTGGTCAAACAGCTGTATCGTAATGAAAAACTTGAGCTCAGATTTTTGGAGAACCTTTATCATAATGAAACGTGAACTATAATGAGCCTCTTTAAGATGCAGTTTTCTAGCATAACATATTTATATTTTGGCATGGTCGAACATAATAGTGCATTATGCAACGAGCCTATTATGGCAATAATTAAGACACGAGTATGTTTATAAAACGAGCGTATGCGAGTTTTATAATTTCCATACGAGTGTCTTAATTACCATTATAGGCGAGTTGCGTACGACTGTTTATGTTCGACAATAATTATTATAACTATTTTATATTCGAACATACATATTCATAAATATCTGTCAAGATTTCGCCAGTTTTATGTACTGAACAGAGCGCATGTAACGCAGAGAATGCCTTGTATTCGACCATGGCCTCCTCGACACCCCACTATGACACTAGGCCAGGCAGTGAAATTTAAATAACAAGGCCTTGGAACTCAGTGCAGGTGCGATGATATCCTTGCCTAATTTGTTAAACAACTGTTTCTTGAGCTCTGATTGGTGGGAGAAACTGTTTCATAATGAAAACTTGTACTATAATGAGTCTCATTATATTACAGTTTTCTGACATATAGTAATTACATTTTGACATCGTCGAACATAAAAGTAGTTCCAGTATTATCGAGACTCACTCAGCGGAGTGACCTGACCTTGAGTACACTTGGTGGGGGAAGTTACTGGCCATACCGCAGCTTACAATATCAAACGCAACTGGAACTAATTTTTCTGGCTCTAATACACACCTACTTGTACTAGGTCACATCACAGCAAGCATTCAGGCACTCACGATGTATTCCAGTGACGAGTACGTTGATATGATGCTCATTTATGGAGAAACAAGGAAGAACGCATTGCAGTCTCAACGCCTGTATCACGAGCGCTATCCTGACAGAAGACTACCAACTGCCAATTCGTTTCGCAATCTTGAACTAAGAGCGCGGTTAACTGGGACACTTGGAAGGGTATCTCCTGTTAGAGATGCTCTTATAACATCTGGTCCAAATGAAGAAGCTGTTTTGGGCACTGTCCTTAATAATTCTCATATTAGTACACGGACACTTGCACAACAGACCAACATCAGCCGGTCATCTCTCATCCGAATATTGCATAACAATGGATTTCACCCATATCATCTTCAGTTACACCAGCAGCTCCACGAACGTGATTTCGATGCTAGAGTAACATTTTGTAAACGGGCGTTACGCAGTATGACCAATAATGCAGTCTTTTTTGTCAAATGTTCTCTTTTCAGACGAATCACGATTTCACAACAATGGCACCGTCAACTGGCATAACATGCACTATTGGAGCGTGGAGAATCCCCATTGGGTAAGACTGGGCGCATTTCAAGTGCAGTGGGGTGTAAATGTATGGTGTGGGATCTTGGGTGACAATCTAATCGGACCATATTTCTACGACGGTCATCTTACGGGGGCATGGTACCTTCATTTTCTGCAAAATGAACTCCCACAGTTGTTGGAAAACGTGCCACTGCGCGAGCGATTGCGAATGTGGTGGCAATAGGATGGGGCCCCACCTCACGGATCATTAGTCGTCAGGAACCATCTTCGTGATACATATCCAAATAAATGGATAAGAAGAGGAGGACCCGCTCACTGGCCTGCCAGATCACCCGATCTTACGCCACTTGACTTCTTCCTGTGGGGTCACTTAAAGCAGGTAGTATATGCACAGGAGCCTGAAGATCCTGACCACCTTCGGCAACTAATCACCGAGGCATGCCAAGCTGTTAAACCTCAGATGTTACAGCGTGCAAGACTGTCTATACGTCGTGCTGAAATCTGCATCAACCAAGGTGGTCAACATTTCGAACATTTGTTACACTGAATATGCAGAGTACCATGCTTTATTCCTACAGGGGGGGGGGGGGGGCTCAGCTGTCAAGCTATTTTACTCTCACCAACGCCATGTCCTGTGGTTCGAATTCACGTAAAATGGAGATCCCGTGGCTTATGATCGCGAGATTAACGGTCACGCTAAACTACAAGCTTTCTTCCTTTTCTTCCTACAGACCATTATGTCATCGTCTAACCTGCCTACGTAGCATCGAATAAAAACGGACCTTTTCAGGACCAAATAAAAATCCATTCATTGGAACAGGTAGATATGTGTCCGTAGTGCAACTACTGTAAACGGCATTAAGCGAAAAAAAAATCTTGGGATCGAACCTACTACATTGCAGCATGGTTGACGTTACAGCAGAGAAACACGATTTAACCATCTTAGCTACGTGAGCCTAGGTGTGATACTGTGACGTATTGAGTCTATCTGTAGTCCTCATAGACACTTCATGTCCTTCGTAAGGCAGTCTTGTTCGGATGTGTCGATTTACACATTCGTTATAGTTGATGGCATTGAAATAACACTTCTGCCAATGATTTCGACTATATTCGCGAGCATGAACTCAACCGTAAAGTTGTACTAGGCCGTAAAGGAAAAAGTACGAATGTTTTTAGGACGACTATGATACACGCATTAGCTGGGTTGCCATCCTCCAAAAAATAAGGGGCTGGTGGACCACACTGTATATACATTGTTCAGATTACATAAGTTGGTATAAACTTGTGTAACAAGTCAATCTTATTTACTGATGTTATTGTTCACTACTATGGTTGTTGCGTTAATGTTGCATTTTTTTTTCTCTTTTTTCTTAGTCGTTTACCCTCCAGGTTGGTGGAACCCACGGACTCAGCGAGGGAACTCACCACTACCGCATCTACGGGCAGTGTTCTAGAGCTGGGAACATTTAATCGGAGTGGATACAACTGGTGAGGAGTGATTAGCACCTCGCCCAGGCGGCCTCACCTGCAAAGCGAACAGGGGCCTCATGAGGGAAGGTAATGGATGGGCAGGATGGATAGGCAAGGAAGAGGGAAGGAAGCGGCCGTGGCCTTGAAGAAGGTGCCATCCCGGCATTTGCCCGAAGACGAAGTGGGAAACCACTTCGAGGATGGCTGAGGTGGGAATCGAACCCCCTCTACGCATTTGGAACACCCGAGGCTGAGTAGACGCCGCTCCAGTCCTCATACCACTTTTCAAATTTCGTGGCAGAGCCGGGAATCGAACCCAGGACCTCCGGGGCGGCAGCAAACCATGCTGACCGCTACGCTACGGAGGCGACATGTTGCAGTTTTAAAATATTTTATCCTTTGTTCTATTGAATTATTATTGTGACCATATAGAGAAATGATGTCTACACTGTTAAAATATTTTTTGTTGTTGTTAAATATTTAGTTTTTTGGCATAATCAACCGTTCCTATTAAACTTAGTAGCCCATTAGGTGTGGATATAATGCACAAATTATACACCGCACTAAAATGAAAAAATGTTATTTAAACTTATATGTTACACGAAACTTGAATCTTATGCGTCCACTCCAGTACACTACTCACTGGGGACTGAATGCTGTGAGGTCCGTTGGCTACCTCCTAGCTATAGTGCTGGGCTCTAACTGTGGATTTGTGTATTGTGTTCTAAGCGCTACGCCAAAATGATGCCTGCGCCATCTGTTGTTGTTTCTTCAAACTATTGAAACTCTGAACATTGTATATATATTTGTGCATGTGAAATTCATATACATCGCAATTAATTAAGCCTAAGTGAGCAGGAGCTAAGGATGAATGCTTGGCGTTTGAAACATATCATCCATTTTAAGTACCCCCATTTTCGTACACATAAGCATGTTATTTTGTGATAAATATCTTATGTAGTGTTTTCCATGTTAGGGCATATATAATTATTGTTTTCCCGTTTAATGTAATTGTGCACAAAACATTGTGTTGACCGACTGAAAAGCTTTCTTTATTAGAAATAGGCAACACTGAATAATGGATTCTATCACTTCAACAACTTGTTTACTCAAACGTCCAAACGAAACCAACTACCGGTACATATAATCTTTGATCTCATGTAACAACGTGGCGTAAAATCAGACCCTGGCTGGCTATGAAACTGTCACTTTACTCAATTCGTTATAAGACTTCATCAATTGGCACTGAAATCAGGAAGCAAGCCGACGTTGATAATCTTTTTCTTGTTCTTTCGCTACCGGCGTATTTATTCTCCAGGCCCACCGTTGCAAGCATTTATTTGGGTCATTTCACTTAATTATTCACACGTCATTTTGAAGCTGCTATTTCGGAAGTTTTAGTGGTGCTTAATTTCCAGATTTTATCCTTAGCATCAGGAAATTCCCTGAACCTACGTGACAAGATCGTCGACTGTGGTTTGTACGGATATATGCTGTATTAATTCACCCTCGTAATGCTTTATGTAAATCAACTATTCCCGTTTGTGATGCAACAGACTTATATGATTATGATTTTTGTGCACTTACTCAAGTTTCCACGTAATTTATAACTCCTTCTTTGCCGAATATGACGTCAGGGGCGGGCGTTACAATCTTCTCCTCTCACTTTGAAGTTAGCGGTTCTCTCTCTTCTTGGGTCTTCCTGTACGCTATGAGCAAAGGTCGTCTTAGGCCAGATGGTGTATTCGTGTGGTTCCCAAGACTGCCTCCCACGACGGAAGTGGGTTCACTATCCCTGGCGAGATGTACAGTGTTCGTCACTTAGATGCCTGCCAAAGAAGCACCCAGTTCTTGCGACGTTTCTCATCCTTCCTTTATTGTCCACTGCTTGTGTGCTCAATGAATGTATTTTAATTAATTTGTAATGTGTGATGGCCGAAATAATATTCCTTGATAGTCTCCCATGTGGTCCTATATTGGCCTTAGTTCCACGACTTAAATGACACAGTAAAAAATATTTGGAACAGTTCAGTGGAACAGCCTGGAATTGCATGAGTAAGAAATACAGAGTAATTTTGCTATCAAGCCTTTGTATTATTTTTAGAACGAATCGTGCATTATATTGGGCTAAAGACATCGTGGTGTCTCCACTACTCAGTGACACTATGGGGTACGTTACAACGTTTCCTATTTAATACAATAATACTACATTTCCTTGGGTGAGTAACACTAATACATCAAGCACCTACGTTGGGTTCACTCATTACGTTTAGGTCAAATTGAGCTAGGTACTGCAAAGTCTGAGAATATACTGCCCCGAGCTATTGTAATGTAAGATTGAACACACGTAGTATTCTGACACTACAGGCACACTCGGCTATACAGACTACTGTCAAAATAAACTGGCAAATAGCCTACATAAAAACACATTTCTTGAAGAGTAAGGTGAAGTAATAGAAGCCATTTGTTCAGTGTTGCCAACTCTAATTTAGCCATATGAGGAGTAGGGATAAGCACTGCAACTTCTGTCATAAAGGCTCCGGGTCCGATTTTTGACTCTGGCAAGGAATGCCATTCTCTCCTGAGGTCTGGAATGGAGTACACTGAGCTTCGATTAGATTGAATTTCCACCTCAACCTACCCTGGAATGGTTATACGAGGATTCCGCGCCCATTCCAAGAATATACCGGCATGATACATAAATTCAGGCCACGGCCATGTCCTTCGCAGTCGTATCCCCAAACGCAAATACTCCCACTAATAGATCAGTTCTTGCCTGCTGTGCACAGGTTTGCTGGATCGAACCTTGGCACTGACAGTTCGAATTTGTGTGTGCAGTAGTAAAAGTGACGTCGCCTAAACTGTAAATATTATACTAATACAGCCACATCATTATCACAGGCTCTAAAATATCTTCCTCATATACCCAAATACACGGGAGGAGATCACAATTTTCAAAGCCTGTAAATAAAGGAACAATGCGAGAAACTAGTCTATGACCGTAAATTTCTGACACCATAACGATAAAAGATACTCTACAGGGCAAAACTGCAGCACCTCGGCGTCTCTAGAGACGCAGTAGAGTAAAGGGACATAAACCAATACCATTAATACTATAGAAATACAGTCATATAATTATCACTGGTTATAAAATATCTTCCTCATACACCTAAGTACACGGGACGAGATCACGATTTTGCAAGCTTATAAATAAATGAACATACTGTACATCTTTCATGAAGCATGTGTTGAACTGTGAGGAAATATTAAGAACCCCATTAACGGATAAAATAAAATACCATTGTAACGGCAATATATATTTTCTTGCTGGCATTACAAGTACTTTACTTTCTTCTCAGTGTGCAAGTCAGCAAGGAAAGGTTGAACTGGGTAAACTAATTAAACTAACCAAAACACCGGGGTAACATACCGCATGCAGTCAAGATGGAAATCTGTTTTCATGGTGCGAAGCTTAATCGCGGGGAATTATCTTAAGTGCAGGTGTACCGCTACACAAACAGAATTACAGCTGTAAGTTCAACCTCACCGAACTTAGCATGCTCCTATGAGAACGAATTGGACCGGACTACGCTCAGCATTCTACCTTCAGGCTTCTGTTTGTAGACTGTTTCAACTCCATCAGCTTCCCCTCTTGTTAACTGCTTTCAGGGCACAGTTTCGCTATCTCATGAGGGATTTACCCGAGCTGTAATAGACCGTGTTATCTGAATACATATCCAGTTCATACCTACACTTATAATTAGGCATCTTATCTATCCAGCGTTAAACGAGAGTAGGCCTAAATACGATTTTCATAGAATCAATTTATTTTACATGCTGGCAATAACAAGACGTTCCGTAAAGATCACAATCTTTGTAAAATCATTATTTGATGTGTATATTTTGTACTTTCTGTATTTTGCAGTAAAATGTAGTAAAATCTGACGCTAGGACAAAATAAGATGCACTTAATTATCATAGAGGTCTTAAGTCTCACATGATCACGGCAGAATATCAACGGGCTGTTATTTCAAACTCAACCACTAGTTTACTCGATTTACTAGCCTTATAATTCAGGAGTTATAATTTGCACGCATGTACAGTAGAGTGGGTTACTATAGGATTCTATTTGCGCTATGTGACTGAGCTTTGTGTTTTCCTCACGGCCTATAAATTTCATTTAGATCTTTCTAATTATTGGATTGGAACTGTGTGGGAGCGGCTCGGTTTACCTGCACCATTGTTGGCAACAGCGCAGTTTCGCCATTGTTGCGTGTTCCGGTATTGTCCCAGCCTTTGTCAACTACATCCGATCTGCTTTTGTTTTACCTGACAACGCTCTGCCTGTGATACGAGAGCAAGAGAGAGACTAAATCACACACATATCCTGGCAATTCCACATGATGCGCGAGGGAAATATTCTGATTAGGCAGTTAGTGCGATTAGCCGGGACATTATCTGAACATTAACATTGATCTAAAAGAGACTTTCCTCCACTCATGTCCATTTAATTTATTGAGGTTAGCTTGGCAGAACGAACAGAGCAGACTTCCAGCTCTTTTTATAGCATGTCGTTAAAACCTAGCAACAAAGTTACTGTATGAAGGAACCCGTCGACCTCACACGAGAACTGAGATTTTGTACGGACTTTGGTAATGATGCACTTTAGAGCTGAACTGAGATACTCCTAATAAGAAGGTTATTATTAAGGTTTTTTTTCTGCCTTAATTTCGTTTCTCACACAAAATGCATAAATATAACAATTAATTTCAGAAATTGTGTCATGGAGACCATTGCACATTAAGTAGATTATGCAATGTGAATATTCATGATAGTCATTGGCATTCAGGTTGTTTTCTCTTCATTGTTTGCTATAGGTACGTACGTTTTTAATGAAGTGTCACAAAACATTCAATACAACCTCCAGCTACACAACTTCTGCACATATATCGAGGACGACGTTATCAATTTTCTCTAGCACATCACTAACACTTCTCATCGACAACAATTGCCACGAGGTGGTTTCCCCTTTCATATCTGATAAATTTCCTTGATGTCGTTTGGTGCAAGTTATCTTGCAGGCCGATCTAGACTTGGAACTATTGCTGCGTTGGTTGTCGGATAGCACTGTACAACATGAGTAGTGGTGTACCAAAAATCTGCCCCACCCCACCCAACTAACGCATCGCGACTAAACTTTTGCTGAAATCCCGCGAACCAATCATCGGATTTGGACGTATGACTCAAGATGACCACCCCCGTCCCATGGACGATTCATTTACCTAATTATCCCAAAACTGCAAGGTCATTGACCTGAGATTTTATAAACCAATGATCGGATTTGGACATGTGAGGTGACAAATTACTCGAGGTGACGCCCCCTGTCCCATGGCCTACTCGCTTACCCAAAATACTCAAAACTGCAAGGTCATTCACCTGAGATTTTATAAACTAATAATCGGATTTGAACGTGTGAGGTGTGATAGGACGAGGCATGACGCCCACTTGCCCATGGCCTACTCATTTACCCAAAATTACTAAAACTGCAAGATCATCGGCCTGAGATTGTACAAACCAATAATCGGATTTGGACAAGTGAGGTGTCATATGACTTGAGGCAAAGCCCCCTTTCCTATGGCTGACTCATTTATCCAAATACCTGAAAACTAAAAGGTCATCGGTTTTTTAATATCTCGTGAACCAATAATCGGATTTGGACACGTGAGGTGTCATATGACTCGTAATCGTAGAATAATAATCACCTATGTTCCCACGCACACACCTGCGTCATGGCTCTACCTCTACTGCTTTACCTCTACCACTCTACGTTTACCACTGATGGTGGTGACTAGAGAGGGGACGCTGAGGGTAGTATTATTTATTTATTTAATTAGTTATTACTTATTTATTTATCAGGGTAGCCAAACAGGGAGTATCATTAATTGATGGAGCAAAGATGGCTAGAGAGGGGTGGTAGAGAGTAGCCGATCAGAGTATCTTTAATTGATAGATCAAAGAAAGTAGCCTAAAAACAACAAGGCGTCCATGGCTTAACTTAACCTAACCTAACCTACAAGATCATCTGCCTGGAGTCTCTAAAAATACCCAATATCTCGAGAACCATCGTTTAACGTTTACTCACCTTTGTTGTACCTTTACGGCTCTACCACCACCGCTCTACCTCTACCGCTCTTCTGCTCCACCACTACCGCTCTACCTCTACCGCTCTACTGCTCTACCACTACCGCTGTAACTCTACCGCTCTACCTCTACCGCTTTACCTCTACCAATCTACTTCTACCACTCTACCTTTACCGCAAATGGTCTGTGATTTAAATCAAGCAGAATCTTGCTGCGTATGACGTCACGCGATGTAAAGGTTACAACCGAGAGCAACGTGCTGCGTTACAAAAATAAATCGTGCGAAACATGATTCTTGCAGAAACAAGAAAAATCTTGCAGCGTATGATGTCACGTGATTCAAGTGTTACAGCCAGATGCGAGGTGCAGCGTTACAAATAGCAAGCGCATGAAACATGATTCTTGTCATAACATGCAAAATCTTGCAGCGTATGAAGTAATGTGATGCAAGTGTTACAACCAAATGCGAGGTGTAGCGTTACATAAAAGCAAGCGTGCCAAACGTGATTCTTCCGGATATAAGACGTCATGTGATGCAGGTGTATATTAACTACAATGAGAACGCTGAATCGAAAGATGAGAGAGGTAAGAATAAGACTTTACATAATTATGACTTTCTAGGATTTTTAATTTAAACACATAGCCCACATTCCATATATTTTTTTACATAAATTTAAAAAATATAATGTTTTTGACTGGGCGTGGGATAGTGGTAAGAGTAGGAGATGAGAGTTAATGATTAACCTTAAAATATTCTAGAATTTTATGAATTTTAGTGTGTTGTTGTTGTTATCGCTTGATTACAAACAAGGGCTGTGATACTTTCCAATACCAAGAGAATAAGCCACTTAATACATTGAAGAAAATCGTCAAATAAGTCAATACATAAGCCAACACATAGACAATACACAAGCCAACACACATAAGTCAATATATAAGCCAACACATAAGCCAATACATAAGCCAATACGTAATCCAATACATAAACCAATACATAAGCCAATACGTAAGCCAATACATCAGCCAACATGATAGCCAACACATAAGCCAACACATAAGCAAATACATAAGCCAATATAAATGATTATGGTAAGTCACTCCATCTCGATAACAGTTGTAACCTTTATAGTATGCTTATCATACTGACAGGTTAGTTACTACTATGGAGGTTACTACAACCAACAAAGGTAAACAACCTGCAATTTATGACAAAGCCCTGTTTTTAGGAACTATTTATTTTACCCTAATATAAAAACTACCCAAACGCGAGGGGTACAATAGTGACATTTTAATGCATATGCACTCGCAGTTTTTGCAAGATAGAGGGCTTTTTAAATGATTATTTATTAATTATTTTTTATTTTATTAAAGCACTAAACTATAAAAAATTAGTTTGGCCCACTCTGTGACGTATTTTCTGAATTTAGTTCGTCGTATTATAGAAAAGATAATTACCCTTGTTAACACTCCAAGAGTTTGAGGCAAGGGTGCCACTGGTGGTCTTTGATTGTTCCTACTTGGATGAGTCTGTCAAGGCATCCAATATTGACATGCGGCTAGATTTTATAACACAGAACAATGTCTCGCTAAACACCACGGCTTATTGTCTTATTATTCATCACAAACAAGTAAACTATTATCCACTGTCAAACCAAGTGACTAGTCTATAAACAACAAGCTATCAAAGTCCAGCAGCTCAGTCATGGACTACCTTAAAGCGACAAGAGGTGCCACAGCAAAGAATTTTAAATCAGAGGAAAAACGTTTCAAGATATTTGCTACGTGGCCTGTGCCTTTCGTTAACTCTCAAGCATTAGCAGCTGCTGGTTTGCAATATTTAAAAATAAGAGATCAAGTGAAATGTGTTTTTTTTTTGTCCAAGTACCATAGACCAGTGGGAAGAAAGTGATGAACCTTTGCAAGAACATAGGTGTTGGTCACCAACATGTCCCTACCTCTGTAGACTGTGTGTAGGTAATATACGATGCAATTCAAGTTACCCATCTATTGCGCCCCTGAGTTATATTAAAAGTTACGATACGTGTTGACCTTATGGCATTAACGGTGCTCCGGTTGACAGTACAGAACAAGGTGGAGACAGAATGAATCTAAAAGCTCCAAGTATGGAGACCTTGGGACATCACAGGTGTCATGAAAGATTTAAATACAAAATACTTTATTGTATGAGTTTGTACCGTCCCTATTCCAGATTGTAAAAAAAATGTTAACCCTGTTATCATTTCTATAAGAATAAAATGGTATAATAAGATTCATGTTGTTATTATTTCTAACCCGTAGTAGTGAGTAGTTAAGAGGGGGTCCAGCTTAAAATGGGTGCAAAAGTGAGTGCAAAGTGGTAGAAAAGTGATAGCAAAGTAGTAGAAATATAGTAGAAAAGTGGTAGCAAAGTGGTAGAAAAGTGTTAAAAAAGTGGTAGCAATGAAGTAGAAAAGTGGTAGCAGTTAATAGTAGTCATGATTTATAGAGGTGACCAATGTGTTGTGCATTCAATAATGGCCACCTCGTTAATGATGAACGTATTTTCGTTGACCTCAAAGCCTTGGGTATCAACCATCAGTGTACGTGACATGTTTACTCTTGTCTGGACCAAGACTGAGTACTCACTACTGAGGTTTAGAAATTTCATTTACTCGAATCACATTCTAGTAGAAATCATGACTACTATAAACTGCTACCACTTTTCTACCACTTTGCTACCACTTTTCTACCACTTTTCTTTGCTACCACTTTTCTACCACTTAACACCCACTTCTGCACCCACCTTTGCACCTCTTGTTGCTTTAAGGTAATCCATGACTGAGCTGCTGGACGTAAGATTGCTTGTTATTTATAGACTAGTCACTTGGGTTTACAATGGATAAAAGTTTCCTTTTTTGTGATGAATAATGAGACAATAAGCCATGGTGTTTAGCGAGACATTGTTCTGTGTTATAAAATCTAGCCGGATGTCAATATTGGATGTCTTGATGGACTCTTCCAAGTAGGAACAATCAAAGACCACCAGTGGCCCTCTTGCCTTAAACTCTTGGGATGTTAACATGGGGTAATTCTCTTTTTGATAATACGACGACCTAGAATTAGAAAATATGTCGTAGAGTGGACCAAACTTATTTTTTATAGTTTAGTGCTTTAAAGAAATAAAAATAATTATTAAATGATCATTTAAAAAGGCCCTCCATCTTGCAAATCCCGCGAGTGCGTATGCATATAAAATCACTATTTTACCCCTCGGGTAGCGGTAGTCGTTACCTTAGGTTATAATAAATAGTTCCTAAAACAGGGCTTCGTCATAGAGTGTACGTAGGGCCGTGACGCATGTGTATGCGTGGGACAACAGGTGATTATTATTCTACGATTATGAGTCACTAGCGTACCCGTGCGAGAAATCTCGCATGTTCATAAGCCACACTTTCCCCAATAGGTTTATAATAAGGGACTTAAGGAGAAAGGTTGTTATGTTTTATTTGAACCAAATGATTAGAACACTATTTAGGTTTTAGGCGTCCCTATGGCCAAAATGCGAACTGAACAACAATGATGTCGCGTATTGTCAGACAGCAATAGTATTTGCAAATTGCACACTTCTTACAAAAATTGATATTTATGAAATTAGAATGCAATTCGTCACTGTTAATGTCATTTGTGTGCTGAGTTCATTGATTGACAGCTTAGCCATAACACTCACCGGTTATTCGATATCTATGAAATTATACAATTTGTGTATTCATTCCTTTAAATTACTGTTTCCTAAATCCATGCAAAATGATAAAGGAAAGACCTCAGAATGTTAAAATGACATGAAACTGGCGCTCAGCGGCCAAAATGTGAAGTAGACAGCAATTATGGAGCGTATCCTCCTGCAGCAACAGTATCTGCAAATCGCACACTTCATACATTTTTAAAGTCATTTTTGAAAGAAATCACTGATATTTATGAAATTAGAGTGCAATGCGTCACTGGAAATGTATATTCTCTTTCATTTGAATCCTCATTTTTCACGATCAGTCGCTTGTGAGCGCCGCAGGAGGGATCTATACTACTGAAATAATATATATGATATGACACCTCACGTGTCCAAATCCGATTATTGTTTAAAGAGATATAAATAAGCCAAAGACCTTTTTGTTTTGGGGTATTTGGGTAAATTCGTGGTCCATAGAAAAGGGACTTTGCCCAAAGTCCTATGGCACCTCACGTGTCCAAATGCAATTATTGGTTCACGAGATATTAAAAAGCCGATGACCTTTTAGTTTTGGGTTGTTTGGATAAATGAGTAGGCCATAGGGAAGGGGGTTTCGCCCCAAGTCATATGACACCTCACTTTTCCCAATCCGATTATTGGTTTAAAAAATCTCAGGTCGATAATCTTGCAGATTCAGGTATTTTGGGTAAATTCATAAGCCATGGGAAAGGGAACTTCGTGCCGAGTCATTTGATACCTTGCGTTTCCAAATCCGATCATCTAATAGCGAGATATTAAAAAGTCGACTACCTTTTAGGTTTGGATATTTTCGGTTAATGAATGAACCGTATGAAAATAAAGGGGTTCATGCCGAGTAATTAGACACCTCGCGAGTCCAAATCCGATCATTGGTTAGCGAAGTATTAAAACGCTGATGACCTTATAGTTTTCGGTATTTTTGGTAAATGAATGAACCATACGAAAATAGGGAAATTAATGCCGAGTTATTTGACATCTCGGGTGTACAAATCCGATCATTGGTTAGCGAGATATTTAAAAGTCGATGACCTACATGTTTGGATATTTTAGGTTAATGAAAGAACCATAGGAAAAGAAACTACTCTTGCCGAGTAATTTTACACCTCGCGTGTCCAAATCCGATCATTGGTTAGCGAAGTGTTAAAAACCCAATGACCTTTTAGTTTTGGCTACTTTTTGGTGAATGAATGAACCATAGGAAAAGTGAGGAGATCATGCCGAGTAAATTGACTCCTCGCGTGTACAAATCCGATCATTGGTTAGCGAGATATTAAAAAGCATATGACTTTTTAATTTTGGGGTATGTAGGTAAATTCATGGATCATAGAAAAAGAGTGGTCATCCTGAGTCCTCACACGTTCAAATCATTTTATTAGTTTATAAAATCTCAGGTCAATGACCTTGCAGATTTGGGTATTTTGGATAAACGAGTGGGCCATGGGAAAGGGGGCAACACCGCGATTAATTGGACACTTCATTTGTCCAAATCAGATCATTCGTTTAAAAGATCGCAGGTCGATGACGTTGCAGTTTTTGGCTACTTTGGTAAAGGGGTGGCCATCTTGAGTCCTATGACACCTCACACGTCCAAATCCGATGATTGGTTCGAGAGATATCAGCAAAAGTTAAGTCGCGATGCGTTAGCTGGGTGGGGTGAGGCAGAATTCTTGGTACAATGCTACTAACATGTCTCCTGAACTGCAAGTGAGAGATATCATTCTCAGTTTTCTGGTACAGAACACATATAATAGGCATGTATGTGTTCTGTATAATGCAGTGTTGTTCGCTTCGTTTGTTCCACCCTTGTGCTGGTTACCAATTTTCCACACGCACGTAGTCTAGTGACAAGAATTTTCATTTCTTCCTGCTTATAGTAGCGAGACTCTCGTGTAACTTGTTGACTCCATGAGCAGATAAAGCAATTGACACCCAAGAGCGTTTGATTTCTTACGTACTATTTGTTTGGAAAGTGTCATATAATTGCCTTTAGGTTGTAAGATTCCCACTCACTCTCTGGGGACCAGCATGCATCCGGTCTCAAAGATAGACACTTCGAATAGATAAAAAAAAACTCAAGCCCAATGGTTTTAGTTCAACCGGAAATTCGTCAATCATTTGAATCAACGCAGCCGCTGCCTTCCCAGAAGTGGTTTCATATTGATGGTCTCTTCCCATCACTGCTGCAACTTTATAAACTCAACTAATTCGACACTCTATTACCTTTCGAAGACACGTAGGGCATATTAAAGTATATTTTTTTATCTGCCCGAATATAACATCTAAAATCCATTCGGTAGCATGCCGAACTGCTATGCCCAAGATCGAGGGTTTAAACTCAGCCGAAGTCATCGGATATTTTAAGAGCGTTAAACTTCAAGAACTGGAGTGAAAAAATATAACACGAGAACTGGCGCCGGGTCATTTTGACCCATAGTGTGTCACTCCCCTTTTGTTGTAGTCGTTCGGATTTTAATGTAATATTACACCTGGTGTATTCCTATGAACTATGCCCAATATAAAATGAGGTTTATTTATATTTTTCGAATTTAACATCCAGAGAAATAACGATAATTTTCGTAACAGTATAATTGGCCTTGATAGTGGTGGTAAGGAGTCATCTCGATTTTTTTGAACAAAGGGGCTGTTAACCAAGATGTTCCTACACCCTAAACATGGATCAACAAGAACATGAACTATGCGATTGTTCTGCTTCAAAATATTTGGATATTCCCCCTTATTTTTAGCCTATTTTCATTTATAAAAAATACGTTTATGTGATCACCTTTTGTCCGTGTGTGTGTGTGTGTGTGTGTGTATGTATGTACGTGCGTCCGTGTGTGTGTCCCTCCTTAATAACTTCTAAACGGCTGGAGCGATTTCAATGAAACTCGGTAAGGTTTATTTTGCTGACCTCAACCAAGCACTTCAAATTTCTCATCAATCCAACATGGCCGCTGTGCGAAATATATCACTGGCATTATATATCTCAAAACCTATTACTCATATCACCATACCATTTTGTACGGTGACGTTCACCTATGTAATTTTTCAAAAACCTGTTAACTACAAACCGAACATGGCGGCCAAGCGAGGTTGAAACATTTGAATAGACATTTCCCGTGATTTAACCATCCAAACGCAGTGCAACGTGGTACAGCAAATGACTTCACAAATTACAATGCACTGACATCCAAGTAATTTCAATTATTTCCATATCATCAAGATGGCGGCTTTGCAAAATGTTCAAATTCAGTTTTGATTTCTTGTGTTCTAATCATGCGATCGAAATCAACGTTTGAATAATGAACGTACGCAATAATCCTCATCTACTAGTACATACCTCTATGGCTTACATATATAAAATCCTACATGGTGACCATCCGAATTATTGAGACGGTTCTCAGTGTCTATTAATATATGACAGCAATCAAACTGAAATTTTGTATGTGTATAGAGGCTATAAACATAAGTTCACCTGTGGGACGTTCAATAAACTGGTGGGCACAAATCCAACATGGTGGCAACGTGCAATTTAAGTATTCAAATGGATGTTTCTCGCGATTTAACCATCCAAGCGCAGTGAAACTTGGGACGGTATATGCTTATATAAATTTTTATCCACTGGCATCTAATTCATTTAAATTATTTTCATAACCACAAGATGGTGGCTGAGTGAAATTTTAAAATCTCGTTGTTATTTCTTATGAACTAATCGTATGATGAATTAATCATGCGATTAGTGTTTGAATAAAATACCTACACAATAATCTTCATGTAATAGTATATAAATCTAAGGCCTATATATAAAAATCCAGCATGGCGACCATACGAAATATTCAGACGGTTCTCAATATCTATGAATCTATTATAGCAATCAAACTGAAATTTTGTATTTTGATAGAGGCATTCGACATCAGTAGAATATATGAAAATAGGCTGTATAGTTCTTTACGCAACTTCTTGTTTTCAGATTGTCCCGACTAACGTAAGCCGAAAATTGTCACGCGAGGACTGGTGCCATGGGTAAATCTGACCCGAACGTCAATATTATAGAAATAACTTCAGTGTTCAAAAAGCTATGGACATGTTTCTTTTTCAGGGTGATGTTCAAGGATAGGAAGTAAGGTACGGTAAGCGACAGGAAATGAGGGCTGACCAAAACGAAAATATCGATCATTATTTAAGCCTCGGGTCAAAAATGCCCATGCGCCATACCTCGCGGGTTAAAATCCTTCAGTATGTCTTACCTCGGAGGGGAAGTAAAGACGGCGAGTCCATGTCATAGATATATGGCATGAAAGGAACCTACCACTACAATTGGTAGTGTGTAGCCAAATTTGTAGGTTATATTTAGGTAGACACGCTCTATCAAGTAAGTGAAATGCCATGTCCTGTGGTTCGGATTCCACGTAAAAAGGAGGTCCCGTGGCTCATGATCGTAAGATTAACGGTCACGTTAAACTACAAGCTTCCTTCCTTGCTCTATCAAGTTCAATCGTTCGTACATAGGTGTCAGTGGCTTCTGGTAGCCAAAGTTGGAACAACTTGAATTTGAACAGGCTCATTCATCTTCATTAAATTCATCTCATCCACACGCGACGTTACTTGTAGCTCACCCCATGGGTGTCTGCATAGAAACAGCTACAAACTCTGGCAATCCGAACATGTCTTTGGACACTCCCGGCACTAAGAGCCATACGCTAGATAAATAATATTTGTTAATTAAGGGACTACTGGCTACCTTGGTCATTAGCAGAGTACATATTTATATGAGTTGAATTGCTATTCTAACCCGTGCTAGTATGTTGATGGTTGTTGTAGTGAGACTATTACTTTTGTATAGGAATTTTGTATGTCTGACTTCTTCAGTGCATTCCCATTGGTCGACCTCGCTCACTGACGCAAGTTGACCATGTTGTTCCCACCTCTTAACTGTCCTGCCTGACTAGGCAGGCTGGCATTTTCTCATTGAATTTCACTTGGATAGCTCGTCTTACCTCCCAAGCACAACATAGCTCCCCTTTCTCATCAGCAAGTCCACTCACAGCTAAGCAGCTCCAAGTAGGCCAGCGGGCAGTTGATGTGGAGAGCAGAGATGTATATTGCCTGAAGCTCGAAATAATGCACCAACTCAGTGAGAGAGGAAAGACCCCATGACGTATCTCGTACTTCGATACTCCAAACTCCCTGCTACCCACTCTTCAGCGTGTCTTGACAACCTTAGTACAGATGTCATTATCCCATTAATGATTTATCTCGAAACACCCTATAGATACTGAATAAATATGCATGTACTGTAATTTGAATGAGGTATAAAAGCATAAAATTCGTTATTCAAATTGAGCTTCAGGCACTATGCACTTCTTCGCCATGTAAGTTAACAGTCAGTTACTCTGAGAGGTGATGCAATAAACGTGAGTCTGCTGAGAAGGAATGTGTAGTGGCACTAGAATGGAGTAAAGAATGAGCTCCTTGACAGTTTGATCATTCTTCAGCTACTTTCGACTTCTTACCTGTACGTCATGGCATGGTGAGTATGTGATCACAGTCGGCAATATTTTCCTTGCCCCAAGAACACAAGTTTATTGCTGTACATGCATCGGTCTTCTTCATACCTTGCTTCTCTCTCTACATTTCTACGTGACCAGTCGCCACTCGCTAGTCATTTGTTCCCAGGAATTTAATATCGCTTCCTCTTTCCGACACTGGTGCACTCTTGAGGTCGTCTCGGGAATCCACGGTGGGACGAGGCTCTTTAGAACATGACGGAAACTCAACGGAATTTCGATATTATCAAGGCTGTCAAAAAATAAGTATGAGGAGTTTATATCGTTCCCTCCAAACGTACCTCCACGATCAATAATATGTTAATTTATAAGAAGAGTTATTGCCACTGTTCTGTTGCACCAACAGTCGCTTTGCCTTAATTTATCAGAGGAAGCCATTCATGGAGTATGACTATAAGCAAATTTACGAATTATATTCATTTCTGTAATAACATGATTGAGGAAGGTAATACGCTAGAAAATTACCAGGTGATATGTTTCAAATTCTTTACATAAAATTCCTTATGTATTGGATGCCATATCCAATAAATTAATCAATTACCAGAAGCCAGGACATTGTCCGGTGACTAGAAAAGTACGTCCGAATATCAGTCGGCATTAGATAGTGTCTGAATTCTTAAACGTTTCAAACCACCCAACGCGCTTTAAAATATGCAATGTGAAATAAAAGTAAGCATGTACATATTTTAACCTGCCCTATTTGCAAATTTTTGTTACTGCAACAACGTACATTACCAGCCGCACTTAAATAATAATTCTAGGAGTTGCATTTCATTCTGGTAGTTAGATTTTCAATATACCATCGCTGGGTCTGAAATATCCGCCATGTGACATTATCATTTCAGTCTGCACCCTAACTCCGGTCACGCCTCCAAGACCTACGTGAAAATACTCGAACAGTCCAGACGAGCAAATATTTGGGGATATTATTCTTATGTTATATTGATTCATTCGAGGAGCTTTGCCATCATGGTCGTGGAATTTTGTCTGGTAACCCATGCTAACGTAATGGCTGATTTAGTTTGTATATTGGTATGATAGGTGAGGATTGGGAAAGCGGTGGACGTGGCCTTACGTTAAGAGCCAACCCGGCATTTGCCTTGAGTAGAAATGTAAAACCACGCAAAACCACTTCCAGGATTGCTGAGGTAAGAATCGAACCCACATTTTCTCAGTTTTCCCTAACGAGTCTACAAGGAGTTATAATGGCAATACCATTGCTCATTTTAACAACGACCTTCCTCGGGGTTGCTCACAGTACACATACCGAGCAATGTTACGAGCACTTAGTTTCCTATTGTTATCCGGAGTAACGCCGGGCACAACAGCTAGTTGTATCATATAAAATTATATGCTTTGATTCGCCACTAGGCTAATAACTACTGTATTTATCGCCCACATCATTTTCATACCATAACTGTTATATAATTGTCAGAATGTGTATATGTATATGTGGTTAATTTAAAATCATTCAGACTTGCCGTGTACCATTGGGATAGGGAACAAGTATTCAAGCAGTCAGTGAGTTGAGCAATTTGGAACAGGAAACTCGTCAGCTATTTAAAGTTATTCTGAACCCTCCCTTCAAATTCCCACTGGTGATTGACGTGAGCAGATTTGGATCGAGGATCAGTTGATGATGAAGATTGTCAATATTTTTAGATTTACACCATTACTGTTTGTTACTTGATATTCCTTAGCCCCTAAGATAAGTTCAAATGATCGATGATTAAGTTAGTGTATTGGAAAATAAAATGTTTGGACACTGTTAAACTGAACTATGAGTTAAGAGGTTTATAATACACATCAAAGAAATCGTGTGATCTGCATGGTGAGTATCTTAATGTTGTTCTTGTTTTTGCTGAGACTGAATGTTTTGTGGTACCCGACCGATCAGAAATGGCACTTTCGAAGTAGGTAAGTTTCCATTCTTCAGCCATTTCAGTGGATCGTTTGTGTATTGTTAGTGGGTACTCGAGTGTTTTCCACACAAAACAGATGTCACATGCACACTGCCCATCAATGGACAAGAGACGTATGTCTACCTTGAGGTTAATAGAACATGGTCCTTGTACATCTGTATTTATAAAGGTCACTTCTCCATGAACATACTCTTAAACATTTTAATATTTAAGCTTTCCGCAATGATGTCTAAACCTTTAATGTCAGCACACAATAATGTGCAGAACCTTTGAGTACCTGTTAGTTGAAACTAAGCTTGACACTCAACACGTATAACGAAGATTCGCAGTAATTTATTGCCAAACTATAATTCATTTATGGTGTTCCCCTCATGTACCAAGCGGAATTATTTGTAAACGGGACATAATATTCCAGTAACTTTTTGCGTTGAGTTAATCCCGATCCATGGTTCAATGGTATGGAAGTAATTATTCATTCACCAGCCAAAAGCTGGTGAAGGTTTGATGAAGTGGAGGTAGTTAAATAGTAATAAATGCGTAATATACGGGATAAAGACATTAATTATTTACTTCGGTTGCAGTCAGACTCGACTAATTGCTCTTTGATTTTGCTTGTAAAATAGGGTTAGCTTCCCTTAGTAATTCGTCATAAATTATCCACAGCTCAATTCAGATAAGATAAATGTTAATGAAATATCGTCCGGGAAATCATAATTTCATTTCATCAGCCTAATTTTGGTGTTGTTTTTATAAATTTAACTGTGCATAATTTTAATATTTCCACCTCTTATCAGATAAATTTACAAACATGCGAAGTATTACTAGACAATGTATGTCTGTTTCCTCCCACGTGTATTGCCTGTAATTGTCGTAATTTGAGTTATTTACGGTACAAGAGTTGGGGGCTAGTGACAGTTCTGACGAGTGTTTTATTGAACCACCCTCGTACCGTCGCTCAATGCGATATCTTGTGAAGCAATGATCGGATTTGTACATATGAGGTATCAAATAACTCAGGGTAACGTTGCCTTTCTATGAACGACTGCTTGATATTTTTTCATTTTTTTTTCCAAAAAGTTGAATTAGAAAAGTAGGTAGTATTTTAAAAACTGCGAATCGGAGAAAGTGTTGCGAGGGGACAAACGAAACCTTGTCATGCCCCCTTTTAGTTTACTATGTATTTTGAAAATTTTGACAAAGGGCCTAACTACGCACTTTGAAAATTTTGATTCTTTGACTTTTTAATTTTTATTTAATATTTTTTAAGTGTGTAGGAAGGGGGGGGGGGGAGGAGCGAGGGATTTTGTTTTACATGTAATCGCGAGCGTTAATGCGCGCACGGCAAATGCATGTGGCAACTCGAGAACCGGATATTAGGCGATCAATTTATCGGAGAGGGTCATGTGACGACTTGTTTGAGGTATTTTTTCTCATCTTTACCGTAACGTAGTTATTTTTTCGATTTTGGTAAAAGGTGAAATGATGACTTTGGAAAATAGGCTGAATTTTGAAAACGAAGAATTTTAGAAAGTGATGGATGAGCTTAAACAAAAGCAGTAGAGCAAAACATGGTATTTAAAACAAACCTAATTAGATTTACTTTGGAACGTAGGGTGTATTTTGAAAACTAGGAATTTTAGAGAGTGGTATGTTTGACTTAAACAAAAGATCTTAATCACCTCTACCCTATAAAGCAAGTTGTAGGTCCCGCAGGCAAAAACAACATTATTATTATTATTATTATTATGTAACAATAATGTGGATTTGCTTTATAGCGCATAGCTATATAGGGTAAACTATCCTATTGTTGGCACCCCTCCAGTAATTGGCACGGCTTACTACAACTGAGCATAATAAGGTGTCTGTCATGATTGCAGTCCTGCAAGTTCACTAATTTTGAGCCTCAACACTCCCCATGTAGTATTCCAAATGTTTCTGCCAGTCGGCATTGTTACAATAGAGGATAGCAGCAATCCCGCCAGTTACTGCAAACATTGTTTCTCACTAGACAGTTTCCTTAGCGGTAAGTTAAGAACATTGTATAGTATGACATAAATGTATTAATATATTAAATAATTATGATCGTTTATGAGTATATGGTACTTTTTTGCGACTTGTAGAATACTTTTACGACAACTCAGACCTCCTAACCTCACTCGACACATCGTTATAGATTTGCCTATTGCTGGTATTAAAAAATAAGCATTTTTCCAATTACTGGGTAATTCCATATTTTGTTTTATGATCATAATATCGGTAGAAATGGGTAGACTATTCATTCTGCTATGTGTATTTCGTTTTTAATGTCTTGAGGCGCACGAAACCAATTATTGGCATGGGTGCCAATAACTGGAATATGATGTGCCAATAATTGGTCGCATGAGATTGTACTCATTTCTTATATTTTGTTATTGGGCATTAAGCTCCAAAATAAAAAATGGGCTCTCGGCGGGCGAACAAGTATAGTGAGGACGATAGAAGAAGAGCCGTTCAAGCCGTGAAAGATGGTATGCCTTTTAAATAACACCAAGATCAATCAGAGTTCCCAGATACCATACAATTTCGATGTGGTGAAAAATTGTCTAAAACTACACATGGACCTCCCCCAGTTTTAAGTGAATAGGAAGAAAACTCCGTTGTTCGGTATGTATTTTTTATATTAATTCATTGCAATAACTTTTCTTTATAATGAGCTTAAATGCATCGGTTCATTAGAACTACCACTACCACCAATATATTATTTCACCTCATATTTTATGATGCTGCTGATTTTTCAAATAGACGCTTGAGACGTATTGGACATCAGTGCTGTTTACTTGGGGTTGGGTGATATAAGTGAATCCAGGCAGTGATTACGTTTGTTTGATTTGAAAATAAAGTAGAATATAGGCTCAGTAAACAATACATTTTAAATATCGTCTTTTTTCCAGGTGGATTTATGAATGTTCTCGGAAGGGATTTCCAAGAAGAAAAGAAGACATTCAAATTACTTTTAAGAAATTTCTTGAAAAGAATCCCAGGACAAATCCTTTTAAAGGGAACATGCCTGGTAATAAATAACATCCTAATATTTCTTGTAAAACGCCTGAGGGAGTGGCAGCTGCTAGTGCTTGCGTAGCAAAAGAAGATGTTGAGGGATGGTTCAGTTCAGTTTAGGATATCCTTCAAGAATTGAATGTGTTTCATATTCTTTCAGATCCCGAAAGAGTATTTAATGGTGATGAAACTAACTTATGTTGTGTCCCAAGAAGAATTTTGTTCTAGCACCTTCAGGTAGTAAGAATGTGTACGAAGTTGAACTTGGCCAGGACAAGTCAACTCTAACAGTAATGTGCACCTTCTTTTTTGCCACGGGGAAGATGTGCCTACCCGTGTTCATAATTATATCCACTACAGAGGATTCCACTTGAGATTGTCCGTAAAATTCCAGAAAATAAGCGGTGCCGAATGCAGCGATAACGGCTGGATGAAATCCGAGTACATAGGGAATGTCCTTATGAATCGCTAACCGCAGAAAGGCAACAAGTCCGCAAATCCTAATTTTACAGGAATGACAAAAAACTATTTTGACACTTTATTTTTAAACTCAGGTTTTCCAATTTTTTTCTAGTTATTCAATGGTCTGTATGGGTCTAAAAGAGATATTCAAAATGTTTTATGCATTTGATTATAAGGGTGTAGATTTTTTTTTAACACATGGATATGATCCCCTTTAGCGGTAAATGAGGTTTAAAAGTTAAAAAGACTTGCTAAAATATTGGAAATAATACTTTATTTATGCAACACTATTGTCATAATGCTATTTTGTTCTTTTAATACCATAATAACTGATGCACAGTACTACTTAAGAGCTTCATTTTTCAGTTGGTTGATCTTTTTGAATGGACACAGTAGTTACAGGCCATGACGTTATTTCATCCGGAATATAAACCAAAGTTTTCTTTATATCCACAATTTTTGAGTGGTTGATGGGTACTACAGCTGAATAGGCTTTAGTAGTTGGTAGTTCTAGTAGTGTTTCGTAAGCGAAAACTGTCACTTGTCAATCCAGCAATATTCATACTGCATTCAATATCCCCTGGTTCAACAGAAGAAACTGATATTTCACTGTATTTTGAAATTGAAAACGTTATTTTGTAAGGTTTTACTACATTTTTCCCACAAGAGTCATTGCTTAAGCATGTTCTCTTGTAAAACTTGGGCCTCCAAGCGCCCTAGTCACCGAAATCTTCAGATGACATTTTCTTCACAGTAAACTTTCCAGGAATTTTCGAGGAAGTGTTAATCAGATCAATTACATCATCAGTTTCATAATATCTCTCTACCTTTCTTAGTTTAGAACAGTAAACAATGCTTTAGAACTATTGTTTACGGCAGAAGAGGAACAAGTCCCGGACGTGTTACCTATCTGCAGTAAAGGCAAAATTGAAACTGTTGCCATACCTACAAAAATGAGGCCAGATATTCCGTTTTAGCAGTAAACGGTGTGTCTACCCATTTAGAACTGATTTCTGTTGAAAAGTGATTTGTGAATTTTGTGAACGTGTTGCCTTTCTGCAGTTAGCGATTCTTATATTGTAGAAAATAACATTCCATTGCCCGTCTTTTTATTTGTATATGGACATAAAACTCATCTCACCTACCATCTCAGTGAGCTGTGCAAGGAGCTGATGTTGCAACATTTAAGCCTTTTATAGGAAAGTGAAATGGAGCTGTCCTTTCTTGGCGAACCGAGAATCCAAATATAACTGTCACCAAGGAGGATTTTGCTTCTATTTTGAAATAAGGTTTATGAACTCCAATCTTGAAGCTTCTCTCAAAAATGGCTTCAGGGCAATGGGTCTTTGTCCTTGGAATATTGATGCAGTGGATGTTTCCAAATGTCTTTGGAAATATTTTTCCACTGGCAGTGCAAATATCACTCCACCACCTTACACTCAGTCTCTTCGGTATGATGAGTTCTGCAAAATTGTAGGAGAGAAGGGCATTTCTGATTTTACCAAAACGAAAGAACTTTTGGGGCAGGAAAAAATGGTGACGACTTCGTCATCCTGTACAGACTTTGAGAAAATTTCCACTGGAAGGATGAATGGAAACATGAAATCAGCACCTTAGTCGATGATCCAAATGTTGACAGGGAGTCAGATGAACATGATGTGGTTCTAAACAGTCTCCAGATTGAACCACAAGGTGAAGGAAGTAATAGAATGCACGAAGATTCCCTGGACAGTCCTTCAGAAAGCCCTCTGACTACAGAACAGTACCGTACCCTATAAGTGACCACCTTGTGTTGAATGATAACAACAATGTAACCAACGTTACTCCAACTAAATATGGTCCCTTGCATGGCCAGAAACCCCAAAAAGAAAAGGAAATAGAATCACGGTGAAAATTCCTTTTGTGTTAACATAAGAAAAATGGAAATAAATATATGAAGCAAAGAATCACGGTGAAAATTCCTTTTGTGTTAACATAAGAAAAATGGAAATAAATATATGAAGCAAAGAAGAAAGGAAGAAGATGCCCTAAAAGAGAAAGGACATAGGAAACTTAAGAGAGAAGAAAATAAATTTTTAAAACAAGCTCCCCTAAACTCAGGCAAAAGGCTCTCTGAGAAAGAAAGTACCAGTAATAGAAATCCCAAAAGAGCTAAGACCAGTTTATTTCCATTGGATGATAATCAACCTTCCACTAGTTACAACAAAAGACCAGACGTTTCTGAAGGAACTTGTGGTAAAGAAGCCTATGGAATACGCTTCAAATGTACTCGCTCTGTGGGAGCTTCTAAGAAGGGATTTGAAGGCAATAGTTGCGAACGACTCTACCACCAAAAATGCATTCCAAAGGATCATAAAATTCATAATCCAGATAATTCTGATGAAGACCTTTTCGTGTGCTAGTTTGTTTTGCAATCCAGAATGACTATGATGATGATGATGACTATGATTCATTTCAAATAGCAACACGTCACACTACAAAATAGTCTTCATTCCTTTAAGGTCTACTCTACCACACCTGCATGACAAAAAGTATTGCCATATTGCTGACGATTATGAAGAAGGTTTTTCCTCTGCTATGTGTTACTTTATATCATTTACTCCATTGATGACTCTAGTTAGTTGGTTATTGTTGTTTTCAGGGGCGGAACTACGATGTCATCTGCCCCTGAATTGATGACTCTAATGACCCATTCGATAGAGAAGGGATCCCATTAAAAATTGAAATTGTTATCGATGTGGTCTATTAAGTTTTTATAGCATATTATTTTATAGGATTACATTTAAAGTCGATACTTTGATCATATATAATTTTATAAAACATGCATTTCATTGTGTAAGTCCACGACACTGTCACATTGAAAAATAACCTGATATGGTACTCTACAACTCATCAAAATCTCATATTGTACCAGTGCCAATAACTGGAAAATATTTGCCAATTACTGGCAAAAGGTGCCAATAACAGGTATTTTAACCTGTTATTTCAAAAATTAATTGAGAGAATAGTTTTGAGTATAAAATCCTGGTAAGTATTCTAACACATACTCACACATCTCCGAATGTTACAGCAGTCCCGAGGTAAGTGTAAGATGGAAACTCTGTGAGCAAGAATAATTTATATAGAAGAGTATGCTTAAAGTGCCAATAACTGGGTGGTTTACCCTAGGTGCTAGTTTTTTTTACAGTTGAGCAACAAACTGACTTGAAAATAGTTTAACAACGATATGGGATCCAAGCACGCACTGTCTAACACAGAGGCGATCAGCTGTTGTACACATACGAGGCCTTGCACTTGAGCTTGCTTGATAAGAGGATGCTTTCTAGCGTAAAGGTATTCGTTTACAGTTCTCGCATTAGTTTAGTATGAGCAAGATACAATAATTCTTGCTGGCTACGGCGAGTTGTTTTTGGACCTGAGGCCACTGCGCTCTCTTTTCCTAGTGTTGGGATGATGGGGGTTGTATGAGTTAATAATTAATAATTAAATAAAAGGCAAACGGTTCACACTAAATCCGATTAATTGATCCAAGAATTAAAGACTAAGGTAAACCCGAGCCATTTAACATACAATTTATTTCCCTTTGGTTTCAACATTTTTCCACAATGTAATGTTTGGTGAACGCGGCTTTTTGGAGTTCTTGGAGATAAAACCTGCCTTTAAAGGGTTGGCTGTTAAGATCATTCAGTAAAGAGGTGGCCGGGCTGTCATGATTGATATATTGAATACGATATATTTCTGTTCCCCAATTTGGTGTGTGGCTCTTGTCGAAGACAGAATTAAATTTAATAACACGAACATGGTCACGGATTTTAAGATGATGACGTTTAGGGTCGGCAGTTTTGATGGGATTAAACAGTTTATTCAGCCGTGAAATATTCTTTGTGACAAGCCGCGGCTTTGTCCCAATAGTTCGGTGTTTGGTATCATTGTTACATGCCACTAGCTGAGGCCCACTGATAAGACCCTTCAGCTGTAAACTCTTGCCACATATTTGTTTTTTTGTGCGATTAAAATGCTTAACGACACTTGCTTTTAAATTGCTATACATGCTATAAAGATGAATGCTCGAGGATTTTAGAAAACTGGAGATATCCTTGTTGAAAAATTATTTTCCCTGATCTGTTTGTAAAAGCTTTGATTGACGTTTGAACTTTTTAATATAGTCTTAAATGCTGCGGTGACGAGAGGTCCTGACTATCGATTCAGAGGTTGAACAAAGGCCATTTTGGAATAGACATCGATGACGGTGAGCATATAGCGCACACCATGTTTAACACTGGCATAGGGAATCATTTCCGCTAAATCGGCCTGCCGAAGCTCATCTACACCACGTGAAATAACTTTGAGTCGCTAATAGTTACGTCTGACAGAGTGATGCAACTCGTGAGCTATTTTTATATGGATGTGTGATGGTTTAGACGATAATTTTTGCATTTCGAAGTTCTTGTTCAATTTCTAGAATTTCAGATTCATGACCGGTATGACTAGCCTGTTGTGATGCATGCAAGAGCTGTAGTCGCTGGACTAGCTTAGTGGGATTATGCCACTAGGTAATATCTACGAGGGGTTTTAACGGTTTCAATGTTATTCCCGACGCTGAAGGTGCACGACGAATACTGTCTGTACTTCGAAATAATTATGAAATGACAGTTTTATACTTTAAACTTTTATTGGCAGTGGTGGGTTCAGATCGTATATACGATCTTTTGTGAGCAACTGTTTCCATTAAGATGGTTTGATATGTGATGAGATCATTATGGATATAATCCTCGTAAAGCGCCCTACGTGAAATTAACAACTCTCAAAACCCCGATGTTAATTTTTAAGTAACATTTTTAATAATAATCACAAGCTCACCAAACTTGATATTGAAATTGCCAATTCGGAAACAATCATTTTTATAATAAACACTATAGGTAGTATCTGCTGTATATTTAGTAAATAGATCTTTTATGTAGGGTGAGAATAAAGCACCATAAATCTTTACTAGAATGATTTTAATTCAGCCTTATTTTAGGGCGTGCACAAGATTTGCGACAACGTTGGTTGCTTGGACGTTGAAAGTGTTTCGGCAATGACCGACGTTTTTAGAAACTCATGAAGTTATGATGCCTTTTCTGGTGCAAACACCTCATCATCCTCAACATTGCTAGAACTATCCAGTTCCATTTCCACAGAAACCTCTTGTGTGGTTTGCAATGCTATTGAAACTGTTAGTGGCCTTTCAGACATGAAAGAGGGTTTAAACATGTCTTTGAGAGGCGGAGCTAAATATTTTTCAACAAACCACTCGCTATAAGCATGTGAACGTTTCAATTGACGAAAATTTGACGAATATTATTTTTTCGCCATAATAATATGCTTTTAGTTGATATTCTTTCGTGGTCATGGTGTTCGACAAATGGTATCCAAGGAAATGCGACAGCCCCTTAAATATGTATAAAATGATCAAACCCTTAGCGATAACGTCCTTGATGAAGTTCACTTTGTTGGTTAGTAACGAGACAGGCATGCCATTGAGTGTTCCAACACTTGGCACACAATTCAGTAAAGGTTTGAAAGGTCATATTGGGATTAACATGTTCGTTGTCAAGGTTGCGACTATTCCGCTCATCCTGGCGAAATGAAACAATGACATTGGCATTAACGTGAATGAGTTGTTTAGGCATTTTAGAGTACGTTTGTCCTAGATAAAAGCAGTTGATATGTTTTTGTCGACCCATGCTGAAATAAATTTTAATAATCGCTTGTCGTTCAGTGGTCACATCATCCAAAATCATAAGCAAATCCGGCCTCAGAGCATCCAGGGCAACAACATTTTCTTGCATGGAGAAGGTGAAATATCCCATGTTTTCTTTCATAGTTTAGACATGACCTGTTCTAGAAGCACATAAAGTGGTTGGTAGAGGGATTTTACAAAAATATAGATATTTGAAAACGCAGACCATTTGGAGCTGTGATCAGTGTGAGCAAAATATTGTTTTTTCCACAAACTGAAGGTCCCACAATAAGACTGCGAATGGAAGAGAGAAACAGTGGCCCATGGCGTTCTTCACGTGATGTGGGAAAGCGATGGGAAACCATGTCCCCCACGGGGAGTGACTCTTGGTGCTTAATATTGTGCATATCAACTAATGATTAAAGATGGTCGTAGGCTGTCTATATACATGGAACCAATTCCTGGGAGAGGAACCGTATTACGATGGATGTGTTAGGACATGCGTTAATGGCCAAGACCAAGAATGTTCCATTAAATAAACCTAAGCAAGAGACAGACCCTGCCAATAAACACCATGTGGATATGTCACTGGTGCCACGCACTAAACAGGGAGATTATGCCTTTAATGGAAAGCGGTTAACCTATGTAAAACATTCTCAAGTTTCTACTGATACCACTGCAAAAAGTATGTCGATAACAAGGTGAGTGGTTTATATAGTAGGATGCCAAACCTCCCTGAAAATGGCTATACCGCTAATAAAAACCGCATCATCCACGTGGCTGACCCTTTGGTCCCGCAAGTTATCGGTACAAAACAATTTTTAATCTTGGAAATGGACATCGTGTGTGGAATTAAAGAAAACTGTTTACACATGAAGCGAAGACGACTAGCCGATTTTTCAGACCCCATTCAGCCTCATGAGGTCGCAACCAAACAATTTGTGGAAGACCATGTATTCTCAATGATAAAACCACACCCCCATGTATTTCTCATGATTATCACTAATCGAGGGTTTGTGAAAGACACTCAAGCTTTTACCTATGTTTTACCTTCAGGTTCAACAAGTTATCGCTTATGGTATGATGGACGAATTCGTATTATGCACTATAAACCTGATGTAAGATATTTATCGATATGATTAAACCATAGTGCCGTGTCACTACTTAGTCATCATAAAGTCAGCGTGGGCGATAAACTATCTTTCCATTTGCTTTTAACCTTAGAGGAAAAACAAGCAGGAAACCCAATAAATGATTTCCCGCTTTATATAGAACTGGAATATACAGCCACTGGAAATTAAATATGAAAAAGGGATTTTCATTAGAAACGTGTTAGTTGTGACTCAAACTTTCTTGTGAAAAGTTGTCCATCATGGTGAAACAAAGATACGTGGTGAAAAAGACTTAAAAAAAGTCCAAGTCATCGCAAATGGATGGCTTTAAAGCTATTCTTCATGCAGCCCACAAGACCTCACGAGATGAAAATACTAAAGTGTTGGCTATTAAGAAAACACTCCGAGCTGCGCAGAGACATGTACATTTAAAAAATGAACAACGGTATTCAAAACAAGGAAGAGTGATTCCTATCCCGAAACGAGCTGAGTTTTTACCGGCTTGTTTGCTGGGCACGCTGCTCTGGGTTCGCTTCTCGGTGGTGCCAGTGCAGTTGCCAGAGCCATTAAGTCGACTCAGGAAGCCAAGCAATAATTGCGAGAGAGTAAACGACACAATGAAACTATGGAAGCCATTGCCATAAGCACGAGAAATGGAAACATGAAGCTAGCGTCCTATAAACACGGACCTGGTATTTACCTATCACCAAAGAAAATACAGAAATGTTAACCACAGCCATACCTTGACATGAAGAAGTCATAAGCTATGCTAAACGGTCAAAGATTCTGGAGTTTCGTGGTGTGTTTATGCGCAACCAATTACCGCCACTGTCAAGGATACAGGAACGTGCTGTAATTAATTTAGATGATAGCCATAGACCGGGAACCCATTAAGTGGCTTATGTCAAACATGTTTTCACGGTGTGGTACTTTGACAGTTTTGGTAATCTCCCTCCACCCATCGAAGTATACAAGTATTTTGGAAACAGGGCAATGATGTACCTTCATGTGAAATGTCAACAAAAGTTCAACACACAGGATTTCGGGTGCTTAAACCTCACGTTTCTATATTAGACACAGCCTAAGCAGAAACGTAAACAGTATGGGAGTAGAAAATAAGAAATTTACACTACATGGGCGTGGACCGGAAGTCAGCCTAGACCTTTATCCACCTATTGAATTGAGTGAAACACCTTACCTATTGGAGCTTGTTTCACTTGAAACTTACAATAGAATTTACAACGTGCGTGAAAATGTGAATGACAAGTTTTACTATGATGATTCCAGGTTTTACAACACTTGGGTTACAACCTGCCCCCGGGTGGATATATATTTATGAACACATTTGTGTGGTGTTGGTGCAACAATATGCTTTAAAGTCATTTCTTAATGGAACACACAAGTTTGAACTTGTAGGCCACTAAATAACTCATCGTTGCAGTATTTTATCCACGTTTAAGATGTATTTTAAAACACAACCTGATTCCATCGGCCCCTTATTGGTGTTTCTACCGCAAGTTCTTGAACCCCACAAAATACACTGTTCGTGTACACGAATCAAGAGTCATCCCATTTGCTCAACGATTGTATTGTGACATAGCCCAATGGCTATATTATTCGTGAAAATCATCCAGTGGTTCTTTATCATTCTTTGGGTGATGATAATATTAGTAATATAACGTTAAGACTGGTGAATAGAAACTAACAACTGATTCTACTAGAATCTCGCACACCTGTGACGTATAAATTGGTTCTAAACCCACTATGAAATTAGTGTATATACAACAATACCGTCTAGGAATTGTGTTAGTTGTTTGCCACGTGAATACACGTTAGCAAGTAAGGATAAGCAGATGTTAAAACACTTGGGTTACAACCTAAGCCTACATGATGAATTCTATCCTAGAGGTGGTGAACCGCATCCAGGAGCAAGTCCGCATTCTAAGAATTGATCCATATATCTATCAAGCTCAAACAGCAGCATTAAATATCATTGATGAAATTCAATTTGTATTCAACAACCAAAATATTTACTCCCTACCGCATGGAAGTGTCATTCAGATTGAAGGCTGGCTCACAAAAGCAGATGGCTCTACAACCACGACATCCACGTTTGCAAACCATTCTTTTGCCTTTCTTTTTGTCTGAGGTGCGCGATGTCTTTAATGATATTGTTGTGGGTAGCACTCGAAATGTGGGTATTTCAAGTGTCATGAAACTATACCCCTCTTATAGTGTTGAAGAAGGGAAACACTTTCCATGGCTGGTTGGTGCCCCGACTAAGCTATGACTGGATGGTTCACTCAGATGGAACCTTTAGTGGATTTTTACCTCTTAAAATAATTTTAGGCTTTGCCGAAGATCATGAGCGTATTGTGGAAAACGCAAGGCAAGTGCATTATCTCGTTAGATGCCGAAGTGATTATAATGCGCTCAAGGAACTTGATGATGCACCCATAAATTCAAGAATTCAACTACAACGTATTCTATGGAAAGTAACACACGTTACCCTTTCGGATAGCAAAAATACTAGAGATGCTCAAGATTGTGGGAAAGGATATGCCTCTACCCATGGAATTTAGAAGCTGAGTGCTGCATGAGTATCCTCTATTTTTAACGACCAACACACACAGTTGGTCTGTGAAAACAGCACGCTAAACAGAGAGACCCCTCTACATTATAGTGGGTTTTCAAACGAATCACAAGTATCAACAGACCAAAAATATCACTCAATTTGATCACATACAATTGAGAAGCATGCGTCTTTTCCTAAACGGAGCTATTTTCCCTATGAGGGACAGGATTTGGATTGTTCAAAGAATAAGTTTGGCCCACTCTACGAAAGGTTTTCTAAATTTAGATCGTCGTATTATCAAAAACAAAATTGGCCCATGTTGACACACCAAGATTTTAAGGCAAGGACACCACTGGTGGACTTTGATTGTTCCTACTTGGAAGAGTCTGTCAAGACATCCAATATTGACATCCGACTAGATTTTGAAACTCATGACAATGTCCCGCCAAACACCACGGCTTATTGTCTCATTATTCAACAGAAACAAGTTAACTATTTTCCACTGTCCAACCAAGCGACTAGTGTATAAACAACAGGCAAACACACGTCGAGCAGCTCGGTCATGGATTGCATTAAAGCCTCAAGAGGTGTCACACCAATGAATTTATAATCTGAGGAACATCGTTTCAAGTTAGTTGCTACAAGGCCTGTGCATTTCATTAACCCACAAGCATTAGCAGCTGCTGGTTTTTATTATTTAAAAACAAGAGATGAAGTAAAATTCGTTTGTTGTTCAATGACTATGGACCAGTGGGAAGAGAGTGATGAACCTTAACATCAGCATCAGCGCTGGTCACCACCTCCATAGAATGGATGTGGGTAATATACCATGCTATTCAAGTTACCCATCACTTGTGTCCCTGAGTGAATGAAAAAGTTATGATACATGTGGACCTTCTTTTGAACAAAAAATAAATGTGAAAACTCCTAGTCTTGAGACATTGGGACATCACGCACAATATAAACTCAAACGACTCTACTGTTGTATGAGTTGGTACCGTCCCTATCACAGAATGACAAAAAAAATAAAAATTGTTATGTTTTTATGCAAATTAAATGATATAATAAAAATATGTTGATCATATTTCTTAACCTCAATAATTGCTAGTGAGTATCCAATTGGTCTAACCTAACCTAACTCTACATAACCTAACCTAACCTATCCTAACCTCAGTTTATTTAACTTAACCTAGCCTTACCCATCCTAACCTAAGTGGGCGCGATTATAGTGGGCACGATTATAGAGGGCGCGATTATAGTGAGCGCGATTTTCACTAGAATGTGATTTGAGTAAATGTAATGTGTGCAACTTTGTAGTTGATAGTCAGTTGCTCTTGGTCCAGGCAAGCGTAAACATGTCACGTACACTGGTGCATACCCAAGGTTTTAAGATCAATGACAACAAGTATATATTTAAAGAAGTGGCCATTATTGATTGCACGACACACTGGTCACCTAAACGATTTAATTTGGTGTTTAAACCACAATTTCCGCTAGAGTTTCAGTCTGTTAGAGACCTAAGGCAGACCCATTAGATACCCACCCATCTAGAATTGCAATGGAACGCGGGAACCATTCCCTATAAATACCTGGGGATGATATCGAACGCTCATCTATCCATGGCTAATATTGTGTTTGTGAAGGGAATTGAAAAACGAGAATGGCTTCGCCCGTTTTTGCCTCACACGTGTCAATGTGTGGATTTGATGGATTTGGGCTGTCCATCTCTGCATACTCTTTTTCAAGAAAAAGGACTTTCAATGAAGAAACATCGAGCCATTTTGCATGTATGGAATATGATTGATTGGCTAACGAAAAATGCATGCCGTGACATCATGGACAAGAGATTACATGTTCCTAGCGGCAGTGGGAATATCATTAGTGAGTGATAACCCGTCGAAAGAGCATCATGTCTGTATCTACCATGTTGGAATGTGAGAATAACGTCACCGAGCAAGCCATTGGAAAATATTTTGTGTGCAAAAAAAACTAGACAGTTTTACAAAAGAGGAATTAAATTTATTATTTATTATGTGGCGGCTAATGCAGTAAAATAAATGTGGCAACATACACCAAAATCATGGAATCAGGACCCTCATTTAAGTGAATTGCAACCATGCACCGATTACTATCATCATAAGCAAGTGTCCATCACCATAATTCCTTCGGTACAACAGTGTGGAACCTTTCAGCTTGTCAAACTGACATAAAACCATAAGAAAAGACTTTGTTTCCTCATTCCACGGTTTTCATGGCGAGAAAAAACAACAAGATCCTCAACAGAAGGGGAAGATCAAAACTATTAGCCGCCGATTGAAAAGGATATGTCAGACTTGCACTGGTCGTGGCGTCATTGACAATGTGATTAGTATAATACCTTTTGAAAAGCACTCACCTGGCTACAGATACTGTGGTCCTGGAACAAAGCTTTATGAATGTTTGCAGCGTGGTGATGTACCTATTAATCCTCTGGATCAAGCTTGCAAAGAACATGACATTATTTTCTTATCGCCATAGTGGGCTTCAATTAAGACGTGTGGCAGATAAAGTGACCTCCTAGTTCCGCCCCCTTAAAACAACAATAACTAACTGACTAAAGTGTTATTGAAAAAAGCTAAACAACGTTTGACATCCTGTCATACCTCAGTGGGAGAGAGGTTGGCAGCCTTGATTGTGATTAGTGCTATGAAAGGAAAGTTAATGATGAGTGAGCATGAACATTAGAAAAGAAAAGATTTAGGAATTTGTATTTTGTATTCTTTTTTGAAAAGCCCTATTCGTTTTGAAATAAACAGTATTACCAGAACACGATGTATTATTATTTTAAAAATGTAGATAGGCATTTTTCATTTTCACATTTCACACATTGAAGTTTACAATTTCACTTTGCATATTTTAAAATTTTATTTACAAGTTTGGTATTCTGCACATTGCCGATAATGAAAAGTTCATTTTCCATTTTGCTGTTAACAAATTTCCATTTCTCGTATTTAAACAGTTTATTTTTCATTTTTCTCAAACATGTTTCCACATTTTAAGTTTTCAAACTGTCTTGAGCGAATGCTTGGTTATTGTGACGGTACAGTCTCTCTCTGTTTCCAGAAACGTAGTGGCACACCATACACTACAGGCAAGACTGTCTTGAAGAAATAAAGCCCAGCTACCACCACATTTAAAGAAAAAAGCCGTTAAAAACAAAATTACTATTTAAATTTCCTTTAAGCTTTAATTCCCCCAACTTCCCTCACCTTGTTTACTATGGTCGAACGAGAAATTTAACGTACTCGTGGTCTCTTTCTCCCTCTAGTCATAAATCCACACATACATACATGTATTTGGGAACAAACACAACCACCATATTTATTCCCAAAGAACATCCTTCACATGCACGCTAATCCAAAGAACTTTCAGTTAACAATTTAACGTTTGCAATAACTAAAAAATGAATACTTTTCAATTAATTTACTAAAATACAAATAGAAAATTTGTACAGTCTTGGATTAAAAAATAATTTACAGTTTACAATTTAGAATCAGTCAAAATAAAAAATAAATAAAAAATCAACATAAGGTTGTAAAGTGTTTTAAGAGCAAAGGGATTAGGTTGTTACCTATATTAACAAAAATGTATATATAAAAATAAAAACCTAATATTTACAATTACATAATTTACAATGCAAAGATACTAAATATACTATTTACAAATAGCTATCTCCCTATCCTATAAAACAAGAAAATCACATGTCCTCCTCGTTGTGTTAACCCCTTGGCAGGCCGGTAAGCAGGTCATCCGTCCACACACGATTGTTATCCATCGAGGCTAGAGTGTGATTCCTCTGTTCCACAAGATACAAATTATGGTTGCTGGATTGTATCCTGCACTGTTTTACTTTTCGTAAAACATCTAGGTAGTCGTCCACACGTAGTGATTTCACGACTGCCCTACCTACGCCTTTGGCACTTTTAGCTTATCTATGGTCTTGTGTGCGACAAGCATATCCTTTAGAAGCAAGACCAACGAATTCCGTCATGATGGAATCACCACATTCATCTTTTAAAACACCCATTTTTTTCTTGTTTTAATGGGCAGCTGAAACACACTCTCAGCACTATTGGAAAAGGTGTCTAACCAGTCACTATGTTGGCTCATGACGGCATAGGGATCACAGTGGCGAATGTGGTATAAAAAGGAGTCCGTATCCATACACAAAAGAGACACGTTCCCGAAATGCTGTGTGGCAATTTTTCAATTTGCACTTTACTCTCAGGGGGAACCATTTGCTCTAGGCAGGATGGGAAATCAGCATGTTGGTCATACAAAGATGAGGGATATTCTAGATCAACCTCTAAAACATATCCGCGGCTCGTTTCGAGGCTGGCCGTGTTCACATCAAAATGTGCGGCCTCTTCCTCTGAGAGCCAGGCAAATTCCTTATAAGGTAACGGCGGGCTCATGGCATAGCCGTACAAATTATTAACATCGTATTACATCTAATAAGATGCTGGTTTGTCTTGTGAATTGCATGCCATGTATTTATTATACTCTTCGGTATAGTGCTGGTTAAGCGATACAAACCCGCCGGGAATGCCTTTCTCAAAGAATAACACCATTTCCACATCGGTCAGTAAAACCAATTCCACTTGGGTGTATCACAAAGCAGCATCAAAGGACAGTACGGGGCTCGTAAAATAGTGAGCTGGGTCAAGTCCATAGATGTGCAGACACAACTCACGAAACATTTCAAACACATCCGTGAGCAGCAATACATCGAGTTTTGGGTTATGCATAGCATAATCTCCTAGAGTGTTTCTATTGAACAGTCGCCAAACATGACAAGCATGTGCATAGTCTTCATCGGATACGGCACTGCGTGTAGGCATGGAATAAAATTTAACTTACAGTGGCAGAGTCTTTTGCTTCAACACGTACCAGCTGTTACAAAACCATACGGGAATACACCTTTCCGAATACACGATTTAAAGCGTTCAGGATTCTCAAAATGCATCTTGGTGTATTTCAATTCCTACTCATCCAAACCTTTAACGAGGCTGTCAAGGGAAAGGAAATAAACTTAAACGAGTCAAGGAATCGAATACAACATTTGGCCAACCGCCATGTCAATGCTGTGAAAAGCTCATGATTTTGGGGGATAATGGAAAAAGTACCCTTGTTGACATGACCCAATTCACGGATCAAAATCTGAATATCATAATTTGCCTGATTGTGAAAAAATACACTTACAAAAGAGGAGCTGGGTAATTCACATTGCACGCCCTGTGGGTTGCTCCTTGAAACTCCCCCGTAAAGTGTGTGTGATCACGAACGGTGTCCTCGACACTAACGAGCGGCTTTTCACAATAATGGCATGTCAAATGCCTAGTGTTCGTGTGTTGGTGAATCTGTAAATTTGTGTATATAAATGTATGATCCGTCACGCATCCATAATGCTATTTTTAGCAATACTTCAGTGACCTTTATTTTTTTTTATTAAATGAGATAATTTTACGGATTGTGTTATTTTCAGAAAATCTCTTTCTATCCTTATTGTTGCATCGAGCCGAAAATCAGTAAAGCAATTTTTTGTGTTATTATAGTCACTTTAACCCTTATGGCGCCCTGGGATGTTTAGATTCTCGTGCTGACTGATTTTTGGTGAAATGCACATGTGATCGTCCGGACTTCGGTCTAATCGGGCACATACAATAAGGTAGTAGAGGGCAATGGAGCCCAACGTGGAGATCGTTCATAGTCGATTCGGTCGATTGTTTGCCGATTTAGTTGTGATTTTTCAAATAGATATTTTGGGAATTGGAAGATGTCTGGTATGGATAAATACATTCATAGGGAACCCAATTAGTGGGAAACTTAACTCAAGTAAATTTTGTAATAGTTAGTGTGGTTTTGATTGTTGTTTAATGGCTTATCCATTAGGATGTCAAGTAAATTTTGTAGTATACTTTCGATAGTCTGGAAATACACAATTTATTAGAATCCAGGTGGAGGATATTGTGAACTTGCATATTTTTTTGATATTGTTGTTTAAATTTAATTAATAGTAGATAATTTTTTCCATCACGTCGACATTAGGGCATATCTCATTTTATTCATGTTCTAGTTCTAAGATTTTGTGTCTGCCTACATTCATACCCCTAACTATAAATACATTGTGAAAATTATGGAGGACGTCATGAGGATCTTAACTCGCATGGGGGAGAGCTCCAAAAGTACAGAACTGCTGGTGGCAGAAATTATAGAGAAAATTAATAAAATGGATGCTAAACTTAAAGAAATTCTGAAACTTTAAGGGAAAAATTAAGAGGAAACTCAGATTCCCTACAAAATAGATTAACCACTTCTTTAAAAGTAAATCTTGAAAACTCAATGGAAAATAAACTTAAAGAAAATTCAGTTTCTCTGGAGACAAAATTAACTTCTACTATAGAAAACAAGTTAAAGGAAAACTCCGATTCTTTAAAAGCTAACATAAAAGAAAATTCTGATTCTATGGAGATTAGATTAACTGAATCTTTTGAAACGAAATTAAAGGAAAATTCTGTTTCCTTTGAAAGTAAAATGATGGAAAATTCTGATGTGTTAAAAATGTCTTTAGAAGGGAAACTGTCTAAACTATTTGAAAAAACTCATTAACTCGAAACTTCATTACCTTTAAAGACGAGTAAGATGGATGATAAATTTCGCGATGCCGACCAAAAAATCTCAAGCATTAACTGACAGGATAGAGTGAGGTATCAGGTATTTGGAAATTCGTGTCCACAAAGGGAATAGTGAGATGGCAAATAACGTCATACTATCTTAGGATAGAAAGTGATCGATATTTCTGTTTAAGGTCATCACATATTATACTGACGGTAATATGATCGTGTCTGTGATCATATTCACCAAAGTGATTTATGGAGTTCATCCATTCTCTGAAATCAGACTTTAGTGGACAAAGTTAAGTCCCTATACCATTTAAAGATCTAAATCTTCGCCAACTGCGGAATGAGAACCAGCCACATTCCGAGCTTGCTCATCAGATGCGAGGCAGTCACCAGCACGCAGTAATCTTCAAGACGACAATGGTGAGCTCACATATGGAAACTCCAAACCCGTTCTCTGTTATTTCAATTACGACACAGTAAATTCAAGCCTTGTGTCGTAAAGTACATTCAAATCCATAATTCTTAATGTATATACTTCGCTTGCGTTGATCGAAAGCATTTTTAGAACGCATTGATAAAAGATGTTGTATTTAAATATTTTTTTGAAATGAGTATGAAACGATTATAAATACTTGGCATATACTTTGAAGAAGTATTTTAAGTATGTATGGAGACCAACAGTTTTAAACTCTGGACACATATAGTACTTAAAATTGTAGATTAGTTTTGAGTAACCGATATACGGCCGTGCTGCCAACATAACTCTATGCGTGCTGGTATGTTAAATGTTTAACAGAATGTACCTTCTATACTTACAAATAAATTCCTTCCAAAATGGGCTCATATACAGATCATAATATGTCAAGTTAACTTAAAACATTAGGGGCCGATAAGCCAGCTGTTAGACCCATTAAACCAACAATTAACATCATCATCAAATAATTTAAAGCAACACATAGGCTACATCTTGATATTAAATGCACTGGTGGATTTACTGCTTAACTACAAATATTTAAATCTTAAAATTTGCATTTAAGTACTTTGTCAAAATTGGAGAATATGGTTCTCGGTAAAGGGAGAATTACGCCCTTTCTCTTGACCCCTCACACAACTTTCTCCGAATATTGGTTCGCGAGATACCGCATTGGACCCCTGTGTAGAGGTGAGTGGACGAGGATGTGCTAGAATAGCCATAAAACCACTACTAAAAGGTTATTGTCTTAGGGATATAGGGCTTGTTCTAGGGATGTAAGGCATAGAGACCTTTTGTTTGGGCCAACATACAAGTTTCTCCGATTTCTAGTTTATAAAAAATAGCCTAATTTCCAAATACAATTTCTTTTTGCAAATATCTAAAAATACAATGTTTTGTTCTAGGCATAAAAGGTACTGAACTCAAATTTAGTATCTGTGATAAAATCATGAGGCAAGGATCGAACTGTGTCGCGTGACAATTTTATGCTTGAAAATAAAGAAGCAGTCCGAACAACGTTTTATACACACAAGTATTCTGTGATGTAAGTGAAAGCTATCTACGAGTTGTAGGAGGAAATTGCAGCATTTATAACAAGCAAGAATGAAAATGATTCTGTGAATTTTATTTTAACCAAGGGAGAATCTAATTTATTGAAGCTGGATATTGATCAAGTTACAAGTTAGCCAGTCAAGGACCGGTTTCTTAACCTGGGTCCTCAACAACAAGGGAGATTTGCACGCGACACGCTTTTCTAAGACAGAGAAAGATACATTGGCACACGTCACTAATTTCCATGTCAAGAACAATGAAATCTGCATGACAACTCGACAGCCAATCAGATTAATCTCTCGATCTGAGGAATAAAATATTATTATATTTTAAATTGGAAATTATAAATAATTAAACCACACTAATATCAAGAGGATAAGAAATAAAATTTATTTATCGAAACGAAATTTGACATTTAAAGCTATGAGATGAGATATTTGTAAATAAGAGAAATAAAATGTGTGCGGTGCTAGGAACGCCATTTTTGAACCCAGGAGCCTAGCAGCAGAGGAGAAGGAGATTAATTCCATTAATACGAGTGGTCGAGTCAAGACCGAGTTCACAGTTACTCCGACGAATATTACTGCATAGATTGAGAGCGACGGAAGAAGAATAATTTGGCCGAGGGGGAGCCATCATTTGTACTCAACAAGGAGAGACATCGCCCGTGAAAGAACACGATAGTATAACATTGAGAACTTGCAGCTACAATTACAATTTATAACAACGCATACAGTATAAGAAACTAGATATTCCACAGAACTTCAACTAAATGTACTACAATCATTCAACAAATAGTACTACAATTATTCTACGAAAGTACTACAACGTATTCAACATTGTATCGAGTATATTTCTACTGCATTTTAAGAAATATTTCACGATGATTTCACACACGAGTCAGAGGGGACAACTATATTCATAATCTACATTTGAAGCCGTCATGAGTAACTACCCATAAAATATGGAGGGAAGCTAATGCATTCAGTTAGGTGGTATCCAGAGTGGACCAGACAACTATGGCTACCACGGATTACCACTGCAACACCAACTGCAGAAACCTGAAGTCACCAATATCGCAACTAAATGAGTTTCCAATATCACCTAGGAAATTGCATAAGACAAACACTTCAGCTGATGATACAATGCATAACTATGAGAGAGCAGCCGTTAGAAGAGAGTATTCGACAGAGCTATCTGGCTCGGAAACGAACGGGATCCAGGACTGTTTAGTCGAGAAGAAAGAAGATCTGAGCCGATCCAATACCAGCAGTCGAGACCACCAGCGGGGAGAAGCGTGTCAGTCCAGATGCTCGCTTGCACCAGGCACGCGCCGTTCATCACGTCACGAGCGACAATCCCAGTCATGCGTCATTGGAATGCAGCCACTCAACACTCAACTAATAGCCCAGGTTATCGCAGAGCCATCGCACCTTAAGGTAGAAAAAAGTTTGTCTTATATTTAGTAGTTTGCCATATTTTGGGGATATTTCTGATGTTACCAACATACTTTTAGTTATTGTAACCATTTATAACTCATGTTATTAAGTTGTCAGTTTTATGTAAATTTTAAAGGTCGTGACGTCAGCGTGAGTCGTATTTGACGTTTATTAATAATAATTTGGATGTTATTGATGTTAGATAATTTTTGCAAGTATATTTTTATATCTCTTCGATTTAAACGAATCCGTTTTATGAGAGTGGAATGCCTCGATAGTAGCCTATGTATTGAAGAAATATGCCGATAAAATAAGTTGATAGATTGCGTTGATCGAAAGCATTTTTAGAACGCATTGATAAAATATGTTGTATTTTTAATATTTTTTTGAAATGAGTATGGAACGATTACAAATACTTGGCATATAGTTTGAAGAAGAATTTTAAGATATATTACTCAATACTAAAGGAATAAGACCATGTAACAATACAAATGTAATTAATACGAATAATATGGAAATATGACGTGTAAGTCAAAAGTAATAACACCAGAGTAAATAACTCATTGATAGAGTTAACACGATTGTAACTATGTTTTATGAACTTGTAAAATGCGAAGTATTAAAGTCAAGGTGATTTGTATATCAACCTGCTGTCATGATAAAATTGAAATGATTAAATAAGAATTTAAATTTAAGGGTTATTACCAGGAAGAGAGGATATGTTATTATTATTATTAAATGGAACGAATACATGCAGACCATAATCTCAAGAGGTTTATATTTTATTGTTATTGTAACGTGGTTGAATATGAAGTATGAAAGATGCAAGCGTAAAAATTAATCTACAGGGAGTGTAGAAAGTTGTACAGGAACGATAAGTAATGTGAACGGAACAAGTAATGCATTCTAAAGGAACGAATATAATGTATAATAGTTAGGAGAATTCTTGTAGTGTGCATCATGAAAGATATATCACATTTTTGTGTTTATTGAGTAGGATCACAGAATCTCATACATTGTGAGAATGTATAGGGATGGGTTTTTATTTTAGCAATGCCATGCTTCATCGTCGTAAGGAAAAGAATGTATTATGAAATGTGAGCGCATTGTAGACGCTATATCAAAGACTTGTTCACTAAGTAAGAAGGTATAAAGTATATTGCAACGAAACAACGTTCTGTACAGGTTGTATATGAAGTTTAAGGAAGAAATATGTGTATTATTGGGATGAATATGTTAATGAAGATTTATGTCACGAACCATGAGTACGTATTATTGATATATGGAATAGTCTTGCATACTATTTCAAAAGTTATCGTATTTATTAATTGAATTTGGAAAAACAGAGCTGTAATTAGCTTAATTGCTCGCTACGAAGGTTCAATTTGGTATGGCATAAGATTTCTGAGAAGGTAAAACTATTAAGTTGTGAATTTAATCTAGAGAATGAATTTTTAAGAAATAGAACTAAGGGGAGAGAAAGATTGAAGCAGATATTGTAGAGATCTAAGCTAAATATCATGCTGGACGCGATAGTGTAAATTATGTAAATATTTGTAATATAATAATAATAATTTTAAATAATTTAATAATTCAATATTAGATTTGTTTGTTGAACTAATGAAGTTCAAATAAGTGTATTATGTAGGATGAGAACTGTAAATAGCGATTTTGAAGAGATTGATATTACGAGTAACAGCTGATTGCTACATGCTGTGTCATAAGTCATTGACAAGTGTTTAAGAATGTAAATATGTTTGGTGTTTTTTATGTAATAGTTTAATATGAGTGATGAGTACTTAGTTGTAGTCTGAATTCCTTCTACATAGGAATTATCCACAGATAGAAGATCTATCAAATTCAATTTGAATTTTATTTTGTTTTGAATTGTAATTTGTGTCAGGGGCATTTTATGTAGTGTCCATTGTTGAATAAATTTACAAGCACTGTTTTAGTTTGCTTGTCGGTTTTAATAGAAACTGATAATCTTTTCATTTGATAATCGACATGCGATAGTACTACTAGTTAGATGTTGGCGCCCGCTTCAACTTTAAGACCGTTCACCCTCGAGATCCGAGATTCTTGGCCTACCAATTTTTGATCATTAGGTTCTTGTATGTAACTAGTTAGTAGTACTGTCGTATGACCAGTATGCACCGAGAGTTTCCTAGTCATTCACCTTGTAGGGAAGTGTTGGTTTATCTAGCTGGGTCTCAACATACCTGCAATCCTTACCATCTCTGCGGATAATAGGCGGTGGCTATGCGGAATTCGGGTACAGTACCGGAATGGAGACCTATCGTTTGACAACTCTACCAATTTTCTACGCTTTCTAGTTTAAGAAATAGCCTACTTTCCAAATAAGCATTGTTTTGCAAATATCTTAATATGCAATGTTTTTTACTGTACCCGTATCCACATGGTCTTACCTGTTGATAACCGAAGGAAAAACTGGATCGTAGAATCTGGAAGTTCCCGACTGAAATAAACCCCAAAAATGCAACCAACATGGATCAACCTGGGAAAAGGACACATCAGTATAATAGAATGTGTTAAGAAAGTCCCGGTGGAAAAAGAACAAATGAAAAATTAGCTCAAAATGAACTCAAAAAACTCTAAAATTAATCTCGGGCATATGGATGAACGTTGGAAATATTGCTCCACTGGTTCTCCTAACACATCCTGTTCTTAATATAAATCACTAAATCCTTCGATAACTAAAATGAATTATTCAGTTTATTGACTGAAAACGTACACTGGACTAGATCAGAGTCTACTAGTATTGTAGATAAGCATTTACTATTTGCATGACAAAAATATATAAATGGTTCGCCTTAATTCTGACGTAAATATAGCATGGGATTTCATTCACAAGCAATGTTTTAATGCATGAAAGCGTTAATATATGATTGACCATAACGTCAATTAATTATACAAAAATACCCTGGAATTATTAATCACGAACTATATACATTAATTTACATTTTTATTCGTTCACCGAATTTCGCTATGATTTTTCTCATCATCCACTGACATTATTATTTTCACATTTTGTCTTATTCGACAATCATTGAAGTTCATCAAACGTATTCTTTCTCAAGTAAATACTCTTATCGTATCTCCATTACATTACAATATTATTAAGTGGATTCAGATTATTTCTTCACACTAGACATTTGTTATTATTAACATACTAAATCATGATAAATTATTTTCTCCTTAAACAACATTTAAATGGTGGGTTATATTTAAATACTAGCATTGTAGCTTCAATGCTCGTGTTCCAATCACGAATAATATTTATCATTATACAATTTAGCGATTGCTTATTAACTCGCATAATTAACAAAATTCATTACATAAATGACAATCTCTCCACACTCGAGATTCCTAATATAAACTTCATACTATTTCAGACTATCCACTGATATCGAAACGTAATCCAATAATTTCATTAATACCAGTATTGCTTCACTCAATACGAAAAGTAGCACTTAATGGCTGTAAATAACATTTCCACACATATATAAAGTTATGTCACATTCGAATAATCATCTAGAAATATCATGTTTCACAATAATAACATGGCTATCAATGTGTTAATCCACTTTCCGAAAAACTATCATAATTGTTCCTTATTATTCAATTAATTCATTACATCTGTAAATTCCAAAAATGTCATCTTGATACATGACAGACTATCCTTTACTTAATATTGAGCTTCATCTCTCAATTATATTTCAATCCATTATGAATTTCCACTATCACAAAAATATTTTACAAGAAATTCCAATTTAGTATAAATCGAGATTTAATTCAGACCCGTAAAATAGATTCAAAATGGGACTGCCTCCTCAGAAAATCGTACAACCCTACACCATGGTAAAATGCCTAATATAAATAGGTTGCGATATAAACCATTAGAATCATACGACATCAGAACAGGAGTAAACCGAAAATGAACTATACAAGTTGTAAACTGAATTTACTCTAATTCAACAAAATATAAGTACTAAAAAACGTGACTCAAAGACTTGGCTATAATTGCCTAATTCAAAAATGCTGCAACTATTTACTTTAATAATGTTGTTAGACTACAATGCACATATCTAGCTTCACGAAGAATAATACAGTCATTGAAAATGCAGTGCTGTATAAACTGTCGAAGTAATTCTGTTTCGCTGTTCACTAATAAACAGAATTAATGTCGTAAAATGTTAATAATATTGTTTTATCCCTCTGTTAGGGGTGGGAAAACAGGGTAGTGTAGATAAATTAATTTAAGGGATGTTTCCGAAAAAGGGTAGTTTCCCGTGATTGGGGGAGACTACCAGTGTAGTGTGTTGGTGTGGGTACGTGATCTACTGGGGGCGTCCCTACAGGATGCGCTTACCTGCTAGGGGATGAATGTCTAAGGTGAGCTAATAACCTAGCCTGCCAATTAAGTAGAGCGAGCGTTTTAGCGAGCTCACGTGCAGAGTCGGCACTTTGACACTCTGCAGTCGGGCTGCTTACTCGAGTACAATAGAATACCTGACGGCGCAGTTCCTGGCCTCCACGGTCAGGGGCAATTAGGACTAAGGTCAGGTTGGGTGTAAGGATGTAAAACAGGGTGTAATGAGTAATAAATGTGTGTGTTTACTGACCAAGTATTTATTGGCCAGTAGCTGTGATGTACTGTCCCTTTTAGGTGCTGGACAGGTATAAATTAAGGTACAAGATGTAAACTACAAAAGTGTTCAGGGTAGGTGTTACAATGATAAGGAATCTGAGCACACGGCTAGTTCTCACCTGGTGAAGAGCTGGAACGGACCTCGGAGGAGCAGGGCCACTTGCCACGAACAGATAATGGGGCTCTTCTGGGTCTATCTTTTAAGGCCTTCCCCCACTGCTCGGTCAGCGTTTCCTCACTGTCGCTGCTCCAGTTAGTGTGTTTATGTGTGTATTATGTAAGCGTGGCCGTCAGCAGTATTGCTGGGCCTGCCTGTGTTGAAGAAATATGTGAGGCTTATGGTATGCCTATGAGGGTGGTTTTGATGAAAGATGGAGGGGTGGGTCTTAGGGGTACTGCCCCTGGGCTGTGCAAGACTTCCTCGGCCTTTGTTCGCGGCCTCGCGAACGGGAAATAGAGTAGGCGTGTCGTTGTAGTGATTCTTCTTCACCTTCTTCTTGTCCATCTTCTTCTTCTTCTTCTTCGGTGTCGTGTGGATGTGTAGATGTCGTGTTGTCCTGATGATGATGTGAGTTTAGCGTGTGATCAGAGGGGGTGGGTTTTGGGTATGGAACATGTTTATGCTTTACATATGTGTAGAATCAATTATAAAAATTTGTTACATGGATATTAAAAATACATATCTTGAATACATAGTGTGGGAAATTGTTATTTTGCATTGTCACAGAAGGGAAAAAAGCATCGGTTTTTGCTGTGATGCTGCCCTGCAGCAGGATGAAAAAATTGCCTTCCACTTTTACACTTGGTATGCCACTGAAATATAATGTATGAAAGAGTGAAGAAGAAAGAAAAATAGGCGCTCTGGGGTGTAATTTTTAGGGTGTATATTAAAATGAGTTTATTGTGTTGGGATAAATAAAACGCCTTCACAAATTATCGTTATTAGGAAGAAAGGAAATAAAAAAAACCAATTGTATTGGCTGTTTACAGTGTGGCATTGTGATAAGTGCAAAATAGAATACAAAATAAAATACAAAATAAAATACAAAAATAAAATACACTTAAAATACCAAATGTAATAACATCTAATAATATCTTTCTCTATAGCTTCTTTTGTGCGGCCATTCTTCCGCGTCTTCCTCTCTTATGCCGGCTATACCTTAACTGCATTCCTTTTACTCGGCCTTTTTGGATCGTGGTTTAGCGGCAAATCTCTAGTACCTCTTTACCTTGTCCTAGTGAATTTCTCCTCGTGGGCGGGAGAATTTTCACCCTGATGGCTAGGTTTGGCACTTACAAAATTGTACCATTCCTGGCCATCGCATGTCGCTCATTATTTAAGCGTCGGTGTGATTTGTGCCAGTGGCGTTCAGCGTCCCACGACCGCTGTCTGCTGCTGAGCACCGTTGCCGTCACCTTATTGGCGCGACTGAAGAACGACAGATAGTGTATTTGTATGTGAGTGATACTATAGGAGTATAGTGTTTTTGGTGTGTTAGGAAAGATATTTACAATGGGTATATGTACAATTTCTGCTTCAGCTGGAAAGAATGGTTAATTATGCATTTATTTGGCAATGGATGCCTTGCTGTTGCTTCCTTGGTCGTCTGAAATGCAATTCAATGTTATGATACATGTACATTCATATTATATATATTAAACCTATTTAGTGCACATAAGACTTTTATTCTACCTTGGCGCCACTTAGCCTATCTTAGTCTAAGCCGGCTGGGTCTTACCATGTTATCTGCGTGTCTGGGTTGGATAGTGTTGCAGGTAATGGGGTGTGTAGGAGGAAGGGTATGGGGATGGTAGCCCGTAGTTGGTACCATGGCCATCCTGATGGCATTATCCACCTCTACTCCTATTGCAGTGTGTCATCCTCTCTTGGTCATTATGCGTTGTCCTCCCGCTCTTTGGGACTTACGCTGGCTGAGTTGAGATGCCATATAGCACCTAGTGTCTCCTAACATACTAGTCTGTGGAGTGCCCGTGGGTCTGTGATACCTACGTCGTGTAAAAATGTTTGTGTCTGTGGGCACCGCCCTCTGGCTGCCCTTAAGATGTTCAAGTGTGGTGACGCTGTGTCGTTCACGGCCTAATCTGGTCCCCTATACATAATGTGGGAGGGGGTAGCATGTTGCTGCGAATATAAATCGGCATAGCATAATTGCCTGTAGTGGATTTTAGAGAAAGAAAAAAACAAGAAAAGAAATTATTAGGGGGGGGGGTTGTTGTTCCTCCATGGAATCTGTCTGTATCCGCCCCTAATTAGTTTGTATGTTCGCGAGTAATTGCCTGTCTGCCCCTAAGTGTTGGGCGCGTGTGGAAGGGAAGCGGCCGTGGCTGTAATTGACGCGCTTGTGTGTATGGAGTCGCCTACCGCTGACTCCTGCCGGCGCGTGTGGTGTTATCGGAGAGGGCTTATCTCGTATCGCGTGGCTACTTGTCACGCGCCGTGTACTGTGTGTTATCATCTTTGTATACATGTTCCTAGTGCTGTTAGTGATAGGCGTTAAATAGTCTGTCTCCCCAGATCAGTCTGGTCTGCGATATTTGTGTAATATATGATGCGGAGCCTAATGTAATGCCGCTCCCACTTCCTGTCTCAACATCCGTGTTGTCACTGTATACCTTTATTGTTATTGTTTTTATGTTAGTGTCATCATGTCTGTATGTCATTGTCACGTCTTGCTGCTACAAGAATTTCTTCCGTCAACAGTGTGTGGCAACACGCTGGAATTCGCTTATTTGCAGCGCAGTGCTTTTTGTATATTTTTGCTTAGTGCCCTTGTGTACGGAATGTCTTCAATGATATGCAGGAAGGCTAACAAAACGTGACTTCCGCCACTGTCCGTGTGTCGGCATGTGTTTGCATTCTAGAAAGGCCAACGTGTTAACTTGTCATTTTTTTTTCGCTCTCAAGCTTGTTTGGGAATTTGTTTCCGTGATTACTTCCCCTTTGTGTCTTGCTCTATTATTTTATGTCCGGGGAAATCTACATTGCCATGATTTTTGGCCGTAGAGATGTGGTGTTCCCTACGTTTTGTGAGCGTTTGTCTGTGCTCGTGGCGTCTCCCGTATTCATATTTCGGGCGCTATGGTCCAAAAAAGTACTTTGTGGTCTCCGTAGAGGCCTGGTGTTCCCGGTACGTCTCCTATTGGTAGTCCCGGGGTCGCTAATGCCCTAAGTAGGCTACTATAGCGAATACCTTAGAACGGGCCTACGCCCCTGTAGGTATGTCCCACCTATGTCGTCTGTGCGAATTTTGGTCAACCCTGGTCTTAATTTGTGGGCGTAGTGTGGTTTTGAATCTCTAGTGAATGATACTCTGTCGATTGTAATACTGTGATGTCTGTGAGTGCCTTCAGCCTCCGAGTGTGTCACGTATTCGCGCTGAGCATGCAAAGTGTTGGGTTACTTCATGTGATAACAGCGCTGCCGGGGCCGTATTTCCTGTCCGGTAGTTAACATTTGCAGTGTACAGTATTTATGTTGCGACCTTGTCACAAATGGTGTGAGTGTTTCTAAAATATGTTTTCTACGAGGCCCTACGTTTCCTCATAATGACCTCGCCTTATCTTTCGGCCCTACTATCGTGATGACGCTATCTGTGTCAGTGTCTCTGCCTGTGTAATTTATGTGTTTGTACATGTATTCCCCGTATGTAAAAGAACCTTCCCGTGGTTATGCTTGTGTGGCTCAATCGTTTTTGTGCTTGTGTGTCCTGGCCCTTAGTTACCATGTCACGCCCTTGAGGCTGACTTTGGGCAGTAAGCTATTGCTGTATACTCCCGTGTCGGTGTATCTACCTTGTAAAAGAACCTTCCCGTGGTTATGTCTGTGCTGTGAGTGGCATTAGTGCAATTCATATGCCATCCCTGGTGTATATTTAAGATGTGTACACAATGATAATATGCCAGTCATATACATAATGTAACCCTTCTTATGCATGCATTAATTCTCAGCTATAACTCTATGGGGCACAGTGTCTATATGGGATCCTATGTCTTTTCTATGGGATTGTGTATTCATGCTGTCTGTGCGATGCCGTCCGTGTGATTGTCTGTCCCCGTGTCCATATTCCTGGTTCAATTTTAATGTACTTACGAATTGCCTTAGTTCTGTCCAGTTTTTGACTAGTTGGGAGTGGATTTTCCCCTGTAAATGTGTTTATCCTCGCCCGTGCGCTGTTGCCCGACGGGGTGAATACCTTCGCCCTGTCATGAGGGTATAGGCCTCCGCTTCCCATTGAGGTGCTTCTTTACCATTTTTCTGGGGTGTTTTAAGTAAAGTAAGCCTAAGCCTACGTTCACCGTAGTGCCTGTTAATAGGCGTAGGAGTGCTGGCGCCTGAAGGGCTGCGTTGGCTCCGCGCTACCCTATCAGTGTCTGTGTGGGTGTGTGCCCTCCTGTCTACCTGGCCTCCTGGCGTGGGTGGTAAAACTTCCCTTATAACCCGTGTACTTTGTTTTGGAGGCAGTATAGTGCGTACAGGCGTGTGTGTTACACCCTGGTGAATTGTAAGCAATCCCCCTGTATTTCTTTGCATCGGGGGTGCACATGTTCGTGTCCGCCTCCATTCTGGCGAAATCGCCCTTTGAACTGGCGGTAGGGATCGTGTAATTGTCTGTGAGCGCCCTTCTAATGTATTGGAGGGTAGTCTGGCCGTTTTGTGGGCTATGGCCACGGCAGACTCCTTCCTTCGCGTCTGTCTATGTGTGTGGGTCTGTATGGGCTTATCGTGCAGTGGCACGTTCTCTACGTTCTCAGCCCATGATATAGTTTCCTCCAGGTTCCTCTCTGTGTTATCGTGTGTGTTTGAGAGCCCTGGCGTCAACTCCCTCTCGTTCATTCGTTCTGAGGGGGCTGGCGTAGGTTTCGCCCCTCGGTCTGGCAAAATTGCCTCCCGGACCGGAGCTTAGGGACGTGTGTCTATGTGAGTTTGGCCCTGTAGTGTATTGGAGGCTAGCCTGACCGCTTTCTGGCCTATGGCCCCGGCAGACTCCTTCCCTTGTGTTGTGGTATCGGAAGTAGCCATCCGTGTGGATTGTTTTATTTAATGTTTGTACATGCTATCGTGTGGCTATGCGAGGGTATTCTGCCTTATGTATTCGCTCTGGGCGCGTGTATTTGCCGGATGTCCCTGGCCATTGCCATCTGTCTAGCTATCATGTAAATGATTACTATGGTAGTCCCGGCGTTCCATGCTATAGTGGCCGTTGTTGTTGTGTCTAAATCGTAGCAATATTTGTGCTGTGTTGGTATTTGTAGGGGCTGTCTGTGGTGTTTGAAAGGTGTTTCCGTGACGTTAAATGTCGGGATCACCGACGACCAGTTGGCATTAAGTATCGCCGTTATGTTGTCTTTCAACAGCGGCTTTGTCTGTAAGTGCTCGATATCATGTAATTGTAACTGTACTTGCATCGTCCATGCTGCCGGTAATGTATGGGTTATGGCGAGTTCTTTTACTATTTTCGCGTCACACGGAAACGCATGTGGTATTAAGATGTTCCCGCCCTCCGTGAGTTGGCAATCGCATGGAAGGTGTATCTTGATAGCTCCTGGCGGTGCCTCCATGTGTGGGTGTAAGAGGGTTGTCCTTCCTTCTGGGCATAGGATGCCCATTTCCGCCGTTGGGTTTGTGACGACAAACTTGTCAATGTCAAATTGCGTAATGAGGGCTTTCTGCGACCCTTCATCGCATCTGTACGCACATGACTCTAGTATTTTATCCGTTGGCGCGTTGTTATTGAGGTTGACGGCGCAGGCAGGCTGAATTGTCGCCACCTCCTGGAACCGTGGTATATAGCATAGCGCATTTATCTGCGTAATGCAATCATGTAGAGCATTACCTGTTAACACGCGGATATCGCGCCCGTTGACTGCTAGCGATGTGGGTTCGTGTGTCAGTGTACACGTACCCCCTAGCCACTTATACGGTATGGGGACGTATTCAAATAAGTTCCAATGCGCGTTTTCCTCGATTATTGGTATATTAATTTTGATGTGTATTCTGTCAGCGTGGTATATACACGAGCATATTGTGTAGTACCAGCTTATTTGTTCGATAGAAGTGGCCAACTGGTATTTGAGTTTCCCGAGTTTATATTGAAGCTTTGTTAAATCCTCGCGCAGAGTGTTTGTATGTATAGTATTCTCGGGGATTTTGTGTTGTCTGCATGACATCAAGTCTTGCTGTTTGTGCATGCTCATAATCGCGTTGTAAATACTTATGGCGTTCCCCATAGCCATATGGGCCGTGGAAGCCAGTATACTGTCCTGTGCTTCCTTGCCTGGTCGGGTCGCATTGGCGAGTGTTTTTAACTGCTCACCGATTGTGGTAATGGAGTCTTGTACTGTGTGTGTCCAATTGTTTAACTTAAATGTAGTTTCGGTTAGATCCTTATGGTTCGTGCGGATCATCTTGTTTAAATTTTCCGTGTAGCTCGCGATTTGCTGACGTGTCATATGTAGTGTTTTAATATCTTCCTTCGTAGCAACGCCACAGCAATACTGTAAAAAGTTGCCTATAAACGTGAGTTCTCTCCTCCCCCTCCCCCGCGTGGTCTGCAGGGGGCAACTGTTCCTTGGATTTGTTCTGTACCCCCGTGTATATTAAGCGTCTGTCCGATGGCCTCCCATAGTGAGTGTATTTGGGACTTGTGCTCGTTCCCCGTTATAGACGGTGGTACCGGGATGTATTCATGCCTTACCGGTACATCATAAGTGATGGGTATAATACCCTGATACACCGTTTGTCCCCGTATGTGCTTCCAGTGCACGCCGGGGGTGATTTTTACCCTCGGCCCTCTTGGAGGTTGCTCTAGGGCATTTATAAGTATCCTGCTAACCATGAGGGTGAGTAGTAACGGAAACATATTTGTGTGCCTCATTGTGCCCGTGGTGTGCGTAACTGTATATATATATATATAAGGTATTGTTGTGTGGCCTCTAATGTATTAGATCTGATGATTCTTCCCAGGGGGGGGGGGGGGGGTTGGCTAAAATTTCCCTTGTGTCTCCAGAGAGGAGAAAAAAAGTCTCAGAGAAAAAAAATCAAATTTCGCTTGGCTGCTTTGAGTATGGATCGCTCTACCACGAGGGCTCGTTGTTTGAGTCCCTTACCCTTATTTTGCGTGGTAGGGGCACTTCCGCCAATATGTTTTATCCCTCTGTTAGGGGTGGGATAACAGGGTAGTGTAGATGTATTAATTTAAGGGATGTTTCCGAAAAAGAGTGGTTTCCCGTGGTTGGGGGATACTACCAGTGTAGTGTGTTGGTGTGGGTACGTGATCTACCGGGGGCGTCCCTACAGGATGCGTTTACCTGCTAGGGGATGAATGGCTAAGGTGAGGTAATAACCTAGCCTGCCAATTAAGTAGAGCGAGCGTTTTAGCGAGCTCACGTGCAGAGTCGGCACTTTGACACTCTGCAGTCGGGCTGCTTGCTCGAGTACAATAGAATTCCTGACGGTGCAGTTCCTGGCCTCCACGGTCAGGGGCAATTAGGACTAAGGTCAGGTTGGGTGTAAGGATGTAAAACAGGGTGTAATGAGTAATAAATGTGTGTGTTTACTGAACAAGTATTTATTGGCCAGTAGCTGTGATGTACTGTCCCTTTTAGGAGCTGCACAGGTATAAAGTAAAGCACAAGATGTAAAATACAAAAGTGTTCAGGGTAGGTGTTACAATGATAAGGAATCTGAGCACACGGCTAGTTGTCACCTGGTGAAGAGCTGGAACGGACCTCGGAGGAGCAGGGCCGCTGGCCACGAACCGATAATGGGGCTCTTCTGGGTCTAGCTTTTAAGCCCTTCCCCCACTGCTCGGTCAGCGTTTCCTCACTGTCGCTGCTCCAGTTAGTGTGTTTATGAGTGTATCATGTAAGCGTGGCCGTCAGCAGTATTGCTGGGTCTGCCTGTGTTGAAGAAGTATGTGAGGCTAATGGTATGTCTATGAGGGTGGTTTTGATGAAAGATGGAGGGGTGGGTCTTAGGGGTACTGCCCCTGGGCTGTACAATATCGTAGTTCCTATTCTTATACAAATATATCGTAGTCTTCTTCCTATAAACTCTTCTTCTTGATATATGTTTCTTCTCAACTAATTATAATGCTCGTAATTTATTACCAAAATTTTAATAACAATGTTGCTTAAATAATATTACAAAATAGATTATCTACGGAAAAATTGAGTATATAAGTGCATCCGTAATCGGATCAAAACTTAAAATAGACTATCAAACAGAAATGACAGAAACGTCAAGTCTAATCTTCAAGTTCATTTTCAAACTACTGAATAAAGATGGTGAAAAAGGTTATCTATAGATATGACATGATTCATACCGTGTACGAATAATGGCATCTCCAGCTACCTTAAGTCGTCTTGATGTGAGTAAATGCATGTCAGAACATACATCACTGTTGAGACCGAACCGTCATCCTTGGCGTTGAGAAGTTGAAGTATCGGTCCGTAATTCAGGTGCTTGAAACCGGCTCCCCTCCGACCGAAACAGCTGTCCGTAACTCAAAACCCCCCTCACGTTAACTGCCTGGATTGGGTTTGTAGCGATGAGATTGATGTCACCTCCTCTCTTGTTTGAAGATCCATTATTGTCGTAGTAATTATCTCATTATCATTTCATATAGTTCTTTAGAGTCCTCTTATAAAGCCGTCTGCTTATTAAATCCATTATCAAGCATCGGTCACTCTTAGAAGATCAATCCTGCTTATGTGTTGCATTCCTTGTCAATGGTTCAGCTACTCATTACTCCTCTCAAATTCTAGTTGTTGACATTTCCTCTCAACTCAGTGCTGTAAACCATTGTAGGATTGTATTTTGTTAACTGAGTAATAACACAAGTTCATTCGAATTAGCGTACAAACTAACGAAAAGATTATAAGAAGCACAATGTTCACTCGCGACACTTTCCTATACCGTACTGCGTTATTTGTCGTTCCATGTTTCTCGCGCTCGCGACTGCAGGAAATCAGAGTAGCACTATTCCCGTGCCGTACTTTTTCAAAGCGCACAATTTCAATGTTATTTGAGACTTGTTATCGTAACAGAATCAAAAAGTGAGTGAGTGTCTCTCTCCAAAGCTCGTCTCAGCTGGGCTAGATTCTACCCATGATCCATCGCTTTACGATCGATATCAATCGAAACAGTGTACCGTTAGTGTGATAAACACCTGTTAACGTATTAAATGCATCTGTAACTTCTTAAATGTCTTTAAATTACTCCTTCATATATATCATTATATTTCCATGTTGTCGATCCCCTCTGTGATCTCTGTAATTGTTATTACTTTTATGTTTTCATGTCGTGCTTGTAGGGAAGCCATCTTGTGAGCTAACTCTCCCTACTAAACATATGTGAGTTGCGTCACCAAGGACTGACTGAATCGTCACCTCTGCTGCGTAGTAGTGTTGCCTATTCAGATCCCCTAAGCGCGCGTCTTGCTTGCTGTAATGCTCAAGTGGAAGTTGAAATTTCCACATAAGAGTGAAATAATTGCTTCAAAATACATGTGATCTGTTGCTATATAAAATAGTGGTACCGTACAAGGGATAAACGGTACAGAGACCTTTCGTTTAAGCTAACATACATTTTTCTCCGAATCCTGTTTTGAAAATATAGCCTTCTTTCTAAGCAAAGAAAAACGCAAAAATCTAAAAATCTATAAAATTAAGGTAAATTTATAGATTTGGGATAAATCTTAAGATTTACGGAATTTTCGGGATTTGCGGTTAACATAGGGGTCAAGGGTTGTAATGGCAGGGTTTGAAGTTAGTGTAGAGCTGTTAAGTGGTATCGCTATCTCAAATGATCCTCAAAACCATTCAGCCGATTATTGGTTCACGAAATATTACCAAGCGCTGTCTTCAGACACAGGTTAGTGGATTATGGTAATGGTGGTGGTTAGAGTTAGTGTTTAGCTGTTAAGTGGTATCGTTATCTCAGTTGAGCTCAAAAACTGTTTTTTACATCTCTAAATATTAAGGGTAGGAAGAGAACATCAAACACTATTTTCTCTGTAAAGGGGGGGGAGTTTTTATCTTAAGAGAAGAAATAACCTGTCTCTTGGTTATGGTTTCGTTTAAACCGTTGCACGGTTTTCTCCAATTATATTTATACTTTATAACAACACAGGTTAGTGGATTATGGTAATGTTGGGGGTTAGAGTTATTGTTGAGCTGATAAGGGTATGTTTATCATAAGAGAGCCCAAAAACTGTTTCTTACTTCTCTAAGGATTAATGGGTAGGAAAAATAACATAAAGCATTGTTTTCTTTGTAAAGGGGGTAGTTTTTATCTTAAGAGTAAAAATAACCTGTCCTTGGGTTAGAGGATATATAGGCTAGCCCTTTCGCTTTAACACTCGCAAGACTATCTCTAATTATTCATTCTAGAGATATCCTCTACTAAACATTGAGTTTGCGCAGTGTTGGACTGGTAACTAAGAGTTTGTTAGGACTTTGCTTGTCATAAATCTAACATGAAATAAATCAATAATTAAATAAGAAATTAAAAACCTGCTTGTCATAAATAATAATAAAAAATAGTTAATGTGCAGTTAGGCCTTTTGTTAAAATTTTAAAAATAATAATAAATCAATAAATAATAAATAGAAAAGTAAAAAATAAATACCAAATAAATAAAATTAAAAAAATAATAAATTTTCATATTACAAAGGCCCTTTGGCAAAATTGGAAAAAATAATTTGTTATCTGTAAAGGGAGCATTTAGCCCTTTAATTTGAATCTCACACAAATTTCTCCAATTTTTGGATCGGGAGATTTCAACTTTTTTAACTAGTTTAACCCGGCGCTGTTTGGGAGGCGTAAAGTGAGTTCGCACTGGTACTCTCTCACTACTACCTCTATTCTTCTTCTTATTATTAATATTATTACAATACAGTTGTTGCATTGTCTTCGCACAAAGTTAGGCCATAAAGGTTCCTTTCATTAATTTACCATATCTTTAGAATGTCATTGCAGGTGATGTTCTACATCATGCACAGACCAATAAAGTATTTATGTTGTGTCATCTATATTTCTACTTAGTATAAAACAAAGTCCCCGATTCATGGATTTTACGGGTAAACTCGAGAAACACTGGATAGATTTTGATGCGGTTTTCACCATTCTGTAAAAGATACCTCGAGTATGATTTCTGTAGAAAATAATTTATTTATAATCAATGCAAGCCGAGCAGTAACGATTTCAGTGGAAAACTCGGAAAAAAAACCTGGCGTCCGAGCGCTTTGTAAGCTTACGCTGGGCAAACCATTAAAAATATCTAAATACTATGAGTGTAAGAATTGTTCAACATGAAAAGTTCTACAAAAAAGACCGGGAGAGCATATGTCTATCTTCAATGCATTGCCCACTATAGGTGTTTTTACGTTTTAATTTCGTCCAACAATCTCCATTCAGTAACTGAGGCGACAGTTTACGAGCTAGCTAAGGGCGAGTCTATCATCCCTTTCACAGCCTAGCTAGCAGGCGAACATATTGCTCCAGATACAGCCAGCAGCAAACGGTTGAGTAGTGTTGAGTTAAGATTTCTGAGAAGGGTGGTTGTGTTTGGAGATTCCCTGGAAGTGCAACTCGGGTTTATTTCATTTCGCCTGTGAACACAGTCAAGTTAAGATTGGACGGTAGGGAGATTTGAGTTTCATTCACCTCGCAATTCCCTGGATGTGCAACTCTCATTTCGCCTGTGAACTATTCGTTCGGCAAAATTTACAGTAAAATTTATGATTGGACGGAAGGGGGATTATATTATATTAAATTACACTGATTGGCCTATAATCTCTACTTAGTATAAAACGAAGTCCCCGATTCTTGGATGTCACGGGTAATCTCGAGAACCACTGAATGGATTTTGATGCGGTTTTCACCATTCTGTAAAGGATATCTCGAGGAAGGTTGCTGTAGAAAATAATTTATTTATGAACGAAGGAAGTCAAGCACTAACGATTTCAGTGAAAATGCCTAAAAAAACTGGCGTCCGGGCGCTTTTTAAGCTTACGCTGGGCAAACCGTTAAAAATATCTATATACTATGAGTGTAATAATTGTTCAGCATGAAATGTTCTACAAATACGCCCGGGAGAGCATATCTCTATCATCAATACATCGCCTACTATAAGTGTTTTTACGTTTTCATTTCTTCCAACAATCTCCATTCAGTAACTGAGGCGACAGTTTACGAGCTAGCTAGGGGCAAGTCTATCACCCCAGTTACAGATTAGCAAACGGACGAGCTTATTGCCCCGGATACAGCCAGCAGCAAACTGTCGAGTCGTGTTGAGTTAAAAACTTTAGAGAAGAGTGGTTGTTTTGGAGTTTCCCTGGAAGTGGAACACGGCTTTTGTTCATTTAACCTGTGAACGTTTCGTTCCGCAAAATTCACAGTCAAGTTAAGATTGGAAGGAAGGGGTATTTGTGTTTCATGAACCTCGCCATTCTTAAATTACGTCTGTTAAGGATTTGTTGCACATGCATCTCCATGATAATAATAGTCCAGTCAGTGATTTTAACCCATCATGCCGAGACGTAAAACGGATATTGGTCATTGTTCATTGACATTGGAAAAAAGCGTTTATCACGTAATGCAATCATAACTGTTCCCGGGCTAAGCCGGGTCGGGTTGCTAGTATATAATATATCAGGCTCAATTTTTGTCTGTCTGTCTGTTATTTTTACAAATCTACACCGTTTCACCGATCTGAAATAACATTTGTATACTTACTCTTTGGAACACTGCGGGTAACCCTGTCCACTTAAAATTTCGGACAGACCCCTCCATTTCCTGTATTTAGGCCCTTTAACACAAATCTACACCGTTTCACCGATCTGAACCAACATTTGTATACTTACCGTTTGGAACCCTGCGGGTAACACTGTACACCTTAAGTTTAGGACAGACCACTCCACTCCCTGCATTTAGGCCCTTTGGCGCAAATCTACACAGTTTCGCCTATCTGAACCAAAATTCGTATACTTACGCTTTGGAACCCTGCGGGTAACACTGTCCACTTTAAATTTCAGACAGACCACTCCATTCCCTGCATTGAGGCCCTTTGGCGCAAATATACGCAGTTGCACTGGCTGAACCAAAATTCGTATTGTGCCCAATCCAGTTGCCCAGATTTGAGAGCACAGGCCCAGAGGCTAAGTCCAGAGCTGAGGTTTTGAATAGCGCGCGCCAATCCTTCTAAGAAGCATTTAGAAGCTTTATGCAGCCAGGAGATCGCTAAGTGACGTAGCAAGGTTATCAGAATCGAGGCTATATTTGTATTAAATATTTTCCTGTGGAGTAGAATCATGAGACTAACACCAAATTACTGGCTCGGACAAGGGAAGAAGAACGTGCTACATTTCAAGAAAATTGATCGAGCGGAAGCTGAGATATGAGATGTTTTAATTTTTGCCGAGGTCACACTGTGACGTAGAGAAGTCCGTCCGCTGGGTATATAAGAGCTGGCAGCCACCACTCAAATATAGTCACTTCTCCATAGGCGCTCCGTCGCTATGGATGTCACTTCTTCGTAAGCACCCTGTCGCTAGACATATCACGTCGCTCCGAACATCGTTATACTTCAGAATTATCTTCGAGCACATGGTTGCAAAACTCTACGTTATTATTAGCATGCAGTTGCTAGGACTTAGTGGCATTCTACGACGGTACACGGTTACTGTACTTCGAAATGTGTAGGAAGTTTTAGTGAAATTCATCGTAAGTTATCACTGAGGTGATAGACTTTGTGGCAGAACATTGGTAACTATTACTGCTACACGGGCATATGATAGACTTAGTCTATATATTTCTTTCCACTGTCCACTAAGATTTAAACTCGGATTATTTTCATCCAATTACCAGAACAAGCTTTTGTCTTGATAACACTTTGACCAACCAAGATAAGTCAGTACTGTTCACATACCAGTCTTGCACGTCCAGTTCATTTAGCCGACATAGGGAAACAAGCATGCTTAGCATTGTCTGGAGAGTGAGAAACTCTGCCCAGGGAATTAAACATCAGAACATGGACTGGTGCTGAATAACATTGTCAGAGTATTGATAGTACTGAATGCATCACAGTTGGGTCAAGTTATTACTGGTAAATTTTGCTTCATGGATCATTTCGATCTTACCCCTATCAAGAAGATTACTTCAGCTGTAGAAGCAGCTAATATTATAGACAGTTGTCATCAAGATATTCAGGCAACGAGTATGAATACAACTATGTCTGGTTAGACATTTTTGCGGGTATATAATGGAGGCCGATACGAGATTATACGTACGTGTCCAAATGGGGAGAGAAGACTGAAATAATCTGGTTTAGACCAGATTATCCACATCAAGATCTACGAGAATGTAAGCAACATTATGCATTTTTCTTATGCGTAGTTAGCTGGAATTTCTCATTTTTCTACCGTCTTGCCAAAACATTTTTTTCTTCGATATTTTGCTGTTGCAAATATTTGTGCAAGTCATATGGAAGCCTCGATCTGAGCTGTTTTTACAATCAGACATGAGAAGTCAATGATATGAATTAATGGACGAGCAAAACGAGCATTTATTCGATTTTGAAATTATTTTTCTAATCGCGGTCTACAGCCGTCGTAACTGAAAATTTAATAATAAAGTTAAGTTGAAGAATGGATTTTTATCCATATTTAAGAAGTCGAGGATGATTTTTCCCGAACAGTTTAGCAACATAAAATTCAATTTGTGAAATAATAATAATAATAAAAATAATAATAATAATAATAATGCTGATTTATTAATAATAATCATTTTCAACATTCGTCAGAGATGATAATAATAATTATGATTTATAATTCTAATGATCATATCATGTATTGTGATTTATAAAGTTGATATTTAAAACAGTTTGCTAGATCGGAGACTTGTTTTTCCGAAGGCTAGTGGTTAACGCATGCCCACATTCAACTAACAGAATAATCCTATGGGAACATTTTACACTTGCATTACGCAGTTCAATGTTTTGAAAGACAAGGAAAGTAATGATACGGGAAGAATATAGCATGTATAAATTAGGGTTTTACTAGAGTTTGTATAAATATAATATCATTTTGAGCAACGTCTTGTGATAGAACGTTTGGCTAGAAATAGACACGGTGTGGAATAGTTAATGTTTAAACTGATGGTAAAATTACTTTAAACTCATTTAGGAGCTTACTAGATTACGAATCTTCCAGTGTGAGTATCAAGCAAAGGCTTGATTACTATGTATAATTTGGGAAGAAAATTTTGTGTGTGGAAATAGTTGAATATGCCATTCTGATTGTGCATTTTAAGTCGCAGGAATGAGGTTGTTATAATGGAGCATCAACCATATTGCAGGTTGGATGACTTTGAAATAATGTTGGGAGTTGAAATATTTTTGTAAGCCACACTTTCGTCGAATTCATAACCGAGGGTTATATTATGGAACCATCATGTCAATCCACAGTTTGCCCAGGTGTTCTATAAATATTTCCTAGTAATTTTTAGCCCGGAATTTTGTTATTTCATTATGAGAAGACTTACTCGTTGTCTAGATGCTAATTATGATAATGTGATTTTTCACACATTTAAATCGAATGGGCCGATGCTGTAAATAAATTAAAACTGTTATTTCCTAAACAACCACTACAATTCAGAGGATATTTGTGATCCTGTTATGAATATAAACATTCTGCAAATTAATTTGATGATTAACATTTTTGACATTCCGTCAAAAGAATTGTAATTTTTATAATAGCATCAACTAATATTATTTTTGTGATAATTTTTCTAAATAATATTTCCAATTGATATTTAATGATTTGAATGGTTAAATCCAGATTTAAAAGAGTTGATATTTTGTTAATAATACATTTTTGACCATAATATTGCTAATTGAGTCATGAACTCAGAATATTAATGTTGGATCGAGAACAGATGATACAATAAATATTTCTTTCTGATTATCGAAGTTCTTCGAATCCATGCTCGAATGTCCATGTAATTAATATTGTGTTATTTTCATGGTTGTAACTTAATATCTGAACCAATTTTGAGATACTGATTCCTGGAAAAAGTGTTAGTTAATTTTCTGCTACTATTTGAATGACAAACAAAAGCAGTGATAATTTTTTCATCGAGTGATTTATATTTAATTTCAACGTGTGAATACTTAAAGTTAGGAATCAGGATGGACAATTAAATTTGCTCTGACAAACCTTACGATTGTAAATAATTCTTTTGAGCTAAGTCAACGGGACTATTAATCTGACTTTCGTTTCAAATGCCTAGTGTTCATGTGTTGGTGAATCTGTAAATTTGTGTATATAATGTATGATTCGTCAAGCATCCATTATGCTATTTTTAGCATTTCTTCGTTAACTTGTTGACATATTAAATAAAATGAGATAATTTTAGGGATTGTGTTATTTTCAGAAAATCTCCTACTATTCTTATTGTTGGATCAAGCCGAAAATCAGTGAAGCAATTTTTTTGTGTTATTGTACTCACTTTAACCCATATGGCGCCCTGGGATGTTTAGATTCTCGTGCTGACTGATATTTGGTGAAAATGAATATGTGGTCGTCCAGACTTAGGTCTAAACGGGCTCATAAAATAAGATAGCAGAGAGAAATGGCTTCGAACGTGGGGCCCGATTTAGAGTCGATTCGGTCGATTGTTTACCGATTTAGTTGTGATTTTTCAAAAGATATTATGGGAATTCGAAAATGTCTGGTATGGATAAATAAATTCATAGGAAACCCAATTAGTGGGAATCTTAACTCAAGTAAATTTTGTAACAGTTAGTGTGAGTTTTTTGATTGTTTTATAATGGCTTATCCATTAGGGTGTCAAGTAAAATTTGTAGTATACGTTCGATAGACTGGAAATACACAATTTATTAGAATCCAGGTGGAGGATATTGTGAACTAGCAGATTTTTTGATATTGTTGTTTAAATTTAAGTAAATAGTAGAGAATTTTTTTCCATCACGTCGACATTAGGGCATATCTCATTTTATTCCGAGAATTCCAAGTAGCTACGCATAATTCATGTTCTATTTCTAAGTCTTTGTGTCTGCCTACATTTATACCCCTAAATTTGAATTATATTTTGATAATTATGGAAGAGGTCATAAGGATCTTAAATCGTATGGAGGAGAGCTCCAAATGTGCAGAACTGCAAATGGCAGAACTTAGAGAGAGAACTAACAAATTGGAGGTCAAACTTAAAGAAAATTCTGAAACTTTAAGGGACAAATTAACAGAAAACTCAGATGTTCTAAAAAATAGATTGACCACTTCTTTAAAAGTAAATTTTGAAAATTCTTTAGATAACAAATTAAAAGAAAATTCTACTCCTTTAGAAAACAAATTAAAAGAAAACTCCACTTATTTAGAAAACAAATTAATAGAAAACTCCGATTCATTAGAGAACAGGTTAAAAGGAAATTTAGAAAACAAGCTTAAAGAAAATTCTGATACTATGGAGGTTAGATTAACGGATTCTTTGGAAGCTAGATTAACTGAATCTTTTGAAGCTAAACTAGAGGAAAATTCCGTAAACTTAAAAGCTATAATGAAAGAAAATTCTGTTTCATTAGAAAGTAAAATGAATGAAAATTCTGATGTATTAAAAATGTCTTAAGAAGGTAAACTATCTAAACTAATTGAGAAAACTCATGAACTCGAAACTTCATTAGCTTTGAACACGAGAAAGATGGAGGATAAATTTCGCCATGCCGACCAAAAATCTCAGTGATTAGCTGATAGGATCGAGCCAGGTCTCAGAAAAGTAGGAGAGGATATGATAAATCGGGAAATTCGTGTCCACAAAGGGAATAGTGATATGGCAAATAACGTCCTACATCGTTTGACAGAGCAATTCCAGGAACTTGTTGTTGGAGAAATTCAGGAAGGTGTAGTCAAAGAGTTGAAAACTGAGATAAAGACAACGGTCATCAGTGAAGTCAACGACGCACTTAAACTGGAGACTCAAGACGCAATCAAGAAATCAGAGAAACTTTGACGTCACATGTTCAAGTTATTACCAAGGATATCCAGACAGCTCAGAAATACATTGCGGATATGACATGTTCGTTAAAGAATCACGAAGAGATTATGAACAAGATATCTACAGATGTGAAAGGGAACTTTAAAGAGACAGATGGGATTAAGAGAGATACCGAAGCAATCAGGAAAAGGTCTGAGGAGAAACAGAAAGAAATCGCGGATATTAAAAATCAGGTTAAAGATCAGAAACAGGGTGATTTTTCACACAATAAAAATCATACCGAAGAGTTAAAGAAATTAGTAGGTGAAGAAAATGCGGAACTTAAAGAAACCATCCAGAAGCTTAGTGACACATTTTTTGATTACCAGCAGGAAGCAAAGAATGTTGTCAAAACTCAAAGCAAACCTACAATTACTAGTATGAATATTGAGGGAGTAAGCAAAGTAGATAATCTCCATAAATAGGAAGAGGTTAGAACGTTTATGCAATCCACTCCTATAACCTTTTACAAGAACTTTGAAGATAAACCTTCAAAATTCTCAGGAACTGGGATTGTCACACCAGTAGAATTCCTGAGGGAAGTAGGAGATTACCTTAAGGATTCTAATTTTTTTAAAGAAAGGGAAATAAGAATAATAGGGAAATTTTTGGATGGCCCCGCTCATACGTGGTTTAGGGCCTTTAGATCCACTCTGAGCAACTATGAGGAATTTGCTACAGGACTGTTGAAGAAATTGTTGTCTCCAGAACTCAATAACAGGTGAGAGCGGAGTTTTACTCCAAAAGATACACTACTTCTCAACCTACACGTTATTCGACATATTTCGCAGGGCAATTATCTATACTGCAACATTTAGATCCGCCTATGCCAGATAACTAATTAATTACTGCTTTGATCAGACAATTTCCTGCGGATGTCCAAAGGACGCTTATAGCTGCGGACATCTATAACATGGAAAAATTTGGTGAAGTTCTACAAAAGCTGGATCACACGAACGCACAATTCTTCCATCAGAAGGGTGGCAAGAATGACAACGCGGTATTTGCAGTTATGGCTGACAGATATTATTAGACATCTCGAGATCATCGAGAAGAGAAAACACCGAGGGTGGATCCAGAGGGAAGAAGATGGAACCAAAACAACTATAGGTCATATGAGAACAAACCATATACGAGATCTGATGGTACGAACAATTATAGAAGTCGTTGGGGAAGACCAAGAGGAAACTAAGGAAGATACCAAGAGAGAAGGTACTTTGGAAGGAATAATGTCTTCTACCCAAGAAACGAAAATCCACGCCAATCTAATGAGTTCAAACAGGAAACGAGGAAAAACTTGGAGGATAGACACCAAGAGAATAAACAGTTCAAGGAACAGCTGAAACAGAGTGAAACTGGTACATCAGGGTTGCAGCAATACAAGACCAATGAAAAAAGGTCAAATATCCAATAGCAGATAGGATAATTACAACTTTCACTTCGAGAATCATTAAGTGGCAAGCAGAGGATGATGACATGATACAAAATAATCATGATCGTAAAGAATTGGGAACGAGGATTAGATTGCCAATTAGATTATGCGTAGTATTCGGCAAGCCTGTCGATACTTTAATTGATACTGGTGCAATGCTATGTCTTATAAGTGAAAAATTGTATGTTATTTGGAAACTCACTGAGAAGTTAGAAGAAATTCCTGTGTCCGGAATTAAGATTCAAGGAATAATCCCAAACAAGACATCCCTATGCAAAACTCAGTTATATTTATGTGTTACGATTGGAGGACATGATTTTCGACATGTGTTTGTCGTGATGAAGGATATTGCATTTGATATGATCCTGGGAGCAGATTTCATACAGAAATATAAAGCTGTCATTGACATGAGAAATGAGACAATACGGTTTCAGCATACCGAAGAAATACATTTCGATGGCTTTTTTGATGCTGGAAGGTTTGATCTATAAGTTTATCGATCCAGACCATACCAAGCTGAAGATAGTCGTACCTCCGTGGATGCAAGTCCCCATCATTTGGATGGCGCATCGTATGGCAGGTCATGCAGGAGTAGACAAGACCATCAGAGTAAATCAAGAGAAATTTTCGTCGGAGCTGTTGGGACACACGGTCAGAAACACCATCCGAGACTGCGATTTATGCCAGAGGAGTAAGCACAATTCTAAATTATTAAAGGAAGCTCCAAGGCCTATTATTCCAACTAAGCCATTTGAAATCTTTGCCACAGATATTTATGGTCCTCTCCCCAAATCTAAAAGAGGAACCGATACATACTTGTAACCATAGATATTTTCAGCAAGTACACTATGTTGCATCCTATCCAGAAGGCAAATGCAAAACATTGTGTAAACAGGATCAGAAATAGTGTAATTCCGGAAGCAGGCAAACTGGAATTCCTTTTATCAGACCATGGATCCCAATATCCATCTTTGGAATTCAGGATCGCAATGGATAATTTGGGTATAAAACTGCTGCTCTGTTCTATAAGGCACCCAGAGAGCAAACCTGCTGAACGAGTGAGGCTGAAATTTCAAAATTTTGTCGCTTGTATTGTCCAAACGAGCAATGGAAACGGATGGACGTGATTCCTTTAGCAGCTGAATCCATAAATTCTACAGTCCGCGAAAGTACTGGACAGATTCCTATGTTCCTTCACCATGGAATCAAACCGACGAGACTATGGGATCGGATAATCTCAATTCCACCTGAGATCGAACCCGGTCGTCAAAGGAGGGAGACGCTAGCCTTGGACAGTTTGAGAAACCAAGCTTTGAAGAGGGAGCGCTGAATCAGAGGGAAACGCGTTCGTAGACCCTTGCGCATAGCGACACTCGTGTTGGTGAGGAGACCAATACCATCCGATGTTCAAAACCGCGTATATTCTAAATTTGCGAGTTTATATTCTGGATCCTACCGAATTGAGGAAATTAACGATAATAGTAGTTATAAGATAGCCGACACACGAACTGGTAACATCGTGGGAACTCATAACTCATCGAATTTGAAAGTGTACTATTCAAGAAGCAGGTAGCTTGAAGTGAGAATAGGAAAAATAAAAAATTTTCAATTTTTATTTTTGACTATGTGTGGGGTGGATGTGCCCAAATCCAGTTGCCCAGATTTGAGAGTACAGGCCCAGAGGATAAGTCCAGAGCAGAGGTTTTGAATAGCGCGCGCCAATCCTTCTAAGAAGCATTTAGAAGCTTTATGCAGCCAAAAGATCGCTAAGTGACGTAGCAAGGTTATCAGAGTCGTGGCTATATTTGTATTAAATATTTTCCTGTGGAGTAGAAACATGAGACTAACACCAAATTACTGGCACGGACAAGGGAAGAAGAACGTGCTATATTTCAAGAAAATTGATCGAGCGGAAGCTGAGATATGAGATGTTTTAGCTTTAGCCGAGGTCACACTGTGACGTAGAGAAGTCCAAACGCTGGGTATATAAGAGCTGGCAGCCACCACTCAAATATAGTCACTTCTCCATAGGCGCTCCGTCGCTATGGATGTCACTTCTTCGTAAGCGCCCTATCGCTAGACATATCACGTCGCTCCGAACATCGTTATACTTCAGAATTATCTTCGTGCACACGGTTGCAATACTCTGCGTTATTATTAGCACTCAGTTGCTAGGACTTAGTGAAATTCTACGACGGTACATGGTTACTGTTCTTCGAAAAGTGCTCGAAGTTTTAGTGAAATTCATGGTAAGTTATCACTGAGGTGATAGAATTTGTGGCAGAACTTTGGTAACTATTACTGCTACACGGACATATGATAGACTTAGTCTATATTTTTCTTTCCACTGTCCACTAAGATTTAAACTTGGCTTATTTGCATTCAATGACCAGAACAAGTTTTGTCTTGATAACACTTTGGCCAGCCAAGATAAGTCAGTACTGTTCACATACCAGTCTTGCACATCTTGCAGTTCATTTAGCCGACATAGGGAAACCAGCATGCTTAGCATTGTCTGGAGAGTGAGAAACTCTGCCCAGGGAATTGAACATCACAACTTGGACCGGTACTGAATAAGATTGTCAGAGTATTGATAGTACTGAATGCATCACAGTTGGGTCAAGTTATTACTGGTAAATTTTGCATCATGGATCATTTCGATCTTACCCCTATCAAGAAGATTACTTCAGCTGTTGAAGCAGCTAATATTATAGACAGTTTACATCAAGATATTCAAGCAACGAGTATGAATACCGCTATGTCTGGTTAGACATTTTTGCGTGTATATAATGGAGGCCGAAACGAGATTATACGTACGTGTCCAAATGGGGACAGAAGACTGAAATAATCTGGTTCAGACCAGATTATCCACATCAGGATCTACAAGATTGTAAGCTACATTTTGCATTATTCTTATGCGTAGTTAGCTGGAATTTCTCATTTTTCTACAGTCTTGCCAACCCATATTTTTTCTTCGATATTTTGCTGTTGCAAATATTTGTGCAAGGCCTATGGAAGCCTTGATCTGAGCAGTGATTACACTCAGACATGAGAAGTCAATGATTTGAATAAATGGACGAGCAAAACGAGCATTTATTTGATTTTGAAATTATTTTTCTAATCACGGTCATCAGCCGTCATAACTGTAAATTTAAGAAGTCGAGGATGATTTTTCCCGAACACATTAGCAACGTAAATTCCTTTAGTGGAATAATAATAATAATAATAATAATGCTGATTTAATAATAATAATCATTTTCAATATTTGTCAGAGATGATAATAATAATTATGATTTATAATTCTAATGATCATATAATGTAGTGTGATTTATAAAGTTGATATTTAAAACTGATTGCTAGATCGGAGACTTGTTTTTCCGAAGGCTAGTGGTTAACGCATGCCCACATTCATCTAACAGAATAATCCTATGGGAACATTATACACATGCATTATGCAGTTAAATCTTTTGAAAGACACGGAAAGTAATGATACGAGAAGCATATATCATGTATAAATTAGGGTTTTACTTGAGTTTGTATAAATATAATATCATTTTAGTTAGTTAGTTAGTTATTTTTGTTTTAAGGGGCGGAACTACGAGGTTATCTGCCCCTATAACATCATTTTGAGCAACGCCTTTTGATAGAACGATTGGCTAGAAATAGACACGGTGAGGAATAGTTAATGTTTAAACTGATGGTAAAATTACTGTAAACTCATTTAGGAGCTTACTAGATTACGAATCATCCAGTTTGAGTAACAAGCAAAGGCTTCATTATTATGTATAATTTGGGAAGAAATTTTGTGTGTGTGGAAATAGTTGAATATGCCATTTTGATTGTGCATTTTAAGTAGCAGGAATGAGGTTGTTATAATGAAGCATCAAACATATTGTAGGATGGATGACTTTGAAATAATGTTGGGAGTTGAAATATTTTTGGAAGCCACACTTTCGTCGAATTCATAACCGAGGGTTATATTATGGAACCAACATGTCAATCCACGTGATCTATAAATATTTCCTAGTAATTGTTAGCCCGGAATTTTATTATTTCATTATGAGAAGACTTTACCGTTGTCTAGATGCTAATTATGATAATGTGATTTTTCACACATTTAAATCGAGTGGGCCGATGCTGTAAATAAATTAAAACTGTTATTTCCTAAACAACCACTACAATTTAGAGGATATTTGTGATCCTGTTATGAATATAAACATTCTGCAAATTAATTTGATGGTTAACATTTTTGACATTCCGTCAAAAGAATTGTAATTTTGATAATAGCAACAACTCACATTATTTTTGTGATAATTTTTCTAAATGATATTTCCAATTGATATTTAAAGATTTGAATAGTTAAATCCAGATTTAAAAGAGTTGATATTTTGTTAATAATAAATTTTTGACCATAATATTGCTAATTGAGTCAAGATCTCAGAATATTAATGTTGGATCGAGAACAGATGATACAATAAATATTTTTTTCCGTTTATCGAAGTTCTTCGAATCCATGCTCGAATGTCCATGTAATTAATATTGTGTTATTTTCATGGTTGTAACTTTATATCTGAACCAATTTAGAGATACTGATTCCTGGAAAAAGTGTTAGTTAATTTTCTGCTACTATTTGAAAGACAAACAAAAACAGTGATTTTTTTTCATCGAGTGATAATATTTCATTTCAACGTGTGAATACTTTAAGTTAGGAATCAGGCTGGACAATTAAATTTGCACTGACAAACCTTACGATTGTAAATAATTCTTTTGAGCGAAGTCAACAGGACTATTAATTTGACTTTCGTTTCAAATGCCCAGTGTTCATGTGTTGGTGAATCTGTAAATTTGTGTATATAATGTATGATTCGTCATGCATCCATTATGCTATTTTTAGCATTTCTTCGTTAACTTTTTAACATTTTAAATAAAATGAGATAGTTTTACGGATTGTGTTATTTTCAGAAAATCTCCTTCTATCCTTATTGTTGCATCGAGCCGAAAATCAGTAAAGCAATTTTTTTGTGTTATTGTACTCACTTTAGATTCTCTTGCTGACTGACTTTTGGTGAAAATGCATATGTGGTCTAAACTTAGACTTAGGTATAAACGGGCGCAGTATACTTACCCTTTGGAACCCTGCGGGTAACACTGTCCACTTTAAATTTCAGACAGATCACTCCATTCCCTGCCTTTAAGCCGTTTGGCACAAATCCACACCGTTTCACCGATCTTAACCATATTCTACATACTTACCTTTTGGAACCCGACGAGTAACACTGTCTACTTGAAATTTAGGACTGAAAACTCCATTACCTGCATTTTGACCCTTTGGCACCAATCTACACCATGTTACCGATCTCAACCATATGTTACGTACTTAAACTTTGGAACCCGACGAGTAAAACTGTCTACATGAAATTTCGGACAGACCATTCCATTCCCTGCATTTAGGCCGTTTGGCACAAATCTACACCGTTTCACCGATCTTAACCAAATTCTACATAATTACCTTTTGGAACCCGACGATTGACACTGTCTACTTGAAATTTAGGACTGAAAACTCCATTACCTGCATTTTGGCCCTTTGGCACAAATCTACACCGTGTTACCGATCTCAACCATATATTACCTAATTACCTTTGGAACCCGACGGGTAAAACTGTCTGTATGAAATTTCGGACAGACCAGTCCATCCCCTGCATTTAGGCCCTTTGGCACAAATCTACACCGTTTCACCGATCTGAACATAATTTTACATACATACCCTTTGGAACCCGACGAGTAAAACTGTCTACTTGAAATTTAGGACAGACCACTCCATTCCCTGCATATAGGCCCTTTGGCAGAAATCTACACTGTGATTCCGATCTGAACCATATTTTACGTACTTAACCTTTGGAAACTAATTTCACTATACTATTTCCGTCTTTTCACTACATTTTGTATTTTACAGACTCACAGTAACGCAGAAACCATGGACGCGGTAAAATATTCGCCTGCAGTTCCCATGCTTGCAGCATCGAAACCCGGTATAGTATTTGGCATTTGAAGGTTCTTAAATTCGAGGGTATCATGTTATAGATTGACTGGCACGTTAAAGATTCCCTGCAGGGCAGTATATCGGTACCGCAGCGTCTCTAAAGCCGCGGTAGTTAAAAAACTATGTTGAACTCATAACAATATTATTGTTTCTTGTCTATGACTTATGGTTCTTATTTGCCAACTTGATGTATATTTTTCTGTACAGTAAAATATATGCATCAACGTTGTAACTATAGGTTGTTTTATTGATGGTGAACTTAACAATTATCATTATAGACATTTACGAAAATTTCAACGGGTTTGATGACATTCTAACAAGTGTATTTACGCAAATTGTTTACAGAAAAATGAAAAATAAAGATTGTTCTTCTAAGCGTCTTCTTCTCACCGCTTGCCATTGGTTTTACCGGTAGAATGGTGCAATCTTTAGCAACTTTCATCATTTGCAATTTCTAAGAGATTTACTTCAATCTATTTCGTTTCAAATATACTGTAGTTGTTTCTATCTCTTCACTCTTTATCTCTTGTAAAGACTATGCATGTTACTGCACTTCAGCGACTGTCAATAACAGTTTCGAGTCCATTCCTGTCAAAATTAATTTTCAATAATATTTCAGGGCAGATGAACTTCTTATTACGCCACATAAAATTGGAATAAAAAATATAGTTATATTTCTGTTGATGTGGAATTTATCAGACTTGACTTATTTCATTAGGCCTACTACCTCAGAGAGTTATAATATACTATTGTGTTTTAATAAGCTTGCATGGTATTCAGTGTCAGCACGCATTGCTAAACGCGCTCTATAAGCTACGTTGGTCAACTCTCGAAGCCTTGCCGATACCCAGTCCTCTTCCCCTACCTTCACGGGCAAGCTAAACTTCACCAGAAGCGCTCAAGTGTGCATCACTGGTGTTGGCTGACAGGCGGGTAACTGTGCCTGATATCCACATTGGCTGTTGGACGTGCTCAAGCTCATCACATGATTCACGAAGTGTCGTGATATCGGAAGGTTTCAGCAAGATGGGTACTGGTACAACTCAACACTAATGACAACCCTGCAAGAATGGTAATAAAATAAGTCTCGAAAACGTGGGGCGGTACGATCGCGAGGACAATGTCATCCTGTTCAGGAAAATCACAGTGGATGAGGGATGTTAATGGGAGATGAATTGGATGGATATCAATGAAGCCAGGCAAGGAGCTAACGAAGAGGACGTTCTCTATTAGAATTTACTTTGAGTTCAAAATGGAAAACAATGGCTAACCACTTCAACGATGGCCGACGATGGATTTCAAACTCGTCTGCCGTCTCCAGAGGAGATTTGCTCCATGTTCTTGCGTCTTAGCGTGCATAGCGACCGCAATGGACTTGCCTAACCATCTTCCACAAAATTAATTGCTGCATTGAAGAGGTCACATACAAAACAAGTTCTCTGAATGCAAATTACCTTGCGAAGAGTTTCACCCTTGAATCCTACGTCAGTATTGATCCCGTAAAGAAGCTATTGAGGTACTAATCGCTGCTCACTCTGTAATGTCTTCTAACTGGCGTGTTTTCAAATCCACACTATTTGAGACAATGTATTGAATTATAGTAAAGTTCAGGGTTCAAGGAATAGTAAATGAATTTCTTAATTTGCTTCAGAATAACACACACATTTATACTAACATTTCAACATTTGTGTAAAGGGAATGTATTCTGCCAGTCGCTCACCGATATTAACAAGAAATACCAGGTAGAAGGGGGAGAGGGTAGAACACCGTATATAATTAATTGTAACTCCCCTCCTCTGGGATCCCGAGAGTAAATCACTACATGTCATGTTCAATTACCCTCTCCCCCATCCCACCAAATTTCATCGCCCAATTCAACTAATACCAAATGAGGTTACTTGCGATTTAAATTGGAAAGTGGATTAATACGGTACGGCATCATCTCAGGTTAGTTTAGAAAATATTAGCATTCAACATAGAGTGTGTTACATAAATAAGTTATTTTGCATATATGCATATCTATTGAAGTGCGTTGTTGTTTCATCAGGGTTGTGTTCAGCCTTGCTAGTAAATGTTGACTGATATCCTGTGTTGCTGCCATATCCTTCATGATAGTTTGATCAAGTAAGTATTGATGCTTGGACTATTCAATTAATGGATCAAATGACTCTATGTACGTACACACATTACTCCTCTTAAATCTGAAAGTTGCTTTTTAATGCAAGCAAACGCGGTTCAGATCAGGTACACCTACGAGATTAAATATGTTGCACAACCGTTATTTATTTATTTATTTTTGTCCTAAGGGGCAGAACAGCGAGGTCATCTGCTCCTAGTAGCACAATAGGTGGGGAATCTGACGAGTATAGTTTATAATCGAAGCCGAAATTCATGTTGTCTCTGAAAATGTAGATTATTTTTTCGTAAAGATGGGTAAATATTCATCATATATATTATTTCAGTCGTATAGGTCCCACCTGCGGCGCTCACAAAAGACCGATCGTGACAAATGAGCATTCAAATGAAAGAGAATAGACATTAGCAGTGACGAATTGCACTCTAATTTCATAAATATCTACAATTTCTTTTAAAGATGATTGTTTTTAATATATGAAGTGAGCGATTTGCAGATACTGTTGCTGTAGGAAAATACACTCTAGAATTGCTGGCCACTTCACAGTTTGGCCGCTTTGACGCCTGTTTCATGTCATTTTTACATTCTTAGTTCTTTCCTTTATCATTTTTCATGGATTTAAGGAACAGTAAATCAAAGGAATGAGTAGGCCGACTCAAATCGTGTAATTTCATAAATACCAAATAACCGGTGAGTGTTATGAAGATCCAATTTTCAGTGATTGCCTTCTTAAGTTAGGGAACGTAGAACTTGGAATTCTAACTGAAATGTAAATAGTGTTCTATAATCGTTTGGTTGAAATAGAAACATAACAACCTTTCTCATTAAGTGTCTCATTATAAATCTAATGGGGAAAGTGTGGCTTATGAACATGCGAGATTTCTCGCACGGGTCCGCTAGTATTTATATTATTTCAGTAGTATACATCCAGCCTGCGGCGCTCACAATTGACCGATCGTGACAAATGAAAATTCAAATGAAAGAGAATATACATTAACAGTTATGAATTGCACTCTAATTTCATAAATATCCATAATTTCTTTAAAGAATGACTTTTAATAAAATGTCCGAAGTGTGCGATTTGCCGATACTGTTGCTAAAGGAAAATACGCTCCATAATTGCTGTCCACTTCACAGTTTGGCCGCTTTGACGCCTGTTTCATGTCATTTTTATATTCTGACGTCCTTCATTTATAATTTTGCATGGATTTCAGAAACAGTAAATCAAATGAATGAGTACTCAAATTGTATAATTTAATAAATATCGAATAACTGGTGAGTGTTACAGCAAAGCTGTCAATCAATGTACTCAGCACACAAACGACATTAGCAGTGTCGAATTCCCTATTTCATAAATATAATGTTTTGTAAGAAGTGTGCGATTTGCAAGTACTGTTGCTGTAGGAAAATTCTCGACGTCATTGCTGTTTGATATTTTGGCAAGAGGAACGCCGGGGAAAGTGGTTTATGAACATGCAAGATTTCTCGCACGGGTCTGCTAGTCTCTATAAATAAAGGAAGCTTTCTACCGACAACGGTAGCCACGCTCGCTAGGCCATGGGGCCAAGCTCTCTGCGGACTGGGTAAACGCGGGTGAAAGCCCCACCGTCAGCCGTCCTTGAAATGGTTTTCCTTGGTTTCCCATTTTCAACTCGAGGCAAATGCTGGGACGGTACCTTCTGACAGCACATGGCTGCTTCCTTCCATCTCCTTGCCCAGATTCATGCACCATCATTTATTTCATCTCTCATTAACTCCTCTCATGAGGTTGGTGTCGGGAAGGGCATCCGGCCGTAAAAACCATCCGCCACAATGACTTTCATCGCATCTCATCCCTGAGCCCGGTGGAAAAAAAGGAATAATAACCGGTAGACGTATAATAAAGAAAGCTTTCGGTCTCAACATTTGGAATTTTTGGCCAGAACTTAGTATTTATCCCGGAGGGGGAGTATAGGCCTAATGATCAAATTAACCATCTATTTAATTTTCGTTAGTTTTTCCGTTTGTCTGTTTGTTATGGGGTTGGCGTCAAAACTACTGGAGCGATAGGTTCTTTTGTAGGTACATAGTTGTTGCCAATTCATTGAGGGGCTTTGAGACATCATGGTCCAGTAGCCCCTGTACTTGAGTGTGTGTAAAATTTGTCTGACAACCTGTGTTGTTGTGATGGATGTAATAGTGTGTGTACTTGTAAATCAAAAGAGAAATGGGAAGGAGGTGGATGTAGACCTAATTATGGACCCAACCCGGCATTTGCCTGGAGCAGCAGTGGGGAACCACGGAAAACCCCTTCCAGGAGGGCTGAAATGGGAACTCTGAATAAAGATACGCTGTTCTTAGCATCACTACTCTCGGGTGATTTAATAGATAGAAAAATCATTATAAACTGAAAATCACGTTGCCGCCAGGTTGTTTGTGTGTTTTTCACGATATGTAATTAGTTAGGGTCTGATAGTCCTCTACCACCATTCAAAATTTTAGTTTGATTGCTTAAATAGTTTCGGAGATATTTCGAGCCGGTTGAATATATTGTATGAACGCCATGTTGGATTGTTTCATGTATAGGCTAAAGAATTATATGCCAGCAAATGAATATTCAAATGATAGTTTATTATACCAACCTACTGTACATTTCTATTGCTTGATAAGGGCACGAGAAATAAAAGCGAGATTTTAAAAACATTGCACATTCGCAATTTTTAAGTTCTTATAAAATTCCATTTAATTAGACGTCAGTATATTAAGGCTTGTATGAAGATTTACCGTGCCAAATTTCACAGCGCTTGGATGAAAATTCGCGAGAAAAATCAATTTCAATATTTAATTATGCGTCGCCGTCATGTTGGTTGTGTACTCACCAGTTTATTGAAAATTCCATAGGTGAATATATGTTAATAGCCCATATCAACATACACAATTTTATTTTGATTGCTAAAGTAGATTAGTAGATGTTGAGAACTGTCTAAATGTTTCGGATGGTCGCCATGTTGGAATGTGCTATACGTAGGCCAAAGAGTTTTGTACCCATGATTAGGACACATGAAATAAAAACAAAATTTCAAAAATTAACACAGCTGCTATTTTGGGGTTATGAAAATAATTGAACTAATTAGACGCCAGTAGAGTAAATTTTGTATGAATATTTACCGTACCAATTTCACTGCGCTCGGATGAATACATCGCGAGTAAATTCCATTTAAATGCTGTAAATTCACTTGGCCACCATGTTGGTTTTGTGCTCAGCAGGTTATTTAATGTCCCATAGGTAAACTTTTTGTGAATAACATCCATTAACATACAAAATTTCAGTTTGATTGCTGTAATTGATTCGTAGATATTGAGAACCATCCAAATATTTTGGATGGTTGCCATGTTGGATTTTTCTATATGTAAGCCATGGTGCCATTTACCATTAGATGAAGGTTATTGCATAGGCTCATTATTCAAACTTTCACTTCGCTTGCAGGATGAGGCCAGAAGAAATGAATGCTTAATTTTGAACTTTCGCATCTCTGCCGTCTTGAGGTCATGAAAGCAATTTAAATAAATTAGATGCCAGTTAATTAAATGTTCTATAAACATTTACCGTACCATGTTTCACTGCGTTCGGATGATTAAATCGTGAGAAATATCTATTAAATTTTTTTCAATTCGCTTGGCCGCCATGTTACTTTTGTAGCCTAAATGACAGGTTTTTGAAAGTCTCATAGGTGAACTTCTAGTAGTGCCTTTTATCGCCGTACAAATCGTCATGGTGATATAAGTTACTGTTGCGGAGATATAGAATGCAAATGAAATATTTCGTAGGGCCGCCATGTTGGATTGATGAAACGTATTATTAATTCTAAGGAACAATCGAGGTTGCATGAAGTAATAGTATGCACTTACCGAGATATATTAAAGCGCCTCAGCCGTTTAGATTTTATTATTGGGACGCACACACACATAGGCACCGCATATACACACTCGCAGACAACAGGTGATCTCATAAGCCTAATTTTAGCCTATTTTCATTTATTAAAGCGTTCTTTTTGATGTGTAACATCTTTCTGCTCGGTTTCTGGATAGTTTAGTGGGAGTAATTTTGAAAATTGGGGACGGAAGAGGATCGGAACGATCGAGCTGGCAGTGGTGGATCGAACGGAAGTATGCACTGCCCGCTCGATCGATTGAACGGAAGTGTACTAGCTGGCAGTGGTGGAAAACGGATTTATGCACTGCCTGCTCGATCAATCGAACGGAAGTGTACTAGCTGGCAGTGGTGGAAAACGGAAGTATGCATTGCCCGCTCGATCGATCGAACGAAAGTGTACTAGCTGGCAGTGGTGGAACGAACGGAAGTATAAGATGCACTGCAAACTCGATCGATCCAGCGGGCAGTGGTAAGACCCAGCTGGCAGTGGTACGAGAAACAATGAGCGCGCGGTGTCGAAATTGATACCATGAAGTACTCTCGGCCATGTGGAATGTATATGACATACTGAACGAAAATCGCTGATGCGAACTCTGGTGTCAAGTGATTGAAACAAATGACATGGTACATGTTCGAAGTCTTCGTATCAGTATTTAAATGGTAAAATGCCTTAATATCAAACATTGTAAGTAGTCGGCATTGCCGGTATTATGTTTCTGCACAATGGCTATTCAAATATTAACCCACATAACTGTAATGCAGTCATCAATATAATCTAATCGTTGTGGTTATACGAGAATTGAGCAAGCCTTCATGAACTATTACTGAATACATTCTCTTTACTCACAAGAGGGCCTATTCATAAGGCATTTTAAACTCAATTTCTCGCAGGTACATTATAGAAACAAGCAAAATATAAATGAAACTTAATTCCGTAATGCAGTATTATTGGAACGTGGAAATAAGTCACCATCTTGTGCGCAAAATTTGCGTAGTCGAAATAGGCGTGGGGTTAATGCTTATGACTGTGAATCTAGAGATCTCGGGTTCGAATCCCGGACGGGGGGGATATTTTTTGCTACCAGATTATCATTTAAACGATATTTATCATATCAATATGACTCCTTTTAACAGAATCCATATGAAATTACGTGTTGGTCTGTGAATGAGGAGGACCTGTTTATAAGGAATTTAAGGTTAGGAGCGGTGTCGCGTCTATTAATCTAGTTGATCCATATCGTATTCTTTATTTAGGCTAGTGCTGGTGGAAGCTACAAATCATCTAATAAAATGAGTTCCGTATTATAAACTACAATATCTGTAAAACACTCCCTTTTACAATAGATTAATATTTGTGCCATTAATAGTATAAAATACCGGCGTATGAACAATTTCACGTGAGGTTTCGTCTATGACAGATGTTACACATCATATGCGACTACTGTAAGACTCGCAATTTTTTATTATTTAATAAAAAAAATAGGCTTATGAGATCAACTCTTGTCCGTGCGTGTGTGTATGCGTATGTGTGTGTTTGTCCCCATAATTAAATTTAAACGGCTGGAGCGATTTCAATGAATCTCGGTATAGTCATCAGTGGCGTAGCCGGGGTGGGGGGCTTTCTGGGGGTTAGACCCCCTCCCCCATTGAAAATCGGCGGGTTATGATTTGTGTCTATTTCACCAGCGCGCCGGCTACTTGGGGATGTACTGTTGTCGCCTTCCGGACGGAGTCCCCATTTGGGGCTACCTACAGATCGTGAAGCTTGGCTCATATTTTTCTACCACGCGACAATAATGCTCTCACGTAGCCAGTAATCATGTGCCAACTGCGCTGTGTTGGTATATGATATGTTATTTTTGCTGGATTTACTGTATGTTAGCATTGTGTAACCGTTATATCTTTAATCATGTGTTTTGGAAGAGGAGATGTGCTGTGCAATAAACAGATCAAATATTAGAAACCATATTTCAGTGTTGCTAAGTAACCTATATGATGGCTTTCAGTCGGTCAACACGAGTGTATGGTACCCAATTATATTGGTCGGGGAGTGAAAATTTATATCCTAGTGCCTGAAATATAAATACAGTACATGAATCGTTTATCACTTAATAAAACTCTTCTCACAATAAGGAGGGGGGATTGTATGAGGAGCGTTTTATTAAGTGTATAAATAATTATTGTGTAATGAATTACACAATTACATAGGAAAAATAATTGTTACTCCTCGCTCAATTTACTTGGGTGTATTCGTGATGACCGACTGAAAAATCATTCTATTAATATAGACTGTTCAATAACAAGCAGACACCCAAGTATCCAAAGGACCATGAAAGTTAAGATTTGAACTATGTATTTTAGGCTAGTATGATACAGCGTTTCAAGGGGAGCGTGATGGCGCAGTGACTTAGCTGCTCGTCAATCACCCGGACGGCCGGAGTTCCAATCCTGATGACAGCGGGGTGGAATTTTCACCTGAAAAATTACGTGGCGTCAGGAAGGGCATCCGGACTTAAATCCTCGGTCGAAACCAAAATGAGCCTGGTTGGCTCCGGCGACCCCAATTAATTGGGATAAGCAGTAGAAAGTATTATAAAGATTTTCAATCAAACAACGGACCTAGGTTTTTAACTGCATATAAATCAATAATAATGTTATTGGTCTTAGGTTCCTTTTAACTACAGTGGCTTTTAGAGACGCCGGGTGCCGTTAGTTTGCCCTGAAGGCGATCTTTAACGAACCAGTTAATCTACAGACACGGGTCCCTCTCATTTACATAACTTTAAATGCCAGCTGACTGCGCTAGGATTAGAGCCGGCAACCTTGGGCACAGCAGGCGAGAACTTTACTGCTGAGCGACGCAGCCAGTCGGTTAGAAATCTGAAGCATGTCTCGGTAGGATATCTATGCGTGGCGTCGGTGGCGTAGTCGGTAGCATGCTGAACTGCTATGCCCAAGATCGCGGGTTAAAATGCAGTCGAAGTCGTCAGGCCCTTATCATAGATTTATGGCATGTAAAAGAACATACAACTACAATTGGTAGTGCGTAGCCATCATTTTTAGGCTATTGGGTTAGAAACGCTCTATCAAGTTACAACTTTCACCGCTGGGTGTCAGTGACAGTGCCGTCTGGTAGATTAAGTTGGAACTACTTGAGATTAAATTGGGGAACCTACGGGCGTTCATTTGAAATGCCCTGATGTGGCCATTGGCTGTAAATCAAATACAAATATCTATGCATTTTGAAAATTAAGACATAAATAAACGTAAATGATGTCATCTCAAACTCGTGCCGATATTTTAATTTTCAGATGTTGAAAACGGCATTTTAATAGTCAGAGTGCTGATTTAATGAAAAAAGATGAAGACTATTTTGTACAATAATATAAACTTATTCTCGAATCATTTTGAAGCAAGCCAATTTATGTCGTCAGGATTATGCTCACAAACTTAGATGCAGTACACTGTTTGTTCATTCTCTTATGAAATACCTGGTCTCCCACATGTCTGCTGTGAAGGTACGCTACACAATTATGTAATTGCCGAAATTATTTGTAAAATTGACATTGTATTACTTTGTCAAAATCAGGAATGAAAGGTTTCAAACCCACAGAAAAAAATACGAAGTGCATACAATTCAACCATTTAAGACCTTAAGATCTTTTTATACTTTTTGTTTCACAAATCACACTGGTATTTTTACTAATAGTTGATTATTAACTACATAATTTTACTCAATTTTACGGAGTAACTAACTTTTGATATGCTTAAGAATTTTATATTAAGTCATACGAATACTAGCCATCCACCCCAGCTTCGCCCGGTATCTTAAAGGGTTTACCCAGCGTAAACTTAAAAGGCGCACGGACGGCAGGTTGCAGGCGCTATTGAGAAAAGCCGAGGTGAACAGTGAAACACCAAACACATATACGTAGTCTACTCTTCTCTGAAGTCTTAACTCGACACGACTCAACAATTGATGCTGAACAAAGCTGGGGTGATAGGCTCCCTCGCTAGCTTGTAAACTCGCTCCGTAGCTAGTAATTCCGATTTCCACTCAATGGAGATTGTTGGAAGAAATGAAAACGTAAAATCACTTATAGTGGGTGATTTTAGCCTACTTATCACACTTTGCAAAAATGAGGAAAAAGTTGACTTATGAGATCGGGCAAATGTGTGTGTGTCTGTCTGTCTGTATGTCCTTCTGTATATCAATATATCAGAAAGTATGCAAGCCAATAGCTCGAAACTTTGCACACGTATAGTACCTGGCATTCTCGATTAATTTGGGGTAACTAATATACGTCAGTGCTGCCAACATGATTCTAAGCCTGCTGATAGGTCCAATTTTAAAATGCATCTAACTTCTATATTAACTAATGGATTTCGTTCAAAATTGACACAACAATAGATCATATTATTTCAGATTATTTCTGACCAATACATGTATGTCATTGTTGCCAACACGATTTTACGCGCGCTGTTAGATCCAATGTTTAACTGCATGTAACGTCCATGCTATCCATTGGACTTCAACCAAATTTTGTATTCTGTACCTTAAGAGATGGAACTAAGAATATATTCAGTCACCAGGGCTGCCAACTGTAGTTCTCTATTAGGCTACATAATGCCAGGTATACAGTTTTTCGAATTAATGGGAAATTTCGATATTACCAACTTAATTTCGTCATTATTCTAGATAGATCCATATAGATTAATCATTGGCATGAATCTTAAATTTTAAGAAAAGTAGGCTCTTTAGTTCGTCACGGAACTTCTTGTTTAAAGATAGAGATATGAGTGGGATATAAAGGGCGGTTCTGGCACAGGGGCTAATGGGCAAGATGGCCGCCAGTGCAACCAGCCCTATGTTATTCTTATGGAGGGGACAGTCAGAGCTGGCACAGGGGCTATTGGGCAAAATGGCCGCCACGCTCTGAGACCGTCAATGACGTCACAGAGAGAGGTCGGCCATGTAGTTGCCAAATGGAATATTTATTATTATTATTATTATTAGGTAATTATTAATCGATCATGTATAATCAAGACCAGCCTTATATTGTCCACCTCTTGGTGTAGTGGCTAGAATTCTTGGAGGTCATTCCTGAGGTTCGAATCCCGGCTCTGCCAAGAAATTTAATTTCTGGTCTCATGAGTGGAACGGGGTACACTCAGCCTTGTGAGGCAAAACTGACAGGATCTGGCTTTTGATTCATACCTCAACCATTCTGCCTAACCCAACTTCACCTAACCTAACCTAACCTAACCTAACCTAACCTAACCTAACCTAACTTCAAAGTCAGAGCAAATATGAGAGCAAATGTGAAAGCACACATAATAACCTAAGTTATAACCTAACCTAACTTCACCTAACCTAACCTCACCTAACCTATCCTAACCTAACCTAACGTAACCTACCTAATTTTAAATTGCAAGCGAAAAAAAAATTAGCAAAAAGTGAGAGCAAATGTGAGAGCACAAATAATAAACTTAGTTATAACCTAACCACACCTAACCTAACCTAACCTAACCTAAACTAACTTAACCTAACCTAACCTAACCCAACTTAACCTAACCTAACCTAACCTAACTTCAAAATGCAAGCAAAAAAAAGTGAGAGCAAAAATTGTAATGAAAAAATTAAGAGCAAATGTAAGAACACAAATAATAAACTTAGTTATAACCTACCCTAACCTAACCTAACCTAACCAAGCATTTCCTCACCTAATTTCACCTATCCTAACTTCAAAGTAAGTGCAAATACAAGAGCAAAAAGTGACAGCAAAAAGTGAGATCAAATAGTGTATGCAAGAAAGTAAGAGCAAATGAGAGAGCACAAATAATAAACTTAGTTATAACCTAACCTAACCTAACCTAACCCCAGAAACCTCATTTTAAGATTTTAGATTTTAGATTTTAACATTTTACATTTTAAGATTATAGATTTTTGATTTTTTCATTTTACTTTTTTAGATTTTACATTTTTGATTTTTTGTATTTCAGTTTTAGTTTTTTTAGATTTTACATTTTAAATTTAATATTTTTTGATTTTAGATTTTACAATTTCCATTTTCCGAAAAGAGTCACTTACCTAACCTCACTAAACCTAACTTTACCAAACCTAACTTAAGCTAATCCAAAGGGCTAATGCACATACACAAAGTATATAAGGACACATGCAACTCTCCTTATGCTAGTCTTATTGGCTACTGTACAACATGATCACTACCCAACCGTTTTTTTTTCATTTTGTTGTTTACTCATTTGTCAATTTTCCAATTTCCCATTTTCAGTTTTTTTAAATGTCAGTATTAAGTTTTTTTTAATTTTATAATATGGAAACATGGATTTTGCATTTTGTTGTTTACACATTTGTCAATTTTCCAATTTCCCATTTTAGTTCTTTTTAATGTCAATTTAAGTTTTTAAATTTCATGATATGGAAACATGGATTTTGCATTTTGTTGTTTACTCATTTGTCAATTTACCAAATTCCCATTTACAGTTTTTAAAATTTTAGTTCAATGTTTTTTCTATTTTGTCAATATGGAAACATAGATTTTCCAATTTGTGTGTTTTACATGTTCATTTTGCATTAGGAGTGGAGAGAGGTGGGTAGTAATTAAAAATGTACAAGCAGTGTCCATACAATATTTTTTATTTTAAATACATGTACACTATTTACACTTAAATACATTTTTATATATAGTCTATTTTTTGTTATAAATTGTACAGTTGTTTTTATTTTTGTTTTCTATTTTATTTATTTTTGATTATGAATACTATTTTTTTTATTTTTATAGTGCCATGGTTTTATTTACTAAATAGTTTTGTTTTATGTATTTGCTAGTTGCAGGCAGAAGATTTTGATATTCATAACTTAACTCTTTAAGCATGGTCAATGATTGAGTAATGACCATAGGCATGTGTACCTATACCATTAGCATCAATCACTCTTTTATCATCACCAGGACACAAAGCAATTTTGTTTAGCCTTATAGATGATATGTCATGTTGTTTAGAAGCGATAATGTTCATGGGTATTCTTTTTACATTGTTTTTCATGACACAATCCTTATAATCTTGAAAGCTTATACAATTTTTGACAACACCTCTGCTAATACCTTTAATCTTTTTGATTTCTTTACCATTTATGTCTAAAGCATACATTTTAGCTCTAAGTCCAACAAATGCTTTTATAATTTGTCCACAAGCCTCGTCTTTAAATTTCCCCAACGTTTTCTTGTTTGATGTAGAGTAACATATGTGATTAGTAGGATAATCTGATGTGTCCAGGTGTTGTAGGAAATCCAACTTTTCTTGATATACATCTGGGGTGTTAACCAAATATATGAACGAGTCAGTATCCATATACATGAGTTTAAGATTGTCCATGCCATAATAAGGTAGCAGGACATCATAGTGGTGGGAATACATGAGAGTTTTTGAAATATCCAGTATACACATTCCAATATATATAGGCTTATTGAATACAATGTTACGTTTAGCCATGTGGAAAGCAGCTAGGTTAGGGCCATAAATTGTTCTGTCGATAAATGTCGGCTTTGCTATTAGCTTTTCAGCCCTTTTGCTGTCAGTCACAAGACGTATGTCTATTCTTTTACGGATATTTTCCATTGTTTTCCCAAAAATGGCATTGTTGAATAATTTGTACAGATTTTTCTCAAAATCATTTTTGGCTTGTTTTCGAAGGTTGTTATTAAAATCAACGTATGCCTTTAACCAAGGTCTTTGTTTAAACTTTAACACACGATGAAGTTTTATCAATTTTATTCCATGATCTAAAGCCTGTTTTAATGCCATGTAGTGAACAACATATCGCCTTCGATTTCCAAGATGAGGAATTAGTTTTTTCAGAGACGAATCCTTAGGTTGTGTACACTCTGGTAGGAAAGGTAAATCGTTGTGTAGATCATGCAGGTCAGATGGGTAATCAACATCAACGTCTAGAATGTATCCCACAGGATCGTCTTTCTTTAGTTTTTCTAGATCAACAGTATCTGGAGAAACCCACTGAAATCCACCATAAGGAAGGGAGTGGCACATAGCCCACCCGTATTGGTTGTTGGCATCATCATAGGTAATAAACTGCGATGGTTTCTCAGAATCATAGGTTTCCATGTATTTATTGTTAGCTTCAGCATACCGATGAGACACCTGGCATATGCCTCCACGTATTCCAGACTCGATTAAAAGAATCTGATCGTAATCCTGTAGCAATTCCAGTTCAATGCCTGTGTAAAGGAGCATTGCCTCGAAACTTAAACCAGGCGAAGTAAAAAAGTGTGCAGCATCCACTCGGTGTGTTTCTAGTGTTTTGTTTCTAAACGTTTCAAAGCTGTCTGCAAGAAGGAGTACATCTGATGTTAGGTAGAGGTCACTATATTCCCCTAGAGTTTTAATGTTGAACTGATTCCAGACATTTTTGGCATGTTCATAGTCTTCTTGACTAACATCTTCTTGACTTAATTTGTTAAAGAATGCCTCTTTTGGAGGTAAACACGTTTCACTTAACTTTTCCCATGAGTCAATGTAGTCATAACAAAATACCCCTTTACGAGTCATGAGCATTGCATTTTCTTTTCCAAAGTACTTGTCTGTTTCAGGGTATAATGTTAAGTTGGAAACTAAGTTTTCCAAACTACTCGGCATTAACCGAAACGTATCCACAAATCTAAGCTTAACATTTCCTACATATTTGGTAAAGGAAATGTACTTTTCTTTGGAGTTAGCGATAACATCCACTCTCTCAGTAGTACACCCCAATTGCTTTACAATGAAATTTGCGTCGTAGCCACTCATATTATGTAGAAACACAGGAACGGGGTTTCGTGTTTTACACCTCAAATTACAGTTATTGTGAGCACTTCCACGGTATTCCCCTGTAATATGGCAGTGGTCTCGAACTTTCCAGTCCTGTTGGGTAAATGGTTTTTGACACAAATAACAGGTTTCAGAACATTGGAACTCTGCTTCTTGAGCCTGAGTTAAGGCCTTTGGAACATTTAAGCTGTAAAGGCGATCAATTTGATTAGCTATTGAGATCAAACAGTCCATAAACTTTTCTGCAGCGTCAGGCCCACGATAAATAACAGGTTGGCTTGAAAGATTTGTCTTTATGTGTTCCACAGCAGGTGAGGGTTTAACGTATATACCAAAGCTCATAGGAACATGACTCTGGTATGGCACTGTATAACTTGCCTCAGGATTAGGTAGACATGTTTGATAGGGTAAGAGTATACTTTCAAAATCTGCATAGATAACGTAAGGTATTCTCAGCATTTTTTCAACATTTAAGAATTTGACAATGGGGTTTTTAATAGGCATTTCAACCCTAGCAATGTCATGCTGGACACACAAAGCTCTATGTTCTTTCATTTTTTCCATTCCTTGTTGTCCATATCGATTATCAAAGTGTGTAAAACACCGTTTACACGTATATATTTTATGTTCATGGCGAGTAATCTGATGTCTTACTAGTTTATCAAAATCTTTGATAAAGACGTAGTGGTTCTGGCCGGATGATGAACTTAGCAAAAGGAGGTCGCGATGATCTTGCAGCTCTTGATCCACAACCTTCAGAGGGAACAATTTCTTGTCTTGTTCCAATCCAAATACATTAATGGATATATCGTTGGCTTTTTCAAATTTGGGAATGTCAGCTAGCGATGTAGGAAACGATATTACTGAAAAATCATACTTGTTTTCCAGGTCCTTGTATTTACTAATGCGATGAGCATTCTTTTTAACCAGTTTTGCTAAAATGGCATACATAAAACACTTTTCATTTTTCAAGTTTTCAGGATTAATGCAGGCTTTTCTTGCTTGTATAGCTGCTGGTAATGGAATATATGTGCTTCCACGCAAGGGATTGTACTTATTTATTTTCAATCGTACTCCTTCCACTGCTAACAAAGCCCAATTACTGCCTTTTAGCTCAGATTCCTCCATTTCCGTAGTTAACTTTGTAAATTGTGTTTCCAAGAAACTACTTAAGTCCGTTTCCAAAAATAGGGCCTGATTTCGTGTTTTAAAAGCACGATCTGTAATGTCATTGGTAGATGTATGAATGAATCTACATTCAGCCACAAGATTAACTTTTATCGACTTGTGCATTGCTAGTTCTTTCTGCATAGCTTGTATTATTTGCTGTTTGGACTCTTTAAGGTATGAATTTAAATCCTTGCACGTATCGCAACGAATGAAATAGGATTTAAGTCGACCTTCAAAAGATGTCTCATATTCAATAAGTCCATTTTTGTCAGGGACCAATGACAGTAGGTAATGTTTTGTAGGCTCTGCCTTTTGTCTTTTAGCTGCCGACACAACATTACAACATTCTTCATGACGACGTCCATTGTAGGCATTGTTGAATGTACTACCACAGGTCTTGCACTCATGAAATTCACCACACGATACTTCATGTCGCTTCCTATGATAGTCTCGAAGAAAAGTCTTTCCACACTCTTTACACATATAGCTAGGAATGGCTTCTTCCATTATGATTGTTGATTTCTGCAAACAGCTGCTTACTGCGTATCACAGGGCTAGAGGTTGGTCAGTGAGACGGTCTTTCACGATGTGAACACCGTGAGAGGTAGTAGTCAACTGGTGCTATTCTTGTGAAGGGTCCACTAATATACCCCTAGTCTAGACCAACAGCTCTTTACAGCGTATGACAAGGCTGTATACTGGACAGTGAGACGGTCTTTCACGATGTGAACACTGTAACAAGTAGTAGTCAACTGATTATATACTTGCTAAGGGTTCTCTAATATACAATAGTCGAGACCAACAGCTACTTACTGAGTAGTACAAGGCTGTACAATAGTTGTTTTGACAGTCTTTCACGATGTGGTCACTGTGAATGGTAGTAGTCAACTGATGATATTCTTGATAAGGGTCCTCTAATGTACACCTGGTTAAGGGTAACAGCTGTTCACTGCTTATGACAAGGCTAAAGACTGGTTACTTCAACGGTCTTTCACAATGTTAACACTGTGACAGGTAGTAGTCAACTGAAAATATTCTTATGGCCTACTCAAGGTTATCAGGTACTTACTGCATATCAAAAGGCTGTACACTCATGTGTGTTAGGCACTCTTTCTTGCTAAGGACCCCAATATTCCCTACACAAGGCTATACATGTTAGTTCTAAACACTTAGTGGTTAATTGTATATTCAATTTTTGTACAAAGCATATACGAGCACGTTTTTATGAGGTAAAACTTTACCAAATAGTCAAATGCGACACGCAAAGTATGTTGCCGCTATCTAGCGGTGACTATGAGAACTACTTGACCGACCAGCATGCTACCTAGCGCTCCATTTCAATACTCGCTCACTGAACGAACAGCATACTATCTAGCGGTCGATATCAATACTCACTCAACTACCAGCCTGCTACCTATCGGTCAATATAACAACTCACTCAACTACCAACATGCTACATGGCTTTTTTGGTCAGTTTTTTGTTGGCTTATGTTGGCTTTTATTGGCTTTTGTTGGCTTTTGTTGGCTTTTGTTGGCTTTTTGTTGGCTTTTGTTGGCTTTTGTTGGCTTTCATATTTGCTCTTGCTTGTGGGGGCTTATTATTTGGTCTTGGAAAGTATGTCAGTCCTTTTTTTATGGCTGAAAATGCTTACAGCCATGTTTGTAAGCAGCAACAACAACAACAGCAACACACAAAATTCCAAAAAAAAATCCAAAGTACTCTAAGGTTTATCAATGACTCTCAACTCTTACACTTACCTCTATCCCATGCATAGTCAAAAATTAGTGTATTTTTCAAATTTTTCAAAAATATTTGGAAAGTTGGCTATATCATTAATCTAAAAATCCTGAAAAGACATATGTTAACTCCAACACCTACCTCTATACCACTCTCAGTCCAAAAATAGTGTATTTTTCAAATTTTCCAAAACATATTTCCAAAATGGGTTATATTTCCAAAATTAAAAAGTTAACAAAAACGTTTGTTTGACATAAATGAATGGCCTTTGTCCCCTCTACCACTATACCAAGTCCCAGGTCTCCAGGACAAAAAAATAAAATTTTTAAAAAGCGTTTTATTTCCAAAATTAGGAATTTTACAAACACATTTGTCTGACGTAAATCAATGGTCATTACCCCCTCTATCCCCACACTAAGTCTCATGTCTTTAGAACAACAAAAATAAAATTTTGAAAATGGACTTATATTTCCAAAATTAGGAATTTTACAAAAACGTTTGTCTGACGTAAATCAGTGGTCATTACCCCCTCTACCCCCCACACTAAGTCTCATGTCTCTAGAACAACAAAAATAAAATTTTGAAAATGGGCTTATATTTCCAAAATTAGGAATTTTACAAAAACGTTTGTCTGAAGTAAATCAATGGTCATTACCCCCTCCACCCCCACACTAAGTCTCATGTCTCTAGAACAACAAAAATAAAATTTTGAAAATGGGCTTATATTTCCAAAATTAGGAATTTTACAAAACCGTTTGTCTGACGTAAATCAGTGGTCTTTACCCCCTCTATCCCCATACCAAGTCTCAGGTCTCTAGGTCAACAAAAATAAAATTTTGAAAATGGGCTATATTTCCAAAATTAGGAATTCTACAAAAAAGTTTGTCTAACGTAAATCAATTGTCTTTACCCCCTCTATTCCCATACCAAGTCTCAGGTCTCTAGGTCAACAAAAATAAAATTTTGAAAAAATGGTCACTATTTTGGAAACTAGGAATTCTACGAAAAAGTTTGTTTAACATAAATGAAAGGTCTCTATCCCCTCTACCAGTAAACCAAGTCCCAGGTCTGTAGGACAAAAATGAAAAAAGTTCAACTGGGAAAGTAGGCGATTTTTCATAAAACCAAACATTCTAAAAAGTGTTCTATGGGTATAAAAGAATGGTCTCTATGTCCTTTATTTTTATAATAAAACTTTTTTATTTTTTGAGTTTTTTTGAAAAAGTTCAATTTTGAAATTTTTATATTTTGGAAACTAACAAGTTTACAAAAATGTTTGTTTGACATAAATAAATGGCCCTGACCCCCTCTACCAACAAAATAAATTTCAAGTCTCTAGGACTAAAACTGTACAGTAGTGGAGTAGTGGCGCTTCTAACGCACTCCAGAACCCTCCTTGCCCCACTACTAAGCCTCAGGCATGTAAAATGGGTGGGTTAGAAGCACCACTACTCCACTACTGTACAGTTTTAGTCCTAGAGACTTGAAATTTATTTTGTTGGTAGAGGGGGTCAGGGCCATTTATTTATGTCAAACAAACATTTTTGTAAACTTGTTAGTTTCCAAAATATAAAAATTTCAAAATTGAACTTTTTCAAAAAAACTCAAAAAATAAAAAAGTTTTATTATAAAAATAAAGGACATAGAGACCATTCTTTTATACCCATAGAACACTTTTTAGAATGTTTGGTTTTATGAAAAATCGCCTACTTTCCCAGTTGAACTTTTTTCATTTTTGTCCTACAGACCTGGGACTTGGTTTACAGGTAGAGGGGATAGAGACCTTTCATTTATGTTAAACAAACTTTTTCGTAGAATTCCTAGTTTCCAAAATAGTGACCATTTTTTCAAAATTTTATTTTTGTTGACCTAGAGACCTGAGACTTGGTATGGGAATAGAGGGGGTAAAGACAATTGATTTACGTTAGACAAACTTTTTTGTAGAATTCCTAATTTTGGAAATATAGCCCATTTTCAAAATTTTATTTTTGTTGACCTAGAGACCTGAGACTTGGTATGGGGATAGAGGGGGTAAAGACCACTGATTTACGTCAGACAAACGGTTTTGTAAAATTCCTAATTTTGGAAATATAAGCCCATTTTCAAAATTTTATTTTTGTTGTTCTAGAGACATGAGACTTAGTGTGGGGGTGGAGGGGGTAATGACCATTGATTTACTTCAGACAAACGTTTTTGTAAAATTCCTAATTTTGGAAATATAAGCCCATTTTCAAAATTTTATTTTTGTTGTTCTAGAGACATGAGACTTAGTGTGGGGGGTAGAGGGGGTAATGACCACTGATTTACGTCAGACAAACGTTTTTGTAAAATTCCTAATTTTGGAAATATAAGTCCATTTTCAAAATTTTATTTTTGTTGTTCTAAAGACATGAGACTTAGTGTGGGGATAGAGGGGGTAATGACCATTGATTTACGTCAGACAAATGTGTTTGTAAAATTCCTAATTTTGGAAATAAAACGCTTTTTAAAAATTTTATTTTTTTGTCCTGGAGACCTGGGACTTGGTATAGTGGTAGAGGGGACAAAGGCCATTCATTTATGTCAAACAAACGTTTTTGTTAACTTTTTAATTTTGGAAATATAACCCATTTTGGAAATATGTTTTGGAAAATTTGAAAAATACACTATTTTTGGACTGAGAGTGGTATAGAGGTAGGTGTTGGAGTTAACATATGTCTTTTCAGGATTTTTAGATTAATGATATAGCCAACTTTCCAAATATTTTTGAAAAATTTGAAAAATACACTAATTTTTGACTATGCATGGGATAGAGGTAAGTGTAAGAGTTGAGAGTCATTGATAAACCTTAGAGTACTTTGGATTTTTTTTTGGAATTTTGTGTGTTGCTGTTGTTGTTGTTGCTGCTTACAAACATGGCTGTAAGCATTTTCAGCCATAAAAAAAGGACTGACATACTTTCCAAGACCAAATAATAAGCCCCCACAAGCAAGAGCAAATATGAAAGCCAACAAAAGCCAACAAAAGCCAACAAAAAGCCAACAAAAGCCAACAAAAGCCAACAAAAGCCAATAAAAGCCAACATAAGCCAACAAAAAACTGACCAAAAAAGCCATGTAGCATGTTGGTAGTTGAGTGAGTTGTTATATTGACCGATAGGTAGCAGGCTGGTAGTTGAGTGAGTATTGATATCGACCGCTAGATAGTATGCTGTTCGTTCAGTGAGCGAGTATTGAAATGGAGCGCTAGGTAGCATGCTGGTCGGTCAAGTAGTTCTCATAGTCACCGCTAGATAGCGGCAACATACTTTGCGTGTCGCATTTGACTATTTGGTAAAGTTTTACCTCATAAAAACGTGCTCGTATATGCTTTGTACAAAAATTGAATATACAATTAATCACTAAGTGTTTAGAACTAACATGTATAGCCTTGTGTAGGGAATATTGGGGTCCTTAGCAAGAAAGAGTGCCTAACACACATGAGTGTACAGCCTTTTGATATGCAGTAAGTACCTGATAACCTTGAGTAGGCCATAAGAATATTTTCAGTTGACTACTACCTGTCACAGTGTTTACATTGTGAAAGACCGTTGAAGCAACCAGTCTTTAGCTTTGTCATAAGCAGTGAACAGCTGTTACCCTTAACCAGGGGTACATTAGAGGACCCTTATCAAGAATATCATCAGTTGACTACTACCATTCACAGTGACCACATCGTGAAAGACTGTCAAAACAACTATTGTACAGCCTTGTACTACACAGTAAGTAGCTGTTGGTCTTGACTATTGTATATTAGAGAACCCTTAGCAAGTATATAATCAGTTGACTACTACTTGTTACAGTGTTCACATCGTGAAAGACCGTCTCACTGTCCAGTCTACAGCCTTGTCATACGCTGTAAAGAGCTGTTGGTCTAGACTAGGGGTATATTAGTGGACCCTTCACAAGAATATCACTAGTTGACTACTACCTCTCACGGTGTTCACATCGTGAAAGACCGTCTCACTGACCAACCTCTAGCCCTGTGATACGCAGTAAGCAGCTGTTTGCAGAAATCAACATTCATAATGGAAGAAGCCATTCCTAGCTATATGTGTAAAGAGTGTGGAAAGACTTTTCTTCGAGACTATCATAGGAAGCGACATGAAGTATCGTGTGGTGAATTTCATGAGTGCAAGACCTGTGGTAGTACATTCAACAATGCCTACAATGGACGTCGTCATGAAGAATGTTGTAATGTTGTGTCGGCAGCTAAAAGACAAAAGGCAGAGCCTACAAAACATTACCTACTGTCATTGGTCCCTGACAAAAATGGACTTATTGAATATGAGACATCTTTTGAAGGTCGACTTAAATCCTATTTCATTCGTTGCGATACGTGCAAGGATTTAAATTCATACCTTAAAGAGTCCAAACAGCAAATAATACAAGCTATGCAGAAAGAACTAGCAATGCACAAGTCGATAAAAGTTAATCTTGTGGCTGAATGTAGATTCATTCATACATCTACCAATGACATTACAGATCGTGCTTTTAAAACACGAAATCAGGCCCTATTTTTGGAAACGGACTTAAGTAGTTTCTTGGAAACACAATTTACAAAGTTAACTACGGAAATGGAGGAATCTGAGCTAAAAGGCAGTAATTGGGCTTTGTTAGCAGTGGAAGGAGTACGATTGAAAATAAATAAGTACAATCCCTTGCGTGGAAGCACATATATTCCATTACCAGCAGCTATACAAGCAAGAAAAGCCTGCATTAATCCTGAAAACTTGAAAAATGAAAAGTGTTTTATGTATGCCATTTTAGCAAAACTGGTTAAAAAGAATGCTCATCGCATTAGTAAATACAAGGACCTGGAAAACAAGTATGATTTTTCTGTAATATCGTTTCCTACATCGCTAGCTGACATTCCCAAATTTGAAAAAGCCAACGATATATCCATTAATGTATTTGGATTGGAACAAGACAAGAAATTGTTCCCTCTGAAGGTTGTGGATCAAGAGCTGCATGATCATCGCGACCTCCTTTTGCTAAGTTCATCATCCGGCCAGAACCACTACGTCTTTATCAAAGATTTTGATAAACTAGTAAGACATCAGATTACTCGCCATGAACATAAAATATATACGTGTAAACGGTGTTTTACACACTTTGATAATCGATATGGACAACAAGGAATGGAAAAAATGAAAGAACATAGAGCTTTGTGTGTCCAGCATGACATTGCTAGGGTTGAAATGCCTATTAAAAACCCCATTGTCAAATTCTTAAATGTTGAAAAAATGCTGAGAATACCTTACGTTATCTATGCAGATTTTGAAAGTATACTCTTACCCTATCAAACATGTCTACCTAATCCTGAGGCAAGTTATACAGTGCCATACCAGAGTCATGTTCCTATGAGCTTTGGTATATACGTTAAACCCTCACCTGCTGTGGAACACATAAAGACAAATCTTTCAAGCCAACCTGTTATTTATCGTGGGCCTGACGCTGCAGAAAAGTTTATGGACTGTTTGATCTCAATAGCTAATGAAATTGATCGCCTTTACAGCTTAAATGTTCCAAAGGCCTTAACTCAGGCTCAAGAAGCAGAGTTCCAATGTTCTGAAACCTGTTATTTGTGTCAAAAACCATTTACCCAACAGGACTGGAAAGTTCGAGACCACTGCCATATTACAGGGGAATACCGTGGAAGTGCTCACAATAACTGTAATTTGAGGTGTAAAACACGAAACCCCGTTCCTGTGTTTCTACATAATATGAGTGGCTACGACGCAAATTTCATTGTAAAGCAATTGGGGTGTACTACTGAGAGAGTGGATGTTATCGCTAACTCCAAAGAAAAGTACATTTCCTTTACCAAATATGTAGGAAATGTTAAGCTTAGATTTGTGGATACGTTTCGGTTAATGCCGAGTAGTTTGGAAAACTTAGTTTCCAACTTAACATTATACCCTGAAACAGACAAGTACTTTGGAAAAGAAAATGCAATGCTCATGACTCGTAAAGGGGTATTTTGTTATGACTACATTGACTCATGGGAAAAGTTAAGTGAAACGTGTTTACCTCCAAAAGAGGCATTCTTTAACAAATTAAGTCAAGAAGATGTTAGTCAAGAAGACTATGAACATGCCAAAAATGTCTGGAATCAGTTCAACATTAAAACTCTAGGGGAATATAGTGACCTCTACCTAACATCAGATGTACTCCTTCTTGCAGACAGCTTTGAAACGTTTAGAAACAAAACACTAGAAACACACCGAGTGGATGCTGCACACTTTTTTACTTCGCCTGGTTTAAGTTTCGAGGCAATGCTCCTTTACACAGGCATTGAACTGGAATTGCTACAGGATTACGATCAGATTCTTTTAATCGAGTCTGGAATACGTGGAGGCATATGCCAGGTGTCTCATCGGTATGCTGAAGCTAACAATAAATACATGGAAACCTATGATTCTGAGAAACCATCGCAGTTTATTACCTATGATGATGCCAACAACCAATACGGGTGGGCTATGTGCCACTCCCTTCCTTATGGTGGATTTCAGTGGGTTTCTCCAGATACTGTTGATCTAGAAAAACTAAAGAAAGACGATCCTGTGGGATACATTCTAGACGTTGATGTTGATTACCCATCTGACCTGCATGATCTACACAACGATTTACCTTTCCTACCAGAGTGTACACAACCTAAGGATTCGTCTCTGAAAAAACTAATTCCTCATCTTGGAAATCGAAGGCGATATGTTGTTCACTACATGGCATTAAAACAGGCTTTAGATCATGGAATAAAATTGATAAAACTTCATCGTGTGTTAAAGTTTAAACAAAGACCTTGGTTAAAGGCATACGTTGATTTTAATAACAACCTTCGAAAACAAGCCAAAAATGATTTTGAGAAAAATCTGTACAAATTATTCAACAATGCCATTTTTGGGAAAACAATGGAAAATATCCGTAAAAGAATAGACATACGTCTTGTGACTGACAGCAAAAGGGCTGAAAAGCTAATAGCAAAGCCGACATTTATCGACAGAACAATTTATGGCCCTAACCTAGCTGCTTTCCACATGGCTAAACGTAACATTGTATTCAATAAGCCTATATATATTGGAATGTGTATACTGGATATTTCAAAAACTCTCATGTATTCCCACCACTATGATGTCCTGCTACCTTATAATGGCATGGACAATCTTAAACTCATGTATATGGATACTGACTCGTTCATATATTTGGTTAACACCCCAGATGTATATCAAGACAAGTTGGATTTCCTACAACACCTGGACACATCAGATTATCCTACTAATCACATATGTTACTCTACATCAAACAAGAAAACGTTGGGGAAATTTAAAGACGAGGCTTGTGGACAAATTATAAAAGCATTTGTTGGACTTAGAGCTAAAATGTATGCTTTAGACATAAATGGTAAAGAAATCAAAAAGATTAAAGGTATTAGCAGAGGTGTTGTCAAAAATTGTATAAGCTTTCAAGATTATAAGGATTGTGTCATGAAAAACAATGTAAAAAGAATACCCATGAACATTATCGCTTCTAAACAACATGACATATCATCTATAAGGCTAAACAAAATTGCTTTGTGTCCTGGTGATGATAAAAGAGTGATTGATGCTAATGGTATAGGTACACATGCCTATGGTCATTACTCAATCATTGACCATGCTTAAAGAGTTAAGTTATGAATATCAAAATCTTCTGCCTGCAACTAGCAAATACATAAAACAAAACTATTTAGTAAATAAAACCATGGCACTATAAAAATAAAAAAATAGTATTCATAATCAAAAATAAATAAAATAGAAAACAAAAATAAAAACAACTGTACAATTTATAACAAAAAATAGACTATATATAAAAATGTATTTAAGTGTAAATAGTGTACATGTATTTAAAATAAAAAATATTGTATGGACACTGCTTGTACATTTTTAATTACTACCCACCTCTCTCCACTCCTAATGCAAAATGAACATGTAAAACACACAAATTGGAAAATCTATGTTTCCATATTGACAAAATAGAAAAAACATTGAACTAAAATTTTAAAAACTGTAAATGGGAATTTGGTAAATTGACAAATGAGTAAACAACAAAATGCAAAATCCATGTTTCCATATCATGAAATTTAAAAACTTAAAATTGACATTAAAAAGAACTAAAATGGGAAATTGGAAAATTGACAAATGTGTAAACAACAAAATGCAAAATCCATGTTTCCATATTATAAAATTAAAAAAAACTTAATACTGACATTTAAAAAAACTGAAAATGGGAAATTGGAAAATTGACAAATGAGTAAACAACAAAATGAAAAAAAAAACGGTTGGGTAGTGATCATGTTGTACAGTAGCCAATAAGACTAGCATAAGGAGAGTTGCATGTGTCCTTATATACTTTGTGTATGTGCATTAGCCCTTTGGATTAGCTTAAGTTAGGTTTGGTAAAGTTAGGTTTAGTGAGGTTAGGTAAGTGACTCTTTTCGGAAAATGGAAATTGTAAAATCTAAAATCAAAAAATATTAAATTTAAAATGTAAAATCTAAAAAAACTAAAACTGAAATACAAAAAATCAAAAATGTAAAATCTAAAAAAGTAAAATGAAAAAATCAAAAATCTATAATCTTAAAATGTAAAATGTTAAAATCTAAAATCTAAAATCTTAAAATGAGGTTTCTGGGGTTAGGTTAGGTTAGGTTAGGTTATAACTAAGTTTATTATTTGTGCTCTCTCATTTGCTCTTACTTTCTTGCATACACTATTTGATCTCACTTTTTGCTGTCACTTTTTGCTCTTGTATTTGCACTTACTTTGAAGTTAGGATAGGTGAAATTAGGTGAGGAAATGCTTGGTTAGGTTAGGTTAGGTTAGGGTAGGTTATAACTAAGTTTATTATTTGTGTTCTTACATTTGCTCTTAATTTTTTCATTACAATTTTTGCTCTCACTTTTTTTTGCTTGCATTTTGAAGTTAGGTTAGGTTAGGTTAGGTTAAGTTGGGTTAGGTTAGGTTAGGTTAAGTTAGTTTAGGTTAGGTTAGGTTAGGTTAGGTGTGGTTAGGTTATAACTAAGTTTATTATTTGTGCTCTCACATTTGCTCTCACTTTTTGCTAATTTTTTTTTCGCTTGCAATTTAAAATTAGGTAGGTTACGTTAGGTTAGGTTAGGATAGGTTAGGTGAGGTTAGGTTAGGTGAAGTTAGGTTAGGTTATAACTTAGGTTATTATGTGTGCTTTCACATTTGCTCTCATATTTGCTCTGACTTTGAAGTTAGGTTAGGTTAGGTTAGGTTAGGTTAGGTTAGGTTAGGTGAAGTTGGGTTAGGCAGAATGGTTGAGGTATGAATCAAAAGCCAGATCCTGTCAGTTTTGCCTCACAAGGCTGAGTGTACCCCGTTCCACTCATGAGACCAGAAATTAAATTTCTTGGCAGAGCCGGGATTCGAACCTCAGGAATGACCTCCAAGAATTCTAGCCACTACACCAAGAGGTGGACAATATAAGGCTGGTCTTGATTATACATGATCAATTAATAATTACCTAATAATAATAATAATAATAAATATTCCATTTGGCAACTACATGGCCGACCTCTCTCTGTGACGTCATTGACGGTCTCAGAGCGTGGCGGCCATTTTGCCCAATAGCCCCTGTGCCAGCTCTGACTGTCCCCTCCATAAGAATAACATAGGGCTGGTTGCACTGGCGGCCATCTTGCCCATTAGCCCCTGTGCCAGAACCGCCCTTTATATCCTACTGATATGCTGTCGTGGACTTTGTTGTAAAACTTTTCATGCTGACCAATTCTTACACTCATAGTATATATATATATACAACCTCTGACAATAAAGTTGGGTGAATAGTCCTGTACTATCAACATTGATGAACAATGCATGACAGTGACCCTACCGTCCTTCGAAGTAATCCCCTCCCGTAACTACAATGCTTAGATCGGCGACACATGTCCTGGAAACTTTGCAAGAAGGCATCCTTTGGGATGGTGTTCAAATGCCTCATCACGTTGCGTTCGGTGAATAAAGTCGGAATGGTCAACCTGGCAACGCAACGTGTAAGACCTATTTGACACATGCGAGTTTAGGATGAATTTATTCAACCTACCATGCACACCTGTTCGGGGGATGGAAGTGAGAAGGATGAATTTATGCAACCTAACACGCACACCTGTTCGGTGGGTTGCAGTGAGAAGGGTGAATGTTCTGTGGAATGGCATGGCTCTCAAAACCATCGTCACGGGCGACGAGACCTGGTGTCTGAGGTATGACCCCGAAGTCAAGCGTCAAAGTATGGATTGGTGGGGTCCAGGTCCAGGGTCACCGAAAAGCCCTGAAGGGCCAGAGGTTTTCGGACATTTCGGTCATCCAACGTAATGTGACGATCCGCCTGAAGGCCATCCCTAAAGAGTTTCCAGGACTTGTACAGACATTCTCAAAAGTGCATAACCATCCACGGGGATTACTTTGAAGGACAGTTATTGCTGTTTCAGGTAAGCTAACAATCCGAACTTTTCGGTCAGACCGAACGCAACGTGACGAGGCTTTTGAACACCATCTCAAAGGACGCCTTCTTGCAATGTTTCCAGGACATATCTCGCCGATCTCAGCATTGCATAGTTACGGGAGGAGACTATTTCGAAGGATAGTAGAGTAATTGTCGTGCATTGTTCATCTATGTTGGTAGTACAGGACTATTCACGGAACTTCATTGTCACAGTTGTATATTTAATGGTTTACCCAGCGTGAGCTTAAAACGCGCACGGACGGCAGGTTCTTCTTCGACTCGATTCACTGAAATCGTTACTGCTCGGCTTCCTTTGGTCATAAATGAATGTTTTCCTACTGAAACCTTCCTAGAGAAATCCTTTACTGTATGTGAAAACCGCATAAAAATCTATTCGGTGGATTTCGAGATTACCCGTTACATCCAAGAATCGTGGACTTTGTTTTATACTCTGTTGAGATGCCCGCGACTATCATTGAAACAAATACATGAATTTATAACTAGTATGGGCTATTAATTCTACGTCATTAACGTGATACAACTTTACCTAGGGATACTTGTAGAGGACTGAATTAATGAGGTTAGTTAGTTATTGTTGTTTTAAGGGACGGAACTACGAGGTCATCTGCCCCTGAACTAATGAAAACAGAGCATTTTTGCATGTTCCTATGAATTTAAAGTGTACCTACAGTATATCAACTAAGGCCACGGCCGCCTCCTTCCCACTTCCTTGCCTAACCCTCCCGCTCTTCCCATCCCTTTATCAGGCCCCTGTTCGCTTTGGAGGTGAGGCCGCCTGGGCGTAGTGCTAGTCACACAGCCCAGTTGTATCCCCGACTCAGAGTCACAAGCTCCAGGACACTGCCCTCAGTGGCGGTAGAGCAGGGATCCCTCGCTTAGTCCGTGGGAAAAGCCAACCCTGTAGGGTAAAACGATAACGAAAACAAAAAAAGCAGTATATCAACATTGTGGCTCTTCTATTCTCTAGTAGTTGGTGATTTAACATGACTTACGTTTACAATGGAAATAATCACTCAGGTGAGTTAAATTTCATAAAATCCCTGCGACAGTGAAACCATCTGTTCCGCGAATACCGTGCTCAATGCAGTTGTCAGCTTGCTGGCCGCCGTGAGCACTAGTGTCGCTTCACCTACCAAGAGGATGCACATTTCGTAACGCAGCGAGCTTCGCGACAGTGTATTTTAGACTGTGGTAATACAACTCCGTCCTCCTAGGGTTGCCAATCTTACTTTTCCCCCGCGAAATATAGCTTAATTCAATCTGAGGCTAGCGCCAAATAATTTTGAATCTCATATAGTGGGACAATATTAGTCTTTTTTCTTTTCTTGGCGGGAGAGAAGTTATATTATGTAGATTTTATTAAAAACTAGCTGAACCCGGCATGCGTTGCAATGCCAATCAAAGGAAATGTTGGCGTTGTAACTTCGTTTGTTGAAGTACTTTTGGATACGCAATATGTTTTTTTTTCTTTTCCCGTTAACTACCTCTAAAAATGGATTTACTAATTCAGAAATATTCATGGCAGCGTACACATCAACTCACCAACGTTTCATCGCAATCGGATGAATGGTATATGAACGCATACTGGACTTGATTGAAACTATTCGCACGCGGTCACCCATTTGTTGAATCTTCTTGTGCGCTACCGATTGTAATATGGATTTACTAAGTCAGAAACCTTAGCAGGAGTGTACACAACAACTCACCAATGTTTCATCGCAATCAGATGATTGGTATATGAACGCATACGGAACTTTATTGAAACATTTCACACCGTCACAGTTTTGTTGAATCTACTCGTGCGCCACCAATTGCAAAATAGATTTACTAATTCATAAACCTTCGCAGGAGTATACACAACTCAACAAAGTCTCATCGCAATCAGACGAATGGTATATGATCGCATACGGAAATGTGTTGTAACAATTCGCGCACCGTAACAATTTTGTTGAATCTACTCGTGCGCCACCAATTGCATAATAGATTTACTAATTCATAACCCTTCGCAGGAGTGTACACAGCTCACCAAAGTTTCATCGCAGTTGGATGTATGGTATGTATATGATCGCATACGGGACTTTGTTGAAACGATTCACGCCCCATCACTCATTTTTTGGTTCTACTCGTGCGCTACTTATTGTAAAATCGATTTACCAAATCAGAAATCTTCGCAGGAGTGGGAACAACAATTCACCAAAATGTCATCGCAATCGGATGAATATGACCACATACGGGACTTTTTTTTTGAAATGATTCACACGCCGTCACTCATTTGTTGAATCTGCTCGTGTGCTCCCTATTGTAATATATATTAACTAGGTCAGAAACTTTCGCAGGAGTGTACACAACTCACCAGAGTTTCATCGCTATCGTATGAATAGTTTATGACCGCATACGGGACTTTGTCGAAATGATTCGGGGGCCATCACTGATTTGTTGAATCTGCTCGTGCGCTACCTATTGTAGAATAGATTTACTAAAAAATTATTCGGAAGAGTATACACAACAACTCACCAAAGTTTCATCGCAATCAGACGAATGGTATATGAACGCATACGGGATTTTGTTGAAACGGTTCGCGAGTCGTCACTCATTTGTTGAATATACAATGCGCTACCTATTGTAAAATGGATTTACTAACTAATGGGAACAACAATTCACCAAAATTTAATCGCAATGTAATGAGTGGTAGGCCTATATGAATGCATGTGGGACTTTGTTGAAACGAATCGCGCGCCAACATGCATTTGTTGAAACAACTCACATGCTATCTATTATAAAATGGTTTTACTATGCCTATAACCATCCCGGGAATGGGCATAACAACTCACCAATTAACCATCGAATGGATGGTATACCGTATGAACGCATGCGGGACTTTGTTGAAACGAATCGCGTGCCAACACACATTTCTTAAAACAACTCGCGCTCTATCTATTGTAAATTGGATTTACTATGCCAAAACCATCCCGGGAGTGTGCACAACAACTCACCAAAATTTGATCGTAATCAGATGAATGGTGTATGATGCATAACAGACGAACAAACATATTCAGTGATTGTGCCAAAGGGCCTAAATGAAGGGAATGGAGAGGGCTGACCGAAATTCCAAGTGGATAGGGTTACTCGTCTTGTTGCAAATTGTAAGTATCTACTCGTGCGCTACCAACTGTGAAATGCGATTTTTTTAAAGTGATTCGCGTGCCAACGCTCATTTGTTCACACTACTCGCGCGCAATTAAGTTTAATTTGGATTTACTATGCCTATAGCCATTCCGGGAGTGGGCACAACAACTCACCAAAGTTTCATCGTAATCGGATGGATGGTATAGGAACGCATGTGGGACTTTGTTGAAACGAATCTTGTGCCAACACTCATTTTTAAAACTATTCGCGCGCTATCTATTCTAAATTGGATTTACTATGATTATAACCATCCCGAGAGTGTGCACAACATCTCACCAAAATTTGATCGCAATCGGATGAATGGTGTATGAACGCATGAAAGACGAACAAACAAACACACATTCATTTTTATATACTGTATATAATAGATAATAGATAACGCGTTTTAATTAGGACTTGGAAAATTCTATGGGTACATTAACACTAATTTTGGGATCGTTATTAACTCCTGGAACATGGGATAACCGTCAGTCGAGTTGCTTCATAGTATTATGTAAATATGTGTCCAGCAATTCTCCGAATTACGGTATGAGTGAAATTTGTCGCATGTGTAGTGTAAGCAACTAGACATTTTTCCGGCTGCATGTAGCATTTGTAAGGTAAGAAAGAACTTGGTAGGTGACACAAATCGTCGAAAGTGTTATTTTAGGCATTCAGGGCTAATTGCGATATAAAGCACAGGATCTTGTTGAAAAAACTGAATAAACATAACAATGAGTACGAATTGAATAACTCAAAAATAACATGATATATCGTGAGAGGACATGCCCACTTTTGCTGAGACCTCTGTAAATGTTTTCTCTTGTTGACAGATATGCAGTATTCATGTTGGTAGCACAGATAGATTCGAGTTTATTTTGTTCCTGTCAAGAGAACAGGAATGTTCTAGATTTACGATTGAGGTGAGACATTTTAGTCAAAAATTAACTTAATATTTTAAAGAACTTCGGGATCAAAATACATGAAACTTTTCATGTGTAATAATATCTCAATGAGATATGGAAATACCTGTAGAGTTGTTGTTGATTCATTTGAAGGGATTCAGACATTTTGGTCATTATCCCCGTGTAGTTGGGAGTGTGTTTAAGCTGTCTGCAAACCTCTATTCCTGTGATGATTGTAGTTGTGTGTGTAAATGTATATGGGACAAGGATGGGGTAGACGCTCCAAGACTTGAAGTAAGGCACTATCCCGGCAATTTCGTGTAGGGAGTGTGGCAAAACCCGAGAAAAATCCACACTCAGGATAACCGCTGTCAGCACCGGGATTCGACCCTATGATATCCGTACTTACCGCAGCTGCCCTCGCAACCCTGGTGTACGTTTGACGAGCGCGGCTACGCCGCGGGACGAAATGCTTGTAGAATTTGGCTTGAGTAACTATAACCCCGCCCCCCCCCCATTTGTCGATTCTGGCTACGCTACTGATGGTTATAGTATTACTTCGTCCGACCCCAACCGTGCCCTTCAAATTTTATAACGTCTCTCGAATCCAACATGGTGGCTGTGCGAAATATTTCTATATCTCCGAAACTATTACTGATAGCACCCTGAAATTTTCTACGGTGATAAAAGGCACTACTAGAAGTTCACTTTCAAAATCATGTTAAGTACAAAACGAAAATGGAGGCCAAGCAAATTTGAAACATTTAAATAGGCTTTTCTCCGAATTTAGGCAGTCAAGCGCAATAAAACATGGTGCAGAAAGTGTTTATACATACTGTAATGCACTGAAGTATAATTTAGTTCAATTGTTTACATAACCTCAGCATGACGGCTGTGCGAAATCGTACAATTAAGTTTTTATTTCTTGAATCCTAATCATGCGATCGAAGTCAATAATTGAATAATGAACCTACGCAATAATCGTCATCTTATAGTACACAACTCTATGGCCTACATATATAAAATCCAACATGGTGACCATCGGAATTATTGAGAAGGTTCTCAATATCTATTAATCTATGACAGCAATCAAACTGAAATATTGTATGTTGATAAAGACTTTTATCATTAGTTCACCGATAGAACTTTCAATAACCTGGTGAGCACAAGCCCGACATGGCGGTGACGCGAACTTAAGACATCTAAATGGATGTATCTTGCGATTAAACCATCCGAGTGCAGTGCAACTTGGGACGATAAATGCTCATTCAGATTTCAATCCACTGACATCTAATTTATTTCATTTTTTTTATAACCACAAGATGGCGGCTGTGCGAAATTTATAAATCTCGTTTTTATTTATTGTGTCCTAAGAATGCGATTTAAGTTTGAATACTACACCTACGCAATAATCTTCATGTAGTAATACATAACTGTATGGCCTAAATATATAAAAATCCAACATGGCGACGATCCGAAATATTCAGTTGTTTCTCAACAATTACGAATCTATTAAAGCAATCAAACAGGAATTTTGTATGTTGATAGAGGCAATTAACATAAGTAGGATACATGAAAATAGGCTTTTTAGTTATTTATGAAACTACTTGTTTTTCGTCAATGAAAATTGGCTTAAAATAACCAGTAGTGTTACTGAAGGCAAACCGTAGCTTATGAGAAATTCAGATAAGCAAATTCCGATACAGTAGATAACGACTCAACCTCCTTTACGTAATTAAAATGCACTGAAGCCTCCTTGGCTTAGGCGGCAGCACGCCGGCCTCTCACCGCTGGGTCCATGGTTCAAATGCCGGTCACTCCATGTGAGATTTGTGCTGGACAAAGCGGAGGCTGACAGGTTTTCCTCCGGGTACTTCGGTTTTCCCTGTCACAGCTTTCATTCCAGCATCACACTCCACTGCCATTTCATTTCACTACGTGGCCGGATGGTGCCAAGCCCACCAAACCAGTCCCATTAACCTCCCGTTGGAGCAGCCTAACTGGGACTACGTGGCCGGATGGTGCCAAGCCCACCAAACCAGTCCCATTAACTTCCCGTTAGAGCAGCCTACCCGGGACTACGTGGCCGGATGGTGCCAAGCCCACCAAACCAGTCCCATTAACCTCCCGTTGGAGCAGCCTACCCGGGACTACGTGGCCGTATGGTGCCAAGCCCACCAAACCAGTCCCATTAACCTCCCGTTGGAGCAGCCTACCCGGGACTACGTGGCCGGATGGTTCCAAGCCCACCAAACCAGTCCCTTTAACCTCCCGTTGGAGCAGTCTACCCGGGACTACGTGGCCGGATGGTTCCAAGCCCACCAAACCAGTCCCATTAACCTCCCGTTGGAGCAGCCTACCCGGGACTACGTGGCCGGATGGTGCCAAGCCCACCAAACCAGTCCCATTAACCTCCCGTTGGAGCAGCCTACCCGGGACTACGTGGCCGGATGGTGCCAAGCCCACCAAACCAGTCCCATTAACCTCCCGTTGGAGCAGCCTACCCGGGACTACGTGGCCGGATGGTTCCAAGCCCACCAAACCAGTCCCATTAACCTCCCGTTGGAGCACCCTCCCCGGACTACGTGGCCGGATGGTGCCAAGCCCTCCAAACCAGTCCCATCAACCTCCCGTTGGAGCAGTCTACCCGGGACTACGTTGCCGGAAGGTTCCAAGCCCACCAAACCAGTCCCATTAACCTCCCGTTGGAGCAGCCTACCCGGGACTACGTGGCCGGATGGTTCCAAGCCCACCAAACCAGTCCCATCAACCTCCAGTTGGAGCAGCCTACCCGGGACTACGTGGCCGGATGGTGCCAAGCCCACCAAACCAGTCCCATCAACCTCCCGATGGAGCAGCCTACCCGGGACTACGTGGCCGGATGGTTCCAAGCCCACCAAACCAGTCCCATTAACCTCCCGTTGGAGCAGCCTACCCGGGACTACGTGGCCGGATGGTGTCAAGCCCACCAAACCAGTCCCAGTAACCTCCCGTTGGAGCAGCCTACCCGGGACTACGTGGCCGGATGGTTCCAAGCCCACCAAACCAGTCCCATCAACCTCCCGTTGGAGCAGCCTACCCGGGACTACGTGGCCGGATGGTGCCAAGCCCACCAAACTAGTCCCATCAACCTCCCGTTGGAGCAGCCTACCCGGGACTACGTGGCCGGATGGTTCCAACCTCATCAAATTAGTCTTATTATTCTCCTGGGCAAACAGCACACTACCAGACTGCAGAAACAGTCCGTGCTGTTGACTTCAAACATATATTATTTTATATTCATTTTTGGGGCCTGGGATATTTTGGTCATTAGCCCCGTGTATTTGGGTGTGTGTCGATCTTGTCTTAGAACCTGTTTCCGTGATTACTTTAGTGGTGTTTATCGCTATATTAGGCTGTGCTACGGATGGTATAAAGGTACGTGCCCTGAGACTTAAAATTAGGTGCTATCATGGCATTTGCCCGGAGAGAGTGTGGAAATACCGGAGAAAATACCAGCCGGAATAGTTGCTGTCAGTACCAGAATTCGAACCTTCAATCTCCAGACTTGCTACAGCTCTCCTTTGCGATCATGGTGCATGATTTAACTCGCGAGGTTACACCGCAGGGTTCAGATATATGCCATGTCTTAATTAACCTCTGTCATGTGGTACTCTTAGGTTTTGTAAGTTATTTTCAGTGAGCTCTTCACGCTATGCATTGTTCAGGCTATCCCAAATACTGTGAAATAAATTACGGGAATAATATGCTAAATACGAGAGGAGCTTGCAGAGGCTAATTGTTCCTCACTGTATACAGGTAATCATGGGTTATGACTGGGGCTCATATCTCAAGCCTGCTCTAGGTATTCATAACTATAAATCATTTCTGTCTGCTTTGGTACGGATAGACAAAGGTTAAGTTACCCCCAGGCATGTCGTGTGTGTGTTTTGCGCTGTAATATCCCTTATTAGATGCACGCACAGGTCCTCTCCACATGCAAAGCTAAGGCTACGGTATGAAGATTAAGAAACCCACAACATACCGCCCAAAGTCAATTATATAATATATCTTCTTAAGTTGCAAGCTATTATAAAACACCCTCGAAGTCGAATGTGATGAGCAATGAGATAAAAGATCATTCCTCTAAAATAATGTTTGAAATATAAATATTTAGGCCAAACCTTGAACATATCAATACCAGTCGAATAATGTAGGTCTATCATTTTGTCCCAAAAATCAAAACTCTTACGCCTGGGTACCTAGTCACCACTAGGGTCCCAACTATTTTACCCAATCTGATGATTATATAATATCAGCAGACTTTAAGAGAAATGGGTTCATACCTCAACGTCGGCGGTCCGTGAGAGGGTTTTATATTGTATCCAAGATTCAACTGCAGGTAAATGCCGGAATTGTACCTTCTATTAGGCATGGACGCTTCCTTCAAAATACTTGCCCAAATTAATTAATTTTCATTCATTTTATCTCTCTTGAACTCCCGTAACAAGTTATTTGTCAGAAAGAGCATTCTGCCGTAAAACTATTGAAAGATAGAAAGTCATCTCCTTTTTTTTCCGAACCCTGAATAAAATGGTATAAGTGTCAGGAATGCAGGCTTTTCATATCAATTTCTGTCCTTCAATTCATCTGTTACCGTTCTTTAACTATCTGGTGGTGAGTCTTCAGTTCTGTCGATTCCCACGGAACTGATTGCGTTCAATATCTTTGTTCAACTGATCTAAAACTGGTTCTTAAGCAATACCAGTGCTACCAACGTATAAGTACTGGCACCCTTGGGAAAAGCGTTAGGCTTGACTCGATATCTCACGGTATTTTTATTGAAGAGAAAACACTAATAAAGTATATAAATCATGATATTTTCGTCTGTTCAAATGATGTGTGTTTGATGAATATAATTCATAGTGAAAACTCTCACATACGGCAAACCATTTCCACCAAATTCTTGCATTAGGATGATTCATTTGATGATCCAACACAATTTGTATACAGTGATATTCAGATAATGGTATTAATTTTATTTTTGCCTATGGAATGAGACAAAATAAAGCCATCACTTTTAGTTTAACACTGAGGTTAACCTGGGCCAGTCAGCTGTGTGCATATGGCCACTCCAGACAACTAGTCGTCTTCTTAATTCTCTAGCAGACATGGAGTGTGTGGGGTGGAGGGGAATTGGGAGAGGGGGAAAATTCAGATTAGCTATTGTCGTTTGGAGTACAGGGTGAGTTGCTAAGTGATTTCATCCGTTATAGCTGAATATAAATGCAATGAAAATAAGAATTGATTATATTGCGGACTAATCATTAAAATAATAAAGATTGAGCTGAAAAAGTTGGATTGGCTATTTGCCATATACTGTAGTGTAACAGTTTCCTATTGTAACTTGAATACATTGTGCCGTATACAGAGAAATCGTCTTATACGAGTCTTGTGGCAGATAACCTATTTGTAACTGATCCATGTTGTCTGTCGAATAATGCTTATAGAATTTTATATTTTCAAGATGGAGCTTGCGAAAACAATCTGTTTGATGTTCTTGTGACTGGTGACAAAGTTGCATTATTCTGGCTCTTCTTTTACTAATTGTTGTTGCAATTATTCCTCTATTTTATCCTGAGTAATTGAGCTGAATATTTGAATAGTGCGCCTACCCACAATCATGAATGTATGTAATCGTTGATCTTGCAAGTTTTTCAGAGTAAGCCGCTTAGCCTGTTTGTCCCCCTACACTTGCAATGTTTTGTTGTTGTTATATGAATGATGATGATGATGGTGATTTATGGTACTAATCTGTGAAATCATCTGCCCATCCTTGCAAAGTTTCATCATTATAGCTCAAATAGATTGGTAGTTACATTTTAATAACTTATATTATAGACATGGCGGCCTTGCGCTTTATTCCATGTGATAAGCTTAAGTTTATATTTTAGTCAAATCATACGATGTTTCGTACTAATTGCACAATATACATCGTCAGTTATTGATTATAATATTATATAATACCCCGACTTATCATCGTGATAGTATGGATCTTCCTTAGCGCTTATATACCCCGTAACGTAGCCATGGTTATCAAATCGTGTACCACGGCCACGAAAATAGCAGCAGCAAGTCTCGAAATCAGGGGTTCGAATGCCGGAGTTGACAGCTTCTTCAATCATGAGTGCTATTTTTCCCCGGGATTTCCTAAACTCCCTCCAGTCAAATACCTTCCTTCAAGTCCCGAGCACCTACCTCATCCCTGGGACAGATGACCTCATAGTTCCGCCCATTAAAACAACAATAACTAATACAGCAACCCTACCCCTTATACAGACAGATACATACACTGCTAGTCATCACATAAATACAGGTAATCAGAGAAGTTCAACACAGACATGGGGTTCATGACCGAGATGTCTCAAGCTCCTCAAATGAATTAACAACAACTAGCTCTATTAGTTGGTAATGGCTATTAATAACTTATAAGTTCAAGATGGTAGCTGTGAGCTAAATACATTGTATTATGCCCAGTAGCCTACTGAATGAATGAAAATCCACAGCCTGCTTCCAGTCTCCGACCGGGTCAGGAATGGAATGAATGAAGCCCCCATCTAGCGGCGAGGATATGGACTGTGCCGGCTGCCGAGGCCTGACGCACTCCTCTGGGACTATGATTAAATGAATGACAGATGAAATGAAATGATAGTGGAGAGTGTTGCTGGAATGAAATTTTGACAGGGAAAACCGGAGTACCCGGAGAAAAACCTGTCTGCCTCCGTTTTGTCCAGCACAGATCTCACATGGAGTGACCGGGATTTGAACCACGGACCCAGCGGTGAGAGGCCGGCGTGCTGCCGCCTAAGCCACGGAGGCTTCGCCCAGTAGCCTACTAATGAGGTATATTTAATGATGCTCCTTATCGATCACGTTTCTTGCTAATTACGCAATTACATCCAGAGTAATTTATTTTAATGTTTTATTAGCACGTCCTCCTACAAATTCAAAAAATCGTTAGCCCCGTGCCTTTTATAAACAAAGGTTCTCGTAGGAATCTGCCGTTCACGAATTTTATCATTGTAGCTTAATAGATTATCGAGTATCAATATCTTCTGTTTTAAAGATGGCAACCATGCCCAATATAGGCTACACTTTTACACTCGTAGAATTATGGCTAATGCTACACTGGTCTATTATGTGTATGACACGCCTCTCTAAAAGTTTTGTTTTTTTCTCCCACAATTATACCCTGAGTTATTGGTTTACCAATACTGCCAGCCACCATGCTGAATGAATGTCGCTGATCTCTTGCCTTGGGCACATGAATTCTACCTTGTTGGCATGTTTCGTAATTGAACTACTGACAGACCATGGTTTTCGGATATAATAACTTACGTTTTCAAGATTAGAGTGACGTATTTTATTCATTGTGATTCACTTAGATTAGTGCTAGTGAGATCTCGGAGATGCTATTGCTCTCCCACAAAGGTTCGTGTAAATTACGCAATAATCATCCTGAGATATTGATTTTAAAGTTTAAGTAGCATGCCCAGTCATCGTCTTAAAACTTCGGAGACACTGATCTTTGTATTTGGGTGTGGATAACCACTTATACAGGCTAGTCTTATTGCCAATTTCAACACTGCAGGTCAAATTGCTGGAGACAACATATTTTAATAACTTATATTTTCAAGATGGCGACTGCGGGCTATATTCATTGCTAAATTCTAATTACTAGTGCTAGCAAGGTTTAACTGTTAATGTTCTAATCTACCACGTTTCAGATCCATTGTACAACCACATGATTTTAATGTTTTATTAACACGCCTACCCACCAATTTGAACTTATTAAACCGAACATCTCGCTCATTGTATCAATAAAACCTGTGATAAAAGTCTACCTTCTGGCGAAGTTTCGTCATGGATTGTCGGCTATCGTATGTAATGTCATATATTTTTAAGATGGAGGCTGCGTGCTATATGATGTGTGGTAGCCTTATAATGAATGCCGGTGATGTCTTTTACATGACACTCCTTTTGAAGCAGGTTGCGTGTTAATTACATGATTACATTCTGAGTTGATTTGGTAAATCGTCCACCGCGGCCTCGAAGGCAGCTGCAGTACGTCCAGAGTCAGAGGTTCGATTCCCAGTGCAGACAGCGGCTATCTTGAGTGTGGGGTTTCCCTTGATTTTTCCACACTACCACCAGTCAAAAGCCGGGATAATACCTTCCTTCAAGTCCCGAACACCTACATCATTCCTGTCCCTTATAAAGATACACACACACTGCCACAGTCATTACATAAATACAGGTTATCAGACAAGTTCAACACACACCTACCGGTTCGGGGCTGATGATCGAGTTGTCCCAGGCCTCGTGCATACTATGCCTCTTATCCTATTTTACCGTATTGTAAAGTGTTGTTATAATTGCTGTGAAAATATTGAGAGTTATTTATTTAATATTCTATCATTTGAAGAGAGCAGCTGCGCGTAATAATTTTTCTGATAAAGTTAATACTTGGTCAGCTTAGACCCCATATATGAAGCTCCATGTATACCTAAAAACTGACCATAACTTCGTTGGATTATGATACTTAAAAGGTTTGCACGATCTCCATTCTGAAGTTATTCAGTGGATGACATTGTACTATGGTCCTGTAACGCTTCCCTAAAGATGGAGTTTTTTAAAATATTCAGTTCCTTCCATATGATTAGTTAAGTGTGAATTTGATTTAGGCATTGAACACTCAGATGGTGTTTAATTCATATTTGTTATGATTGCGGAAATGTAATTCTGTGAAGACCTAAAGAGTCTACATTTCTCAAAATTGAAGATTTTGGCAGATATATTTATTTTCAAAAATACCATTATGCTGAGAATTAAGTTGATATTACTGGCATTCAAAATTTCTTCATAATATACCTTACTTATTGTTGCCCAATAGAACACTTGAGTGTTTTTGAATTTGTTTCCTTGCATGGATTCTGAGATATTGGCAGTCTATCACCCAATGGCCTAGAGAGAGTTATTAGATAGGTAGTAGGTTGCAGCCTCTGAACATCTGCACACTTCTATTTTTATGGCATACGCTGTGTATGCAAAGTTTGATAAAAATCCATTTAATGGTTTGAAAATTGCATGCAATTGAACGTGGAGCCTTTACACGTGCGTATAATTATTTTGGTAACACTGATATTTACGTGTTACTCAAAATGTATGTGCAATATTATTACGTAATAGTGTTCTGGGTTTAAAGAAACAGATTTTAAGATACTGAGTGTTGGCCTCAAATTTTCGTAAGTTGTTACTGAATACTCTGTGAATATGCAGAGTTTTATAATTTTTTCAGACAAAGCACATATAATATTTGGCAGAGATATAATAATTCGTGTGGCAGTTATGCAGTTAATGAACCTATAAGGAGCTTATGATTGAGTTGTTAACACAAACATTGACACCATGTTCGAAATAATGTATATCTAACAAGGTAACATCACCAAAATTTACCTCTTTTTATAAACAGGAAAATAGCTCACATGCATTTTATCAGCTTCAATTATCAGTTCCGCGTTGTACTTCGGTGAGCGTAATAACATCCTTCGAACATTCTTCTACATCAAACGTAGATTCAATGGCATTATCGATTATAGTGTTATCGATTTTATTTTAGATAGGGGATCCCTTTTCTGGCATCACTTATTTAGTTTTGCTTTCCTTTTGTTTGATAAGACTTCTCTAAGGGACTTTATTGGACTTACAAGTAGGACGTTGCACTTCTCAGGAAGGTTATTTAGTTCAAGAATTTATGATTTAGCTTAGCGCCCCAGTGTCCAATAAGAGAGTAGCTTTGGTATAGGATTAAATCCATCCTGAATCTTTTTAGATCATTTAACTGTTTCTTTTGTTGCCACTTCGTTATAAATGAATTCTGATGGAGATATTTTATGTTTATCTGATGTTCAGATTAGTATTATCTTGTGTTTACAGTAGCATGTATTCTGGAGTTTGAAAACCTTTCCAACTCCATTTCCGGTGCGCCCGTAGAGAGAAGTCTCTTCCTCCAGGCCTAGTTCGGGCGGATGATGGGCGTTGTGTACGGTTATTCCTGGACTTTTGCACATATGGGACTGGGCTACGGCTCCGCCGTCCTGGTCAAACAGCACAATAAAAATGTTGCTGAAATCCATGAATTGGTACGATAATTTATTAAGTTCAATATCGACCTTATACGCTTGCATGAAATTATGTTGGTGGTCTAGTTACAGAAGTGATTTTCAGTCGGTCAACACGATTGTGCCCAATCGAGTGAAAAGCATTTCTGTGAATTGATTACTTATTCAACACTGAAAATGGCTTCTAGCTCTTCAATTATGTTGGTAGCGTTAACTTTAGCAATTTGGACTCGATATGTCCCAAGTTTGAAGCAGCGTCCATGGAAATATTCGGAGACACTGAGTTTAGGGTTCAAAGGTCTTGAGACCATTAATAAATAGTTGATAGCCTTGGTATCTCTGACGACATTTATGTACATTTCTTACGGTGTACATTTGCGCAGACAAAATTTGATTCAAATCAAATTTGTTTTAGTGGAGGTTACATGCAGTTAAATATCACTTTAGATACGTCTAAAATATTTTGGTCTAATAGTGTGCCAAGTTTGAAGTTGTTTCCATGAAACAAAATTCTCGAGAACATTTATAATAGTTGCTAGCCCTTGTGTCTCTTAAAATATGCATTCTTATATCCCTAAACAGCACAGACAAAATTTGGTTAAAATCCATTAGATAGTATTAAAGTTAATTGCAGTTAAACCCTGATTCTATCGACACGTGCAGAATCATGCTGGCAATCCTGTAGTTTATGGGTTACTGAATATCTGTAATATTGAGATCTACACGTGTGACAATTTCGGAATAGTTTCTATTCAGAGTTTTTGAGATAATGCAACATTGAGTTCAAATTTCAATTGTGCTCTTTCAGCAGTTGGTAGTAATGATTTCATTTCAAACATAGCCCATAGATATTCTGGCATAGATTATTATTCATAACAAATTAGTTGTCGATTGATCCAGCTGTTTACGAGTTGATAGGGGGTGTTCCACACAGACAAAAGAACAGATAGACAGAAGGACAGACAGAAGGATGGACTTACAGACTGACAGACAGACGTACATTGGCCCGTGGTGATCTCATAAGTCATTTTTCATCATTTTTGCAAATTGTAACACATAGGCTAAAATAACTAAATAATATGGTAATCATATAATAAGAATGAGTGCAGATGCATACGATTCCTATTCCATGTACTGTAAGTTGATGATCCAACTGCACATTAATCTCTAGTTATGTTGTACGAAATAAATGTCTAGTGATCGCGTGGATTATTTTCATCAGTTAGAGTATAATTAGTTCACACACGGTAATGATGTGTAAGAAGCACTGCAGATAATTGAGCTGTCGAGAATACGAGAGCCGATAGACAAGGATATGCGTGTTGTGCCTTTCCGTGCCATGCCCTGCCGTTATTGAGATATCGAATACCACCACCAGCAGCCATTCCTCATCGCGTTATGACCAGGGCAGACACGAAGTCAAGCCTAAAAAAACATCCACTCTACATCAATTAAATATGGATTGTCTAACCATGATTTTCCTCGTTTCTTCAAGATCGGTGATGAAGGGAAATAAGGTTTCCTTATTTTGCGATGAAGGGATACTCTGTCTAGTTCATCATTAGATGAGGTAGGCTAATGAGAGATGAAATTAATAAGGATCAATAGAACTGGAAACGGAGTTGTGTGGAAGCGGCCATGACCTATGAGAAGATACCACCCTGACTCTTGATTGGAATTGAAAATGGGAAATTATGGAAAAATTATTTGAAAGACTGGCGACGGTGGCGTTTAAATACATTCGTCTAGCATGTGCAAAGGTAGTCAAACGTGTGTTGCTACCATGGGCGGTAACAAATCACCAATTCTTCCCTGTCTCCATAGGACAATCATTAGTTTTAACGGTCCATTCTATTTGATTGGAGGTGTCTGTACGTTGTGAGTTACTGTAACAATCAGGTAACAGCTCTGGGAAACACACACAACATTTGTAAATTTTCAGTATCGAGAATAATAGGATCTCCGTGCTCAATAGCCTTGCACTTGGTTGATTTCTGGAACACTAAAGGAAACAAGCAACTTGTAGGCATGCCGCGCAGATTACATAGCCTACGTCAAAATTATCACATAGCGTATATTTTCCGTAGGCTCATTTTTACGGTCGGATGATCTGAAACTGGTAACTTTCTACGGCTTCCTTGCGTTATTTCACTTATCTTAATTTTCATCGCAGTATCGCACTGTTTGTGTGAAATACTCAACAACTACTATGGCATGCACTTGGCAAACGCTGTGTTAATTATATTCTGTCACTACGTTTCGTTATATTACTTTAAAATTTGAAGTGATGTAAGTTAGGCTAAATTTAACAAAATAGAAAACGTAATCAAACTAGGCGGTGAGAAAAATGCAATGAAACACTAGCTATTGTTGTTATTATTATTATTATCATAGTTTAACGCTGTCAGTACGAGGAAAAATTATAATTCTCAGTGGGCCTAGACTATAGCTGAATCAAAACTATCACATACTCTATACGAATGATGTCTAACCTTATGCCTGCCTATGCAGTGACGTAGACATCGCTGTGGTTCTTGACAGCTCAATTCTCATTGTCCTGCTCTGAGTTGGGCAAGGAATATTCATTTAAAAAACAAAAAAACAATTGAACGAGCATACAAAGAGACTGATACAATTATGATATACTGTGAACATTAAGGTTATGAATATACACAGCACATTATTTACCTTAGTATTTAAATGAGGTATTAATGGGATCAGGGTATCCGTCACCAGTTAAGTCGAAATTTCATTCTGTGGGACTTAGTGGTTGTCAAGTCAGAAAGGTATCACAGAGTTATGAGGCTAAGTACTCCATCACTCCTGATATTAAACCCCTTAAATATAAATGGTACTTTCAGAATTTCAACTCTTTCACTTCCGTAATCCTGATGGGCTATCAGTAATAGTTATTCGTATTATTGCTTCCTTGGGAAGACTATTTGAGAAATGATAATGCAATTCTGGAAAGGTTGGAACATTCTTCCGTTAAGCGTCATCTGGTTAGTTAACGACGTATACTCGTACCGGCCGAGATGAAATGGACCGGCCTGTTCTCCAGTCGGTTTGATTGATTAAATAATTTCGGAGAACTTGAGAACTGATGAATTATATGGCATGGGTACCATGTTGGATTGTGTTATATATATTCTATCGAATTATATGCCAGCAAATGAACAGTATTATCGTGGCTTATTATATCATCCTACATTTCTATCGTTTGTGTTGGACACGAGAAATTAATAGGTATTTTTGAATATTTTGCTCAGCCGCCATTTTAAGCTTCCCATAAAAGTGAATTAAATAAGATGCCAGTATATTAAAACTTGTATGAAGATTTACCGTTCCAAATTTACTGCGCCGGGATAATTAAGTCGCGAGAAAAACAAAAATTAAAATTAATTTCGCTTCGCCGCCATATTGGGTTTGTGTTCTTTAAGTCCCATAGATGAGCTTATGCTAATAGACTCTATCAAACATATGAAATTTATGTTTGATTGCGTAAAATATTCGTAGATATTGAGAACCGTCTAAATAATTCAGATGTTTGCCATGTTGGATTGTACTATATGTAGGCCATAGAGTTATGTACCATTAGATAAAGATTATTGAGTAGGTACTGAACTCGAATTCAGCCCAGCTTAGGACCTTTGAATGAGCCGAGGTTCGAAAGACTTGTGCACCACTGAAAGGAAAAATTGGAAATTTGGAATTAAAATAATTTAATAAATATATATGTATTATGGGATGCAAATGATACATAATGAAAGTATTTCGGAGAAATTTGGAGCATTTTGAGAAATTTATTATTTGGAAATATTCTGGTGAATGCGATTTTAACTAAGGAAGAGTTTGATCATTCGAAGCTGGATTTTGTACAAAGCTTCATGTTTGGCACGAGAAAACCAGTTTGGTTAGCAAGCTATCATAACAAAGCAAAGCACACGATCCGTGGAGAAGAGGCTAGACCCAGGAGCATTTTTCAGAATATTTCAACAGCCAATCAATTAATAGCACTTATTTTTTGTGGGAATCGCTCTTATATAAATTTGGCAGGTATTAAGAGAAATAAGCACATCTACAAGTGTAGAATGCAATATGAAATTTATTTGGTTGAAAAGAAATATAAATTATTGGATTATAGAGCGAATATGAGTATATTTCGATTAATATACATGTGTTGGAGGCTAGCGAAGCGAAGCCAGGACTGACACGCGCCGCGAAGGAGAAGCGTGGCAAAACACTCTCTCATAGCGACTGGCCACGAGCAGACGCGTTTCACGCACGCGTACAACAAAGAAGCAGATTTTGCATACAGCACCGTTGTACCATCAAGCAACCAAGACATCGCCGAGGAAGTTGGGAAGAAGAGCCGGCGAAACGCATTTACATTATTGGAGAGAACAGCGAGTATAAAAGCATTGCAATTTTAGAACGAGACTTCGCATATAAGCAGCACTTCACACAGAAGAAATAATTAAGAACATTATCTACTGAAAGTAACGATATAGCTGCAACTATTCCAAATATATATCATCGGCAGTATTTCATTATAAGATACATCACAGTCTACATGATGGCAGAAATCATTAGTCGGGGAGGAGAAGCTTACTATACGTCTATTGAAGAAGAGATTATGGAGAACTAAGTAAAATGAAAGGAGGTTAATCTATACCATGGATTGGGAGGTCAGAGTGACTCGGAAATTCAAGGATCGACACAGCTACAACTGCAAACTAACTTGCAGTATTCAAATATGAATTTCTACACCACAAGCCAGATGTCCAACTTCACCAGGACGAGATGTCAACCCAGGACTTGCGGATCTACAATGGCGAGACAACTCTGCAGGACAGAGACAAGAAGAAGAAGACCATTTGCAGCCGATCGAACTGGGAATCGCAGTTCCCAGGCCGCTGGCCGAGAAGAGGACGCAGCTACCGTTAGCAGCTCAAGCCGTGTTGGGGAACAGCTGGCAGGCCAAGTGAGTAGGGGTCAACCGCAGCTGAAGCACGAGCTTGGCAGTAACTGGTTTCGTAGGGAGACGAACGATGACAGCTTCGACGCAACATCTAGGACAGCTGATAGAGGTATTCCCTGGCTGTAGAAGACGTCTCAAGGTAGAACAACCGTTTGTTTCATGTCTGTAGTTTTGCTGTAGTAGTAGAGGTCCATTTTTGGAGTGACCAACATCATTTGTAGATATTATTATCTTTATTCTTTGTCTTTTAATCGCTTAAATTTTAGAGTTTCATCGTAATTTTTGATACGTCTTCATGTGTCGTATGAGACGTTATTTAATTCATTTAACTTAGATTTGCGTTTCACGTAATTTTTAATTCTGAAGGAAACGTTATTTGACTCTCACTTTTGAACGATACACGTTTTATAAAGGAATGCTTCGATAAAACTAAGATAATTTGATAAGGCTAAGTAATTCGATAATGCTAAGATAACTTGAGAATGTTTACATTATTCGATTATTCGATTACATTGTATTTTGGAGAAGAGCGTAAATGTTGACAAATTGTAAGAATATTTAAACATTATAATTGTTATTAACAATTTCTATGCGTAACAGCGAAAGTATTCATCGTTATGTCTATAATGCATTGTTATCAAGTAAAGCATAATTATGAGATGCTGTAATTCTATGTAACAAACATTACGATGTTTATATACATCTGATATAAATTATTTATAACAATTGGACTGTTATAAAATTCCTACAGCGGAATGCAAGTTATTAGACACCTAAATAGTCTTGAACTATTATATTACGGATATACACTATAAATTAGGATCATGGTATTGACAATTGAGGTCAAATGATGCCTATATTTATCAACAATCAAGGTATAAATATTGTTTAACTCAGATGAATAGACCAGGAGATATGTTAGTCTACCTGCGGCCTTGTATGTTAAAAACAACTTAAACATGAATTGTTCATATATTTAAACTTACACCAGAAGCGGGAGGATATGAATTTATTTTTATTAATAACTAATGGACGAGCGAACTACAATGTAACATTGTTAACGTTTGGTAACATATAAGAACAAGTTTATTATGGATCATAGAGAAAGAAAAGCGCTAATAAAAGGAATGAGAAGTACTTTGTGAATTGTATTAATGTGAACGAACATGTAATTGTTGTAATTTGATGCACGAGGTTTAATAATTTAGACAGGAGGTGAAAGTTAGGAGTGCATTCTAAACGGTAACATACTCTAGTGTAGTTATCTAGTAAAATCACTAATTCTTCTACAAGTGTGTAGCAAGATGGGTTTTTCAAGGAAGTAATGCCGTGCGGAGTTGTGAAGATGGTTTATAAAGAGGAAAGGAAGGAAGTATAACATGTTTGGAGCGTAGTAAGACGCCTTTGATAAGTATTGTTCACTGTATTGCGGAAGGAAGGAATATATTGCTATTTGGAGCAACGAATTGTTACAAGACGAGTGAAAGCACTAATACAAAGGTTAGATGTTTGAATTGTTTATTTTTGAGAGTATTTGTAAATGATCCACGTAATGTCTAAAGTCTTGTAGTAGTTTCGCATCGATCGTTATCCTATTGTTTTATTTAATGACACGACATTCCAAGCTGTATTAAACTTATTTGTTTGATATTCAGGCTTATTTATTATGACACACCACTAGAAGTACCTGAGAATTTTATCGTTGGTAGAAGCATTGTTGGAGAACTGTAATATTGTATAACAGGGACACTATGAAGCTGTCAGAGCGCGACTGACAGTGTTAATGGTAATTTTTGAACCTTGTGAAGCACGAGATTTGTAAATAATGTAAATATTTAAACCACATATTATTAATAACAATTTTATTAGAGTAGTTATTAACATTCTACGCACACCGTGTATAATGTAGGGTTTTGAATTGTTAACTGCATTGTTCGTGAGTGAACAGCTGATTTTATCAGTCCATTTTTAGTGACACAACCACAGGGTGACTGTAAAGTTATGTAAACTTTTATGAAACTTAATGTCGTTACATTACTGTAACAAGAACATTTAGACACTCTTATTCTACAAAATAGTAGAATCTATTTGACGTGTGTGACAGTTAATTTTAATATGTTTATTTATTCATGGTGATAGGGATTATTTTATTTTATTATCTGTATTTGTTTGGAAATAAATCCCAGGCACATGTTTTTGTTTGCCTGTTCGTTTGTTATAAATCTGATCATCATTTCATTCTTGCGATCGACATGCGATAATACTGTGAATTAGTTACAAGAGTTCAAGTTAGACTCAACGTTCACCGTTCACACCCGAGAGCTGGGATTCTCGTCCTTCCATTTTGTGTTTAGGATAGTTTATTTTCTATGTAAATGTGTAACTAATCCGTAGTGTTATTGCATGACCGGTATAAATCGAGGGTTCCCTAGTCATTATCCTAGTAGGGTAGTGTTGGTATACCTGGCCGGGTATCGATCTCCCTACAATCCTTTTCTATTTTTGCGGATATAGGCTATGACTATGCGGGATTCGGGTGCATATAGGTGGTAATTTCTTGGCGCCCAAACGTGTTTTGGCATCAATTGTGTTGAGACAGTGTAGTCTGCAACGACAACCGTACATGATATTTGTCAGATTTTGTGTTTATTTAGAAATGCCGATCCCAAATATTTGGAAAGTTGTTTAAGGGAATAAACACTGCCAAATTTGAGGAGTACAGTTTGTTCGAGGCATGTTTCTTTATCCAGTTAATGATAATTTTGGTCATATTACAGTCAAATTTAGTTAAATTCTTGTTGTCGAAACGTAATATTAGTTAGGGATTAGATAAGATTGTAGACGTTAAGTTATTGAATTTTAAAACGTATGTCGAAGTATTCCTTTATGGAATTTAAATGAGTTGGTCACTCTGACATGTCCATGAAGTAGTATATATGATACCTCCTTATTTCTCAAGTGTGAAATTATTATGTCGTCGGGAGATATGAGCCATATCAGGGCTGTTCTGGAGAAGATCCAGGATAGTCAGCAGCAGTTAACAGGAGATGTAGATGCCCTCCACAAATCCACACACGATAGTACTAAGAAGTTAGACAGAGAGATAAAGCAGTCAGCAGCGACAGTTAAGTCTGAGATGAAAGGAGAGTTACCATTAGCTCAGTCAGTTACTAAAGCTAGTATATCCTTAGTTCAGGAGGAGTGTAGGAAAAATCAGGAGAAAATTCTAGAAGAAAATAGAAAGGCACGAGATGAGGAAAGAAAGGCAAGAGAAGAGGAAAGAAAGGCAAGAGAAGAAGACAGTACAGTCCGAGAGGAAGCTAGAAATGTGCAAGAAGCTATAAGAAAAGCCCAAGAAGAGGCCAGGTTAGCACAAGAAGAGGCCAGATTAGCACAAGAGGAAGCACAAGAGTAGGTTGAAAAGACGCAGGAAGAGATTAAGAAAGCCTTAGAGAAAGCCCAGGAGGAAGGAAGATTAGCTCAGGAGCAAAGCAAACTAGCGCAGACCGAAAGTAGAATTTCTATAGACGAAAGTAGGATAGCTTTGGAAGAGACCAAATCAGCTTTCAATCAGGTGAAAGAAGATGTGGCCTCTACCAACATGGAAATGATCTCACTTAGAGAGGAAGTTAGCCAGAAGGTAGTAGAAGCTAGAGTCCAATGTAATGACAACATTATAAAGCTAGAAGGAAAGATACAGGAAAGCATAGGGAAAGCCACTATAGAGCAGCTTAAATACAATGATTCCTTGCTAGGTTCCCAGAAGAAGCTCACTGATAAGCTCTGTGACCTGAACACAACTGTTAGTAACTTAGAAGGTAAGTCGAAAGACCAACAGAAGCTGATAACAGAGGGTATAAATGTTGATATTGAATCTTGTATAACTAAATCTGTTAGTAATTTAAGAGACGAGGTTATTAAAACAAATTGGGACTACATGCAGGAACTGCATGGTAAAATATTGCAGGATATTAGCCAAATAGAGAAAAATGCTAAGATTCACAGGGATAATTTGAAATTAGAACTGTATAAGCAAATAGAGGAAAGTAGAAAATCGAGTATTACCGAAATGAGAGGTATTGTAAATAAAACAGAATCGGAAAAAAGTGAGGAACTGAACGTTATCCGCGCGACAGTTAACGAAATAAATCTTGATCTCGCGAAAGTAAAGTCTAGTCAGGAAAGCGAACTAAGAGGCATTTGTAACAAACTCAACGCACTTACTTTGACAGAACCATGCGACCATGAGGGTTTGAAGGAAGAGATAAAACTAGGAATGCAAAGGGATATCAATCAATTTTTCCTAAGCAGAGAGGAGAGATATAAAGAAGAATTAGGAAGACTTAGTAAACCGGAAGAAAGAGTTGAAGAAGATACTGAAAGCATCTTTAGTCGAAGGCAGGAGCGACCACATGTGATGCAAGAACCGGAGAGTATTCCGAGGGAATATGCAGGACTGGGGGGATTACATGACAAAGGAGGCCATAGAAATAACCCGAACGTTATCGTGATAAGAAATATTGACGATAAACCGACTCGTTTCAGCGGAGTAGGAAACATCAGTGCAGTCGAATTTCTTAGAGTCATGCGACATTATCTCGATGATAATCGCATACCAAGGGACCGAGAAATGCGTGTAGTTGAGAATCATCTTGAATCCGAAGCTTTAAATTGGCATAGAGCTTTCAAATACACGTACACCAACTTTGAAGAGTTTGCGGACGCTTTACAACGCAGATTTTGGAGTTTAGCGATGCAGCAAGACATTAGAGCTGAGGTATACTCCGAAAAATATGCGCACTCTACCCCTGCGCGTTATGCAACGTTCTTTACATCGAAACTCGCCAGACTTCAGTATTTGGATCCACCATTGGCTGAGACAGAACTGATTCATGCGATATCGAGACAGATGCCAAATGATGTCAGAAGACATTTAATTGCGGCAGATGTGAAATCTCTGGAAGGAATGGCAGACATATTGAGGAAATTAGATCATGCTAGTTCCACACCGAATGCAACGCCTAGTAATAATACTAGAGGAATACCGGAGCCTAGAGAAGTTCATACCGTGCTGGTAGATCAGACACAGCAGACGGAGGAGAACCGTAGTAGACCAGGTCCTAGCCGAAATAATGCGTATGGGAGGAACCGTTATGAACCGCCGTATCGCAGATTTCGAGATGGAAGGCTATACCAGGCAAGAACGTGGAATAATGGTCAGAGAAGGACTGGATACCACCGGAACAATGACGCACGGAGGTACGACTATTACGACCGGAACAACAGAGGCACAGCAGGAGGATATCGCCGATAAAAAAAACTGGAACGACGATAATTATGCCCGCCAACAACAACAACAACAACAGCATCAGCAACAACAGCCTAGACAACAATAACAACAGAGAGGTTGGCGCAACAACGACAACGTTAGGCAATATTACCAAGATCGTGGCAGAGAAAGTCAAGACTATAGGAACAACCATAGAGAAAATGAGGCAAGAAATAGCCAAGGAAGAGAAGAGGTACAACCTCAAGCCCCGAACTCAGGAACACAGGAACAGAACCTGAGCGGGGTACAAAATAACTCCGATTGGAAAACGGAAGTAGAGGAAGAAACAGTGTTCATCAACGATAGGCATGGGATCACCGTAAACGAATTCTATCAGGTACAAGATGAAGACTTATTATTTGAAAGAGAGGAGCCAGAGAGAGGAAAAATAGCTAGTTTACCTATTTTGCAAATTACAACGGAAGGAGAGAATTTAAGGACACTCCTAGATACGGGAGCAAATGCATCTATCTTGTCAGAAAATTGCTATAATAAATTGAAAGATGGAAAGTCTATTATATCAATGCCAGTTTCATCTATTAAAGTTCGTGGCATATTCAGCGATAAGACGATGAAATGTAGAATACAAGTACTTATGAAGTTCACTATAAACGGTCATGCTTATGAACAAATCTTTATAGTACTGAATAAAATTAATTTCGACGCTATACTGGGGATAGATTTCATCACTAAGACAGGTGGAGTGATAGACTTAAAGAATGGCATAGTGAAGTTTAACGAGGGGAACAACAGCGAAGAAAATGAAAACAGGAATGAATACGTAATAGAAAAGGAAACCACGGAAAAATTTTTGGAGAAAATTATTTCGGAAATCGAATTTGAAAAGACAGGATATTATGGTTTGAAAATAGACGATTTTGAGGTCTATGAAGGCAGATTGGAAGCATTAATTCAGGAATATTCCGATGTCTTCGATGATAAACCAGGTCTTATCAAGGGATTTAAATAAGAAATTAAACTGAAGGACAATACACCATTTCAGAAGAAGCTATACCCTATTCCTGAGAAATATCAAGCAGAGGTTGCTAATCTCATTAAAGGAATGGAAAAGAATGGGATAATCCGAAAACAGGCGACACCTTACTTGAACCCGATCAGAGCAGTGAAGAAAGCAGATGGTAGTCTGCGGGTTTGCCTAGACGCAAGGGGTCTCAACAGCCTCATAGAAAAAGAACACGACCGACCGCCTAAGATCCGAGAACTATTGAGGAAGTTCAAGGGGAAGTCATGCTTCAGTGTTTTGGACCTAACTTCATCCTTTTATCAGATTGAACTAACTGAGAAGAGTAAATGTTACACAGGCTTCTCGTTCGAACAGAATAGGTTTTGTTTTGAACGTGTCCCGTTTAGGCTTATTAACTCAAGCCCTGCTTTAATTAGAGCATTGGATAGCAAGCTCACAGAAGAAGTGAAAGCTAGCGTCATATGCTACGTGGATGATTTAATTGTTTCATCAGAAAATCCCGAGCAACACCTGATTCATTTGAAGAGACTATTGGAGAACCTAAGAGAGGTCAACATGAACGTTAAGTTCAGTAAATGTCACTTCTTCCAACAGAAGATTAATTTCCTGGGGCATACAATTGATCAACATGGTTACCATCCAAACCAAGACAAAATTGATGCTATTTTAAGGTTTCCTCGACCGAAGAAGATCCGAGACGTGCGAGCTTTCGCCGGTCTCTGTCAATTCTTTAGCAGCCACTGTCCTCGTTATTCCGAAGTTATGGCACCATTGCACGAGTTATTGAAGAAGAATAACCGATGGAAATGGGGAACAAAAGCTGAGAATGCATTTATTTTGGCAAAGCAGATGCTCAGAGACAATATTAAGCTCGAGTAACCGGACTTTGAACGTTCGTTTATTGTTGAGACGGACGCTTCAAAAGTCGGAATCAGCGCAATTCTGTACCAGAAGGACCAAGAGGGAAACAACCATTATATTTCCTTCAACAGTAGAAAACTGAAATCTCATGAAATAAATTATTTCACGACAGAGCTGGAGGATTTAGCAGTGATAAACGCTCTACATCACTGGAAGAAAATTTTAATTGGACACCAGATCATCATTAGAAGAGATCATAAACTTTGGAATTCATGCTCAAGTCAGATTTATCTAGTGACAGGATGACTAGATGGACGTTGTTTCTGCAACAATTTAACGCCACAATAGTTCATGTTCCTGGGAAGGAAAACTTGTTGGCAGACATTCTATCCAGAAATCCAACTACAGAGAGGAGCGTGAATGTCAATGTAATAGAACTGGACGATGAAGATCAGGCAGCACTAGAACGTCTGAGGAGGATAGCCATTAGTCAGAAGAGGGATACCAGTTTGAGCAATTTGTTCAGATTCTTGTCAGGAAAGATGCAGAATGACGATGAGGCATATGAAGAAACACGGAAGAAAGCTACTCAGTATGTATTAGTAGAAGGCATTGTATGTATGTACGTAGACACTGACAACAGAAAGGTGAGAATTGTAATTCCAACTAGGTTGAGAGTGCCCATAGTTTGGTTGGTTCACAAATCTATTGGTCACGGAGGTGTAGACAAGACGTAAAGTACTGCACAGGAGAAATTCAATTGGAGTAACATGCGGGAATCCATATAGGTTATTATCAGAACATGTGAACTATGTCAGAAAAATAAGTATAATTCTGAGCTTTTGAAGGAGAAGCCAAAAGCCATAATACCCACTAAGCCTTTGGAATTATTCAGTCAAAACATTTTCGGCCCAGTTCCTAAGGGTAGTAGGGGAAACAAATACTTGCTGTCACTATGTATGTTTTCTCTAAAATAGTTATGATGAATCCAATGCAAAAGGCAACTACGAAAACTGTATTGTACCACTTAGAGAAAAACCTAATTCCAAAGTTAGGAAAGCCCGAACGTTTACTGACCGACCAAGGAACACAGTACACTTCTACAGAATTCCAACAGGCTATGGAAAGACTCGAGATTGGACATATATTTAGTTCCATTCGTAGTCCACAGACAAATCTTATTGAGAGGACTATGTTAGAGGCCTCGAAATACATAAGACTCTGCAGTTCTGAGAATCACGCTAATTGGGTAAGCGTAGTTCCAATTATGGAGTTTTGCATAAATAACACAAGGCATGAGAGCACGAACCAAGTTCCAGTGACACTTCATTACGACGAAAAACCAATTAGGCCGTGGGACGGAATCTTCAATCTTCCGGAAGATGAAGAACCATCGTTGGAACAACGAATAGAAACCGCCAGAGAGCACTTGAATAAACAAGCGGAGAAACGGCTGAAGAGAGGTTTTGGAAAGAGGTACAGTAGACCACTGATACTCGGAGAATTAGTTTTCGTTAGGATGCCCGTCAAAGCTGACGTTTTGAAGAAGACATATGTCAAATTTGCCAATGTTTTCAAAGGCCCGTTTAAGGTTGGAAGAGTATTCAACAACAATTGGTATGAAATCGTCAGGATAGAAGACGAACGACCCATTGGGAAGAACAACCATTCAAAATTAAGAAGATTTTATACAAGGATTCATTAAAGAAGAATTCGATTTCCAGTATTTAAAAAGTCGAATGTTAAATAAAGTCTGTTTTACACTTTATTCATAAGTCGGGTGAGGATCTGAACTCGAATTCAGTCCAGCTTTGGACCTTTGACCGAGCCGGGTTTCGAACGACTTGTGCACCACTGAAAGGAAAAATTGGAAATTTGGAATTAAAATAATTTAATAAATATATATGTATTATGGGATGCAAATGATCATAATGAAAGTATTTCGGAGAAATTTGGAGCATTTTGAGAAATTTATTATTTGGAAATATTCTGGTGAATGCGATTTTAACTAAGGAAGAGTTTGATCATTCGAAGCTGGATTTTGTACAAAGCTTCATGTTTGGCACGAGAAAACCAGTTTGGTTAGCAAGCTATCATAACAAAGCAAAGCACACGACCCGTGGAGAAGAGGCTAGACCCAGGAGCCTTTTTCAGAATATTTCAACAGCCAATCAATTAATAGCACTTATTTTTTGTGGCAATCTCTCTTATATAAATTTGGCAGGTATTAAGAGAAATAAGCACATCTACAAGTGTAGAATGCAATATGAAATTTATTTGGTTGAAAAGAAATATAAATTATTGGATAATAGAGCGAATATGAGTATATTTCGATTAATATACATGTGTTGGAGGCTAGCGAAGCGAAGCCAGGACTGACACGCGCCGCGAACGAAAAGCGTGGCAAAACACTCTCTCATAGCGACTGGCCACGAGCAGACGCGTTTCACGCACGCGCACAACAAAGAAGCAGATTTTGCATACAGCACCGTTGTACCATCAAGCAACCAAGACATCGCCGAGGAAGTTGGGAAGAAAATCCGGCGAAACGCATTTACATTATTGGAGAGAACAGCGAGTATAAAAGCATTGCAATTTTAGAACGAGACTTCGCATATAAGTAGCACTTCACACAGAAGAAATAATTAAGAACATTATCTACTGAAAGTAACGATATAGCTGCAACTATTCCAAATATATATCATCGGCAGTATTTCATTATAAGATACATCACAGTCTACATGATGGCAGAAATCATAAGTCGGGGAGGAGAAGCTTACTATACGTCTATTGAAGAAGAGATTATGGAGAACTAAGTAAAATGAAAGGAGGTTAATCTATACCATGGATTGGGAGGTCAGAGTGACTCGGAAATTCAAGGATCGACACTGCTACAACTGCAAACCAACTTGCAGTATTCGAATATGGATTTCTACACCACAAACAAGATGTCCAACTTCACCAGGACGAGATGTCAACCCAGGACTTGCGGATCTACAATGGCAAGACCACTCTGCAGGACAGAGACAAGAAGAAGAAGACCATTTGCAGCCGATCGAACTGGGAATCGCAGTGTCCAGGCCGCTGGCCGAGAAGAGGACGCAGCTACCGTTAGCAGCTCAAGCCGTGTTGGGGAACAGCTGGCAGGCCAAGTGGGTAGGGGACAACCGCAGCTGAAGCACGAGCTTGGCAGTAACTGGTTTCGCTGGGAGACGAACGATGACAGCTTCGACGCAACATCTAGGACAGCTGAAAGAGGTATTCCCTGACTGTAGAAGACGTCTCAAGGTAGAACAACCGTTTGTTTCATGTCTGTAGTTTTGCTGTAGTAGTAGAGGTCCATTTTTGGAGTGACCAACATCATTTGTAGTTATTATTATCTTTATTCATTGTCCTTTAATAGCTAAAATTTTAGAGTTTCATCGTAATTTTTGATACGTCTTCATGTGTCGTATGTGACGTTATTTAATTCATTTAACTTAGATTTGCGTTTCACGTAATTTTTAATGCTGAATGAAACGTTATTTGACTGTCACTTTTGAACGATACTCGTTTTTTAAGGAATGCTTCGATAAAACTAAGATAATTTGATAAGGCTAAGATAATTCGATAATGCTGAGATAACTTGAGAATGTTTACATTATTCGATTATTCGATTACATTGTATTTTGGAGAAGAGCGTAAATGTTGACGAATTGTAAGAATATTTAAACATTATAATTGTTATTAACAATTTCTATGCGTAACAGTGAAATTATTCATTGATATGTCTATAATGCATTGTTATCAAGTAAAGCATAATTATGAGATGCTATAATTCTATGTAACTAACATTACGATGTTTATATACATCTGATATAAATTATTTATAACAATTGGACTGTTATAAAATTCCTATAGCGGACTGCAACTTATTAGACATCTAAATAGTCTTGAATTAATATATTACGGATATACACTATCAATTAGGGTCATGGTATTGACAATTGAGGTCAAATGATGCCTATATTTATCAACAATTAAGGTATAAACATTGTTTAACTGAGATGAATAGACCAGGAGATATGTTAGTCCACCTGCGGTCTTGTATGTTAAAAACAACTTAAACATGAATTGTTCATATATTTAAACTTACACCAGAAGCGGGAGGATATGAATTTATTTTTATTAATAACTAATGGACGAGCGAACTACAATGTAACATTGTTAACGTTTGGTAACATGTAAGAACAAGTTTATTATGGATCATAGAGAACGAAAAGCGCTAATGAAAGGAATGAGAAGTACTTTGTGAATTGTATTAATGAGTTGGTATGAGTGACTAACATAACGCAAGTTTCTGTGCTCCGTGTTTATAAGTCAAATAGTTTAGTAAAGTGCACTGCTCGGGACAAGGATATGTTCACACTGAATCGGTGAGTAATAAAGATCATTTGGATGTATAAATCTTAATACAACATCAATGGACTATCAACATCTAGGATATCTTCTAAGCGTGTGGATGCATAACCAACAAAAGCGACATTCAACTGTTCGTTTGAACAACAGTGCTACCACCCAGCGAAACAATAATCTGTGACTCAAGTGCACCCCGACAGTCAACTGTTTCTGCCAACCACTCCCAAACAAATTTCCGACTTGAACGCTACCCTGCATCCTTGTCCGCATCAGCGCTAGTGAGCTCTCGCACAAATATTAAACAGTGAAGTGACGAGTTACGTACTGCCAAAGAATTAATAATTCACCTTTCACATCTAAAGCAGTGCCTTTACAATACTAGTAGCATTATTAGGAGCCAGTGCAATAATGGGTGTCTGTTTCGAGTGCAACAAGGCGGTGTCCCGGCAAGACATCAATGCAAAAATTCAATGTGCTGTATGTAAAAACTGGTATCATAATTATTGTGTAAATTTAAAAGAAGATGATCTCAAGTCCATAATTTCTTCGCACAAACAATGGAAATGTAATAAGTGTCCCAAGAAGAAGCTTAGCCTACATGAAGAGGGAAGGAATCAGTTAGCCCTACCTAACAACGACGAAGTTTTTAACTTATTGAATAATTTAAACAAAGAAATTTCTGAGTTAAAGGAATTGTGTAAACAGAGGGAAACTGATTTGGGGAGGTCGTTAGATCTGGTGCACGAGAAATTGGACGAAAATAAGGAAACCCTGCGGAAACAAGCAGAAACTATTAAAGATTGCAGGCAAGCGATTGAAGAGATGCATCAGGAGAACCTTAAGTTAAAGAAAGAAAACTTGGAACTAAAATCAAGACTTACTGATTCTGAGCAATACTCAAGGATCAATATGATAGAAATACATGGTATACCGTCAAACCCTGCAGAGGACACAAGCAGGTTGGTTCAAGAAGTCGCGCGAACACTCCAAGTGGAACTGAAAGAGGAACATATTGACGCTTGCCACAGACTTCCCCCTCGTAACAATTCCCAGATTGCGCCTATAATCGTGAAATTTACAAGACGTCGCTACAAAGAAGAAATCCTCAGACAACGGAGAATTAAACGTAATCTGAGTACCCTTGACCTTGGATACACCTACAACAACCCGGTGTATATAAATGAAAGCCTTTGCGGGGAGCGGAAAAAACTTCTAGCAAAGGCAAGGGAAGTGAAACGAGCGAAGGACCTAAAGCACTTATGGACAAAGAATGGCAGAATACTCATGAGGAAACACGACCACTCTCAGGTAATCTCCATCAACACTGAAGAGGACCTTGACAAACTTTAACCTGAACATTGAAGATGACTCATAAGAAAAAAGAAACCATCATTTACTACCAGAACGTAAGAGGACTACGGACCAAATCCAATACTTTATTTTTAAATACACTGTCAAATAACTATGATATAATTTGCCTTTCAGAAACATGGCTTCTTGAGGATGTAAGCAGTTCTGAGCTCTTTGATGACAGATATATTTTGTATAGGAAAGACCGAGATTTTTCTTTAAGTTCCAAGAATGATGGTGGTGGAATTTTAATAAGTGTTAAAAGTACAATACATTCGAAGAGAATGCCAATGTTAGAATCGGATACCGAATCATTATGGATTAAAGTTTCATTCAACAATAGGGAATGTTATATATGTGTTCCATACTATCCGACGAATTCCAATATAGAAGCATACAAATCATTTTATGAGAAAATAGAAGAAAATATGCAGTTATTTAGAGATTACGATATTTGTATCATTGGTGACTTTAATTTACCGGAAGTAACTGATAAATCTTACCATCTATTGAAGGGTTCAAACAAATCCAAAGAGTTACAGAATTGTTTGCACCTGCTGAATGCCAGGCTGTTTAACGATATTAAGAATGTTAATGGGAGAACTCTTGATTTAATAATCAGTAACATTGACCAGTTGCATATCCAGGAAGAAACCGACCCCTTAGTCCGATTAGATGAAAATTATCCAGCATTGCAAATTATATACAAACAGGGGAAAATAACCAGATCACATGAAAGTTCAACCTATGAATATAACTTCCTCAGGGCAGACTTCTTAAAATTGTATGAATTAGTGGAAAAATGCAATTGGGATAACATGAATAATTGTAGAAATGTAAACGAAGCTGTTGATATCTTTTATGACAAAATATACTCTATAATTGACCAGTGCGTTCCAAAGACTAAACATTACAAGCGCACATATCCTGTTTGGTTCACTCAGTCCATAATATCAAATTTAAAGCTAAAGGAAAAATATAGAAAAAAGAAAAATTTATCCGAATATTACGTAAATAATTATACTCAACTTAGATCTAAAACTAAAATAGAGATAAAAAAGCATATGATGACTATGTAGCTCTTACTGAGCGGAATATCGAAAAAGATAGGAACAGCTTCTGGAACTTTATAAAAAATAGAAAGGAGCGTAAAGGATCAGGATTGGCGATGGAATATGAAGATAAAAAATATTGTAAATCACTGGAAATTGCCAATTGTTTCGCTGACTATTTCAAATCAGTATATTCGCAAACTATTCCCAACTATAATTTGAACACAAGCAGCAATAACGAAAAGCAACATTATTTTCAAAATTATTTGGTTATATCTGAAGTCACCGAGGATATGGTTGAATTCGCCATTAAGAAACTGAAACCAAAAAAGTCAGCGGGGCCTGATGGGTTACCACCATATTTCTTTAAAGGATGTAAGGAATATATTACTAAACCACTGACTATAATATACAATCTCATACTGAAGACCAGCACATTTCCGGATAAATGGAAACATACAAAAGTAACACCAATTCTAAAATCCGGAGACTCAGTTCAGATTAAGAAATACAGACCTGTAGCTGTATCGTCATCTCCGGCTAAGATATTTGAAAGTATTTTGTATAGTCATATTTTTCAACATGTTAAAGTGATCATTTCCCCAAATCGGCATGGATTTATACCAAACAGGTCAACTGTGACTAACCTTATTAATTTTACGCAATTTGTATCCACGGAGCTAGATCACAAAGGCCAAGTAGATGTAATATATACTGACTTTCAAAAGGCATTTGACAAAGTGGATCATGACGTACTCATCACTAAACTATCAACGTATAATTTTTCTGAACCACTGTTTCGTCTGCTGATTTCATACATGAAGAACAGAACACAAGTTGTGAAATATAAAACGCAACTATCCAAAACATTTCCCACCAACTCAGGAGTTCCTCAGGGATCTAACTTAGGACCATTACTATTCTTATTATTTTTAAACGACATCTCTGATAAAGTTCAACACTCAGAAATTTTATTATTCGCAGACGATATAAAATTATATAAATCAATACGTGACCCTTACGATTGTATCAAACTTCAAAATGATTTAAATGAACTAAACCTATGGACGAAAGAAAATAAATTGCCATTTAACATCAGTAAATGCAAGCAAATTAATTTTACTAGGCGAAAAAATTACATAAAGTTTCACTATGACATTGACGGGGAAAGCTTACTAAAAATTCATGAAGTTCAGGATCTGGGAATTGTATTTACCAATGATCTGAATTTTCAAAGACATATAGAGAAAATTGTCTCTAAAGCACATAAATGTATGGGATTTGTAATAAGAAATTCATTTAATTTCTCCTATGGGATTTTAATATTGCTCTATAATGCCTTCATCAGATCACAACTAGAATATGCTTCAGTTATATGGAATCCATACACATTGAAACATAATAAGCTTATAGAGAACATCCAAAAGAAATTCTTAAAATATGTATATTACAAAAGATTTGGGTATTATCCCCCTTACGAATCGTACACATTTATATTACAGTCCTTCAATGTCAGAAAACTATCTCACAGGCGAAATTGTCAGGGCCTGCTTTTTCTCTATAAAATAGTAAACAATAAAATTGACGACGCTAAAATTCGAGAGAGAATTACGTTATATGTACCAGCTGTGAAACCTAGTAGATTCCGAAACATTTTCTTTATTCCGAGAGTTCACACAGACAACCATAAAAACTCGCCGATTAACAGAATTTTATCCCACTATAATAAAGTTCATCATCTTGACTTAGATATTTTCAGTATGTCAGAAAACCAGTTTGCAGAGTCCTGTGATAAACTGCAAGATGTCTTGTAATATATTGTACTGTATTCAGCCCATTTCCTTCTCATACCTAACCTTCCTTTTCTTCTTCTTCTTATTATGTATAACGTGTTTCTCTATCTATGTATATCTTCTCTTTATGTACCTTTTGTTTTTCTATTTATATATTGTTGTTTATTATGTGATTTTAGTAGTGAGCAATGTAATTGGGGCTTCCTGTAATGTTCACAACATAAATAAATAAATAAATACATAAATAAATAAATGTGAACGAACATGTAATTGTTGTAATTTGATGCACGAGGTTTAATAATTTAGACAGGAGGTGAAAGTTAGGAGTGCATTCTGAACGGTAACATACTCTAGTGTAGTTATCTAGTAAAATCACTAATTCTTCTACAAGTGTGTAGCAAGATGGGTTTTTCAAGGAAGTAATGCCGTGCGGAGTTGTGAAGATGGTTTATAAAGAGGAAAGGAAGGAAGTATAACATGTTTGGAGCGTAGTAAGACGCCTTTGATAAGTATTGTTCACTGTATTGCGGAAGGAAGGAATATATTGCTATTTGGAGCAACGAATTGTTACAAGACGAGTGAAAGCGCTAACACAGAGGTTAGATGTTTGAAATGTTTATGTTTGAGAGTATTTGTAAGTGATCCACGTAATGTACAAAGTCTTGTAGTAGTTTCTCATCGATCTTTATCCTATTGTTTTATTTATTGACAGGACATTCCAAGCTGTATTTAAATTAATTGTTTGATACTCAGGTTTATTAATTATGACACACCACTAGAAGTACCTGAGAATTTTATCGTTGGTAGAAGCATTGTTGGAGAACTGTAATATTGTATAACAGAGACACTATGAAGCTGTCAGAGCGCGACTGACAGTGTTAATGGTAATTTTTGAACCGTGTGAAACACGAGATTTGTAAATAATGTAAATATTTAACCCACATATTATTAATAACAATTTTATTAGAGTAGTTAGTAACATTCTACGCACACCGTGTATAATGTAGGGTTTTGAATTGTTAACTTCATTGTTCGTGAGTGAACAGCTGATTTTATCAGTCCATTTTTAATGACACAGCCACAGGGTGACTGTAAAGTTATGTAAACTTTTTATGAAACTTAATGTCGTTACATTAATGTAACAAGAACATTTAGATACTTTATTCTACAAATAGTAGAATCTATTTGAGGTGTGTGACATTTCATTTTAACATGTTTATTTATTCATGGTGATAGGGATTATTTTATTTTATTATCTGTATTTGTTTGGAATTAATCATTGCCCCAGAGGAGTGCGTCAGGCCTCGGCATCCGGCACAGTTCATATCCACGCCGCTAGATGGGGGCTTCATTCATTCCATTCCTGACCCGGTCGGAGACTGGAAGCAGGCTGTGGATTTTCATTTTCATTTGTTTGGAAATAAATACCAGGCACTTGTTTTTGTTTGCCTGTTCGTTTTTTATAAATCTGATCATCATTTCATTCTTGCGATCGACATGCGATAATACTGCGAATTAGTTATTAGAGTTCAAGTTAGTCTCAAGGTTCGCCGTTCACACGAGCCGAGATTCTCGTCCTACCATTTTGTGTTTAGGATAGTTTATTTTCTATGTAAATGTGTAACTAATCGGTAGTGTTATTGCATGACCGGAATGCATCGAGGGTTCCCTAGTCATTATCCTAGTAGGGTAGTGTTGATCTACCTGGCCGGGTATCGATCTCCCTACAATCCTTTTCTATATTTGCGGATATAGGCTATGACTATGCGGGATTCGGGTGCAGTACATTATTCAAACTTTCACAACCATCAAACGATTAGAACAAACATAATAAAACCTTACTTTTAAATTTCGCCCAGCCGCCATCTAGCCATGAGAACAATTGAATTGTGTTAGATGCCAGTATTTTAAATATTAGGCGGACATGTAGGTAGTTAGGGTTCACTGCACTTGGTTGATTACGTCTTAAGAAAATGCCATTTAAATATTTAAAATTCGCTTGGCCACCATATTGTGTTTGTAGTTAATGTGTTTTTATGCGTTACATAAATGAACCTATTTTAGTATTTTCTATCAGTAGGCTATACAAATCTTCAGGGTGATATCAGTAATAGTTTCGGATATATAGAATGCGGGTGAAATACATATTTCACGCTGCTACCATGTTGGTTTGGTGAATATTTTTAAAATTTGAGGTGCACTGTCGAGTTCTTACCGAGTTTCATTGAAATTTCTCCTGCCGTTTAGTTTTTATTATTGACACACACACATACGCACATACTCATGGCCCAAAACCGATCTCATAAGGCTATTTTAGCCTATTTTCAATAATGAAACAATATGTTCAGTAAAGAACATATAGACTACTTTCACCTAAATGCATGGGTATAGTTATAATAAATACTATTTGTCCTTTTCAAGGAGTATAATTGAATTTTGTTTGTTGTAGTTTGTTGAAATACAACGTGCTACACGGGTATTATACGTTGATTGATTGAATCCTTAACCTGAATTATATACAGGGTGAACGTAAAATGCCGCACTTGGAGGTCGGCATGCGATTCCTCATCCAATTGCAAGACAAAGGTTTCTATAGCAAAATCGGATTGGGTGCTGTTTAAAACCACAAGTATGAGAGCAAGGAGCTGGCTACACTGTCACATACTGAAGCGCATCGGATGTACAGAGAAATGTGTATCATCCCGCAATACCATACTATTCGTCGCAGCTCACTCAGTAGACTGTTGGGTTATCAAACCCCCATGCACCATCGAGCTACGGTTCGAATCTCCGTTTTTTTTTTTTTTTTGCGTCAGTTCCCGTCGTTTAACTGCGTTTGTAAGCATGACATGACATCATTTTGTCACATGACAGTGTGAGTCATCCCCGTTGCGTAGTGGTCAGCGTGATTAGCTCCCACCCCGGAGGTCCGCGGTTCGATTCCTGGCTCTGCCACGAAATTTGAAAAGTTGTCTGAGGACTGGTACGGGGTCTACTCAGCCTCGGGTGGTCCAAATGGGTAGAGAGGGCTTGATTCCCATCTCGAAGTGGCTTTCCGTGGTTTCCCACATCGTCTTAGGACAAATGCCGGGATGATACCTACCGTAAAGCGACGGCCACCTCCTTCCCCTTTCCTTGCCTAACCCTCCCACTGTTCCCATCCCTTCATCAGGCCCCCGTTCGCTTTGCAAGTGAGGCCGCCTGGGCAAAGTGCTAGTCACACTCACCAGTTGTATCCCCGACTCAGAGTCCCAAGCTACAGAACATTGCCCTCAGTGGCGGTAATGGTGGGATCCTCGCTTAGTCCGTAAAACGATAACGGAAAAAAGAACGCACAGTGTGATCCATTACGGCATGCATGAGTCGACTAACCATGCATTGCACAACCATTACTGGTCCTGTCAAGTTCATGTAGGGTGGCTTCATGATGGAGTTCACAAATGGTGAATACGTCGATATGCTTTTAGTGTTGGGTGCTGCTCGTGAGTATGCGGCACGGTACCCTCAAAGGCACCATCCCGATAAGAATGTTTTTCGTCGCCTTGATCAACGCCTGAGGGAAACCGGTAATATTCGCCCACAAGTAGTGGACAGAGGCCGTCCAAGGATTAGACGTAGCCTACTCCACAAACGGAGGACGCAATTCCTGAAACCGTTCACCAATCACCTCGGCGAAGTACCCGTGATATTGCAAGGTAGTTCCAGGTATCTCCAACACTGGTAGTTGAGGTGTTGCACGACGAACTGAATCCATATGTTTACACGTTAACTCAACACCAACGGTCAGAAGACCACATTCAACGAGTACATTTCTGTGAATTGGATTTGCAATAAGTTAAAGATAACGAATATTTATCAAGAATGTGCTATGGAGTGACGAATGTAGCTTCACTCGGAAAGGTATTTTCAACCATCACAACAGTCATTATTGGTCTGACCACAACCCACATGTCACCCGTGAACGTGGTTTTCAGGCACGCTTTGGCATAAGCCTGTGGGTTGGAATCGTGGGAGGAGTGCTTTTAGGCCCTTACCTATTGCCAGACGAGTCTATTACCCCCCTTTATCGTACGTTCCACTTGGTGTTCGGCGACAGCTATGGTTTCAGCATGATGTTGCACCGCCACACTTTGGAATGACTGTGCGTGACTGTTTAAACGAAGCGTGTTCAGGGAATTGGATTGGTCCTGGAGGTCCAATGTTCTGGCTGCCACGTTCCACGGACCTTAATCCACTAGTTTTTTTTATTTGTGTGGACACTTAAAGGAACAAGTTTATAGTACTCCACCCATGGATGTACAAGACCTAATAGCTCGTGCGCATGCTGCATCGGTAATGGTGGATGTAGGTGTGTTGCATAGGTCCCGGCAAAGTATGCTCCAACGAGTGGCGAAGTGTTTGCAAATGCAAGGAGGTCGCTTTGAACATCTGCTGTTAAGTGAAGGCGTTGTTCGTAAGTGTACGTACCGGCTCTGTGAAGAGAAGACTGGACGTCAAACGTACACTATGGAATTATGGTGCGTAGCACAATGTGCAATCTAGTGTAGGCTACCTACAGTATTGTGCTTCTTTGTACCGCATTTGATAGAGACGATGTTACTGTATCCACTATTATGTTCTATTGGCTTTATTTGTGCCATGGACGAAACAAGGGGTCGTTTACCTCTGTAAGAAGTTCATGTTAAGTTTGAATGATTAAATACAGGTAACTATAACGGTAAGACATAGTGTATTGCATAGTGGAGGTGAACACTGGATGCAATTGGATACATTACCTGAAAACAAAATGGCGCGAACGCGACTCGAACATCGGGGCGTCCGCACAACCGGCATTTATGGCATTACCTCGTCTCACTGAGCTAATCAGACAGTTGCAGCAGAGTGCCGAGTTCCTGCGACCAGTTTTTGGCCACGCTGCATTCAGTTACAGCGTTGCCAGAGCCTCGTTTATTAACAGGCATTTCTGTTAAACCTATTGGCAGGACTAGGTTTTGCAAGATAAACTCTGGTCGTGAATTTCGACGAGGACCGACCTCCAAGTGCGGCATTTTACGTTCACCCTGTATACACACACTAATATAGCCATCACAATAACACAGGTAGAAAGAAAATCCACAGCCTGCTTCCAGTCTCCGACCGGGTCAGGAATGGAATGAATGAAGCCCCCAACTAGCGGCGAGGATATGAACTGTGCCGGCTGCCGAGGCCTGACGCACTCCTCTGGGGCAATGATTAAATGAATGACAAATGAAATGAAATGATAGTGGAGAGTGTTGCTGGAATGAAATTGTGACAGGGAAAACCAGAGTACCCGGAGAAAAACCTGTCTGCCTCCGTTTTGTCCAGCACAGATCTCACATGGAGTGACCGGGATTTGAACCACGGACCCAGCGGTGAGAGGCCGGCGCGCTGCCGCCTGAGCCACGGAGGCTGTTCACAATAACACAGGTGATCAGACAAAATAAAACTCTCACCCAAGTACACGGGCCTTATGACCATGATGTCCATGGATCTCAAATGAAACAACAACAACAACAACAACAGCTCCCTACCAAAATCCTTCCTGGTTTAAAAGTATACAAACTTGTAAGCCTACAGACATCACAGTGACACAGGTTATCAGACAACTTATACATACACCCAAGTAAACGGGGCTACATGACCATGATGCCACACAACCCCTAAGGAATCAACAACAACAACAATAACAATTGACTCTACCATCGGTGTAGTAGGGTGATGAAATATGTGGAGGTATAAGGACAGGGTCTTTCATACAAAGTAAATACGGCAAGCGGCAGTTTTGTTATTCGCTGTTGGGGTGCCCTTGGCCGAGCTTGTGGCGCGCCATGGCCCCCTGCTCTACTATTGAAAGCGCGCGCGTAGCACATTCGAGGGCTGTTATTTTTAAGTTCCGATGGACTGTATAAAATAGCAGATTGACATACCAAACTGATTTTACTACTAAATGTTTGCTTGTTTTATTCCTATGTCAACATAATCGCCAAAACGACTGAAACATTTGTCGTATCGTTCCACCAGCTTTCCAATGCCCTCGACAAAATATTCTGCCGCCACTGAGGTGGGTTCGTCAGGACAGTCTCCTGAAGTTTTTCCTTTTTGGCGAGGCATTGCCACCCAAACATACCTTCAATTCTCGAAAAAAGGTGGAAATCATTCAGTGCTGGTTTGGACAAAACGGCAGATGGTCCAAACTTCACACTTGAATTCTTTGTAAAAGTCTATCCTAACGTTGGTACTGTGCGGTCGTGAATGATTTTCACCTTTTTCGAGAATTGAAGGCATGGTTGGGTGGCAACGCCTAGCCAAAAATGAAAAACTTCAGGAGACTGTCCAGACGTAGGCCTACCCACCTCAGTGATGGCAGAAAATTTTGCTGAGGGCATTGGAAAGCTGGTGTAACGATACGACAATTGTTTTAATCATTTTGGTGATTATGTTGACAGAAGTATAAAACAAGCAAACATTTAGTAGTACAATCAGTTTGATATGTCAATCTGTTATTTTTATACAGTCCAGCAGAACTTGAAAAAGAAACAGCCCTCGTATGTACTATGCACGCGCTTTCAATAGTACAGCAGGGGGGCCAAGGCGCGCCACAAGCTCGACCAAGGCCACCGCAACAGCGAATAACAAAAGTGCCGCTTGCCGTTCTTACTTAATATGAATGACCCTGTATATTATATAATACTAGCGGACCTGTGCGAGAACTCTCGCACAATGGGTTGTGTGCGCCCCATATGTACAGACTACCCGCCTGGATGTAGTGCTATGCGGGCTGTGCGCGATGCCAAGGTGCTATAGACTTGTTTATTTGTTTAAATGCACTTTATAAACAAACACATATATTTCCGTTGACTTTTCAAGAAATGCAAGATTTTTCCTGTACAATTGAGACGATTCTGAAGATTTTGGTACAAACCACACCTTCTAAGTCCCTCGGGTTTAGGAGCTTGAGTTTTGTGAAACATACACCTTAGCATATTGTATAATAAGATTTTCGATTGCAGTTAGTTATATACAGTTATTCTTGTTTTAAGGGGTGGAACTACGAGGTCATCTGCCCCTAAAATTTGTATTGCAAATGCACACTACACTATATATGCTTAACATTATAACGTGTGGATAGTTATTAATCAATAAATAGAAAACAAGAACGAAGTAAAAATAATTGAACCTGCTGGGATTTGAACCCCGAAACTCCAGACCGCAAGTTCTGGTCGTTACCAATACGCCACATATGCCGCTTACCATGACATTGTTAACAACTGGTTTAGTATAACTCCATGATATTATGCCATGCAATCAAAGGTTTCATTAGCGTTTTCTGCCGTTTCTATAAACCATTTGATACTAAATATGTATTATTTTCTTCAGTATATTCCTAAAAGAAAGTCGCCTCCGTAGCGTAGCGGTCAGCATGGTTAGCTGCCGCCCCGGTGGTCCTGGGTTCGATTCCCGGCTCTGCCACGAAATTTGAAAAGTGGTATGAGGACTGGAACGGGGTCTACTCAGCCTCGGATGGCCCAAATGAGTAGAGGGGGTTCGATTCCCACCTCAGCCATCCTCGAAGTGGTTTTCCGTGGTTTCCCACTACGTCTTCGGGCAAATGCCAGGATGGTACTGCCCCCGTAATTGAATTATATAGAGACCACGGTGGCTATTTTGGAAATTCTAATGAAAGTTATGGCTGTCATAGTTATGACGTGGGTAGTCATGACGTAAGCACGGATGACGCAGACGTTATGCCAGCAGGCTACTTGAGCTGAGATTCTCAGTGACGTCAGCATTTATTCGAGAAAGATCCGAGATCTACGACGCAGTCGCAGGAAACGTGGAATTGTGCTGAGGAAGAAATTATGCTATTGGAGGGGAGGCTCAAACCAATGAACGATAGTCTGAAGGAAGACGGAGATTGCTGAAACTATGGTATTTTTATTCTTTTTGGAATGCAGAATTGTGTAAATCCATTTGCAGTAGAGGCATTGTTCTGGAATTTTGGTGAAATTTATTTTCAGTTTTTGAATTTTGAAAATCCGTCATGTATTGACGAAGTTGGAACTTCTAGCGATGACGCAGTAACGCGCAATGGAAGGGATAGATACGCCCCTCATGAAGTTCATAAAAGGCCTTGCGCAGAAGAGAGGAGCCTCATTCCTCATTCTCAGATCGTCAATCGTCTGATAGTTCAATCGTCAGATCTCAAATAGTCATTTCAGTGAAACGTCGAGTGAGATTATTAGTGAAAAAGTCGTCTGTATAACGCGTGGTAAAGCCACTGCATTAAACGAGAGTCGAACATACAAGCAGTGCAGGTTTACTGTGTGTAAATCTAGGTGAAGTTGAAACGCACATTATAACGCTTCTACAAGATTAGCTGTGAACAGTTAGCGGTCGCCTATAAGTTAATTCTATTGTGCATTGCTACAGTAAGGAGTGTAGAAAAGCTGAACAATCTCGAGTAATTATTTTGGAAGTTATTGACAATTTTAGACGACTGACAAAAGTGATTTTCTCGCTACATGAAAAGCACTTTGTATAGCCAGAATCTACGCCACGGCTGACACAGCTAGTGAAATAGGGAGACTTCAGATTGCTTTTGTGACACAACGCTACAGTACTAAGGAACAGTTTAATATGGCAGTTTGTTCTTCTATTACCATAACTGAAGAGGAGATGGAAGGCTAAAGGACTTAATGCAATTGGGACATATTTCAACGGAGTAAGATAGCAACATGGAACTTCGCTAATTGCTATTCCACACAAGCGAACATGTGGTGAACAAACATCTACACCCATGTTTCGTGATTAAAGGCTGAATACTATCAAACAGCAATAGAAATGATTTCATACTTTCTGAATATGAATATTTCTTCGGAAATTTCTACAAAAACTTCATGGCGATTTTCAACTGGAACTTCAGGGATTTTTCAAGAGAGGTCAGGGTTGTCCCGACTCACAAAGAAGATTATTGCCGGAAGGATGTCGTTCGTCTTCGTGAAGTAGTTCGATTCTCCGAGGGTGCTGTTTCTTGTTTCGAGGATGGAGCTCAGCTTTAACTTGGTGAAATGGATCCATCAACAGTCTTCTTTGGGGAATTTTCCTCTGGAACGTCAATCGGCAGATAAGGTAGTCGTGAACGTTTATTGTATTTGAGTTTCTTAGCAATATTTGAGCAACCATTTTTCCCATATTTTTGTCCTCATGTATTTTGCCCTATATTCTTGTTTGAGATTCTTATTCTCAGTACACCTTGATGAGTTATGCCTTTTTCGACGATTTATTAAGACATTGTTATGTCATGGGCATAGTTAAACGATTTTCGATCAGTTGAGACTGATATTTAGATTTTTCAGTAATTTGCTTATTTTTTTTGTAGTCACGATTTGACTGTAAGTTAATGATTTTTATGGCAGATTTAAATTCAGACAGCGTGTCACTTTATTAAAGTAATTCTACCCCAGTTTAATTACTTTGACCAATTTTCTGTCATCATCAAGAAGGAAGAACATTTAAATGATTTTAGAGCGTTAAAATCCAGTACGTTGTCGACGATCTTGGAAATACTAGTCGTTATTTGAATTGATTGCAACACAGACATTTATCGTCAGTCATGAACGATCATTGCATCATAGACAATTTTGTGAAAGATGAACTTTAATTATGAATTATTGAATGCATTAAATTCGTGAACTTTTGTTAGGAATTTTTTCTCAATTAGAGATTTATATAAGGATGTTTGCATTCCCCAGTCTAATTGGATTCTATTCGACTATTTTGCAGCTTAGTCGCACTTTATTTTGATGATAGTATTTTTATACTACAATTCTTTGAAGATGTTAATCTTAAAATTTTGATAGACCAGACAGGCGTTTATAAGCGTATTCACTATTAAATTTGTTTGTGATTGGCAAATTTTCACTTCAATTCGATTCATGAATGAAATCCACGAAGATTAAATGACAACAGTTTTGAAACAATTAATGATTATAAGAATTTTTAAGTGGAACTATGAATGTATAATCGATAGTGCAGCGGACATGTTGAAAGTCGCTGATGTATAATGCCCTTAAATAAATGAAGGAGATTCCCACAGTAATTAATGATGATAAAGATTGTGTTAGTGGAGGTTTTTGTAAAGTTTGCGGAAGATTTTGATGCCGTATATTTTAATATATGATGAATTTTGGGTCTAATTTTTAATGCAGTTTTGTGCATTATTTTGTAAGCGAAGTATTTTCCGCTAGAGTGTATTGTCATAGTTCGTTGAAAATTAATCAAGTGAATTTACTGTTATAATTAACAAGAGTTTTGAAAGAATTTGAGATAAGATTTTGAATGAAGATTACCGTCACAAATAATTATAATTATTACAACCTTTATTAAACCAGATTGTGACATTTACATGTATAACTAACCTTCATTGGTCGATTATATGGAAACGATTATGAAATTACCAACCGGATAAAACATGTGGTTCAATGTATTTCTTAAATTAATAATTTAAATAATTTAAATGTTAATATTGTAAATAATAATGTATATATCTTTGACAATAATGTGGAACGAAAGTAATGTTAAAGGCGTGTTTAAAATTTTTGTAATTATCTTCAACAATATTATAAACAATTTCTAATTGTTATAAATAATTTATGTGATTTTGTTATAAACATTTAAGAGTGTGTTTTATACTCTAAACTATACTGATTAAACATTTGGATGATAACTTAACAAGTTTGGGGATTGTCAGAATAATCCAGTGGTATGTGAGTTAAGCATTTGAAAGATTTGCGTCAATATATATGAGTTGTCTTGTAGACATTTAAAGCTTTGAGAGGAGCTGAATTCTTACGCAGTGTGGCGTGACAAGTGAACCCCATTTGACAGGCGTGCGCCAGGCTGAAGAGTAGACCAGCTGGCTCGACATCTGGTTATCAGCGGGCGAGGTCGATACTCTGGCCTTGCGCCTATTAATACAAGTGTGATGTTTATTATAAGAAACCAAATGCTCTATATATGTCGTATCCTGACTTCCTTATCCAATCCAAATGTGTTTTGAATGTTACGTTATTTTGAGCTCGTGGGAGCTAACATTTTGTTTGATAACTTTGCAAGTCCTTTAGGAGGACATAGTCAGAGTGACATAGGCTACTGATAGCCACATTTATTTTGTTGAGTTGTTAAAATCATACTCTTTATTTGAAAATAAAGCTTTTGTACAGTTCAAAGTTCTCGTCTTCGGTCTGGTTCATTTTTAAATGTCATGGTCAAGATTATTGTGGGAGCATACATTAAAGATCCTGTTGTCAACCCAATCCCCGAGATTATTTTTAAGAGGTAAGTAAAAGTAAGTATGAAACCCCCGTCTATTTTGGTGTGTTCCACAATAATTTTCTTGGTAACTTCTGTGTTCAAACCTCGGTAGTATCTGTCAGTGCCATTTTCATTGGTGTAGCTGAGCCGGTGCGATTGATTGTTGGCAATCCGATTGAGGGGGGCGGATATCTGACAGCCTACTATCCGGGTAAACGGGGACAGAAGGATTGGCACACCTAAAACGTGGGGCTGAGTCAACAGTAGGATTGGCAAACCTAAAACGTGTGGATCGATTAGACTCAAATAAAGAGGTTGATTCTTTGTTAGATGTCTAGGCCAATTGTAAAATTTAAGAGTGTGATTATATAGGAATTAAATGTTGCATTGTATTAGGAAAATTACACTCAGAAAAGATCGGATCTTATACGACTTGAGAAAGGTTAAATAGGCTGGAAACTTAGGAAAATCGCCTATGATCTGGAATCTTATTTTATTTGACCGGCGTATGACATTTTAGTCATATTAAAGATAAAATTAAATTATTTGAATTGTAAATGTAAATTATTTGTGTTAGGATATTTTAAAATGAGCCAGGGAAATTTGAACATGTGCTTGAGTTTGTTTCAACATGAAGTGTCTTCGAAGGTTAATCATAAGGTAGTTATAAGTTAGATTTAAGACAGAAAATTGATCAAATTTATATATGGTGAAAAGTGTTGCTCAAATGTTGTTATTTTGCTCTTTTGATGTATGTCCCTACAGCAGTCTAATTTTTGAATAATATTGTAATGGCAGATGAAAGTTTGAAGATGATGTTAGCGGAGATGTCTGCTAACATGAATAGCAATATGAAGCAGATGATGGAGGAGAATGCTAGTAATTTGAAAGCTAGCATGAGTGAAAGCATGAAGGAGATGGAAGCAAGGAATACTAGTCGAATGGAGGAGAATGCTAGTAATTTGTCTGCTAATTTGAAAGCAAGAATGGAGGAGAATGCTAGTAATTTGTCTGCTAATATGAAAGTTCTCCAGACCAGTTCTGCTAACTTAGAGGATAATATGTCGCATTTACAGATTAATACCCAAGGAATTGAGAATGCTGTAACTGACATGCGCTCAGACGTGTCCAATGTTAAAATAGATGTGTCTAATATGCATAAAAATGTTGCTGATGTTAAAATTGATGTTGCTAATGTGCATAAAGACCTTACAATGTTGAATTTAGATGTTGCTAATGTCCGAAGCGATATTTCTTGTGCTAGGGCTGAGGTAGTTGTTGTTAAAAATGACGTTGCGACTGTCCAAGACAAGGTTGAGGAAGTCCAAAGAGGAATCCAAAATGTTAGAACTGATGTATCCAATGTTCAGGTTGATATTAATAACATTCATTCGGATGTAAACGAGATGCAAAGTGACATAAATAAAATTCAAGTAGAGGTCAACACAGTTTTCGTAGATGTTGCTAAAGTCCAAACTGATGTAAATAAAGTCAGGGAAGAGATAGAAAATTCGAAAACCCTTTGTACACGTAATATAAGTGCATTAACGACTAGATTAGTTGATGAGTCAGTTAGAACGACAGCGTCTTTAGAAGGTTTAAAGTTTGATGTAGAGGTCATGAGAACCCAAGTATTAGACCATAATAAAGTATTGAAAGAGGATATCGAAATAGACATAGCAGAAATGTTAACGGCAAATGTAGCAATATGGAAAGACGAGTGGAATAGGTCAAGTGGGGAACATGTAACCCAAATTCAGGATCGTATTGAAAGGAAACTTGCCAGTACTCAAATTGATATTAACAATGAAGTAGTACAGATTAGGAAAGATTTAAGCATCAGGATGGATTCGCTATCCGAAAGACAAGTTGAAGATAGAACACAATTAGATCGGGATGTGCAAACGTTAAAATCTGCATTAGAGGAACAGATTCATAAAGTTGTCTCTGATGTGAATGAAACGTCGAGCAAACTGCAGAATTTGAAGTTAGGAGAGGCTAATTTGATGGAGACCTACAAAGAAGAGTTAATCAAGAAAGTCTTAACGGAAATCACTAACAAGGATACAGAAGGCTTGGCTTGCGAAACCAATAGGAATTATGCCAGAAGATATAACATAGATCCAGAAGAGAGAGACGTGACTCCTGAAGAACGTATATCCAGATTCAGGGAGGAAGATGACGAGAGGAATGTGGAACCTGAGTGGAACTATCGAGATAGTGGGAAAAACTACCCGGATTCATATCCGAGGAACGTGACGGTCATCAGGAATTTTGAAGACAAACCGCAAAAATTCAGCAACACGGATAGTTTGACACCTATAGAATATATAAGGAACCTCAAAGATTATTTCATCGAAGCTCACATTCCCAGAGAGAGAGAGATGAAGATAGTGGAGAGATATTTGATTGGAGGACCCCTCGAATGGTTTCGCGCATTTAGATACACATTCAGTAACTTTGACGAGTTTGCAGAGGCATTAATCAAACGATTTTGGTCCATAGAAGCGCAGAATTCGTTAAGAGCGGAGGTGTATTCAAGAAAATACTCAGGTACTCTTCCAACACGGTACGCTGATTTCTTTACGAGTCAGTTATCCCGCTTGAGATTTTTGCAACCCCCATTGTCAACGGAGCAATTAATTGATGCGATTTCTCGTATGCTACCTGTGGAGGTGAGGAGACTAATTATTTCATCAAACATCAGGGATTTAACCAGCATGGATGAGTTACTGAGGAGCATAGACTACACAAGTCCAATGCCTAACGTGATACAGAAAGGTCAAAGGCATGACTTCAAAGAAATAAATACTGTATATATGGACCAAGTCCAACAAACTGACAAGCCAGATGAGGAGAAAACTGACAATGTAGGTCCTCACAGGAATAATCAGTTTCGAAATAACAGATCGCAAGGTTACCGGCCGTATCAACAGAGAAGAGGCTGGAACTATAGTCGAGGAAATTACAATGGAAGAGGCAGATATTACAACAATAATGGTTATAACAGGAATTATAATAGGAATAACCAGAGCCAAAACAGAAATCAGAATCCTCAAGGTCAGGTTATGACCCCCGATCAGTATCAGGAAAGAGAGAAGGAAAGCCAGCAATACCTAAAAGAATTACGGGAAAAAGAAGCCAACAACCAAAAGAAAAGGCAGGATGTTGTAATCGATCCTGGGCCTTCTACGAGCCAGCAGAATTTTGAGGTCGGTAACACAAAAAAAAAACGCCGATTTCTCAACGTCAGTGAGAACTTGTAAATACATTGCCACACCACACCTGATTACAATTAATGAGATATATGAAGTGACTGATGAAGATTTGCTAGAAGAGAGGGGTATCGTTAAAGAGGAAAGACCATGTGCCTTACCTATTATTTCTGTACGGATAGATGGCCAACGGTATAAAGCCCTGATGGATACTGGTGCAATTATCTCCATCATTTCAGAGGAATGTTATCAAAGTCTGCTAAGAGGAGAGAACATGACAGTTCTACCTGTTTCTACCGTCAAAGTGAGAGGGATATTCCAAGATAAGGCAGTGAAGTGCAAGATTCAAGTGTTATTGAACTTTGAGATCAATGGAAGGAATTATGAACAGATCTTCATTGTGGTGAGCAAGATCAATTTTGATATGGGGCTTGGAATCGATTTTATATCGAAGGTCGGAGCTATTATTGACATGAAGAACAGAAGTATTAGCTTTAATGATGGGTACATAATCACAGAAGAGATAGAAAAACAGGACGTGAAAAACAGTCTGGAAATAGACCTTAGGGAAGAAATTTTGAATACCATAATTAATGAAGTGGAAAATATAACAGAAATACCCAGTAGAAAAACTGAAGGATTTGAAGAAATTCAGGGGGAATTTGAGGATCTGATAAAGGAATTCCAAGATATTTTTGATGAAAAGCCTGGATTGATTAAGGATTATAAATACAAGATAAGGCTGACAGATGAAACCCCTTACCAGAAGAGAATATACCCCATTCCTGAGAAATACTATCAAGAAGTACGAGGGTTAATCAGAAAAATGGAGGTAGACGGGATTATTAAAAAACAGGCGTCGTCTTATATAAACCCCATCACAGTAGTGAAGAAAAGTAATGGTCAAATACGTCTTTGTCTCGATGCCAGGACCATCAACTTGAAGATTCTTCCAGAAAATGACCGACCACCCAAGATTAGAGATCTGCTTCGAAAATTCAAAGGGAGAGCATGTTTCAGCGTTCTCGACTTGACGTCTTCATTTTATCAAGTTCAGCTAGAAGAAGATAGTATGCAGTACACTGGATTCCTATTTGACCAGACGTCATGGGTCTTTGTCCGAATGCCTTTTGGTATGGTTAACAGTGGACCAGCACTTATTCGAGCACTTGATAGTAAGCTCACTGACGAAGTGAAAGAAAATGTAATCTGCTACATTGACGATTTAATCGTATCTTCACCCAGCGCCGCAGAACATTTAGTGCACTTGAGAAAGTTGTTCGAGAATTTAAGGGAGGCCAATATCAAGGTGAATTTTGGAAAATGTCAATTCTTGAAGCAGGAGATAAATTACTTGGGGCATACTATTGATAAAGATGGATATCATCCAAACATGAAAAAAGTAGATGCGATCACGAGATTTCCAAAGCCAAGTAAGGTGAAACAAGTCAGAGAATTTGTAGGAGCATGCCAATTTATTAGCAGCCACTGTCCAAGATACTCTGAAATTATGGCTCCTCTGTATGACTTACTCAAGAAGAATAACAGATGGAAATGGAGTACCGCTGCAGACGAGGCTTTTGAGAAAGCAAAAGAGATGCTCAGAAATAATGTGAAACTGGAGTACCCAGACTTTGAGAAGGTGTTCTATATTGAGTCTGATGCATCATGAGTAGGCATTAGTGCAGTCTTATACCAGAAAGACGAGGCAGGCAACAAGCACTACATTGCGTTCACTAGTCGGAAGTTGAAGAAACACGAGGAAAATTACTTCACGACAGAACTTGAAGCGTTAGCTTTTGTAACAGCATTGCAAGCCAGGAAGAAAATACTGCTGGGACATAAGGTCATCATTATTACTGACCATAAAGCACTACAGTTTATGCTGCAAACTGACATGTCAAATGATAGATTGACACGTTGGGCTTTGTTCACCCAACAGTTTAACGCCACTATCGTCCACCAGCCTGGGAAAGATAACTTACTGGCTGATGCTCTATCACGTAACCCTATTAAAAATGTGCAGATACACCATGTACAATTGGAGCAAGAAGATCAAGAAACCGTTAGGAGGTTAGCCCGAATCGGTGTGTCACAGAAGAGACACGCTCCAATAAGGAAAATGTACAGGTTCCTCAAGGGTTACATGGACAATACTGATGTTGACTATGCAGTTACACGGAGAAATTCCGGCACTTTGTCTTGAGTGGAGACATCGTATGCAAGTATGCTGACTCTGCGCATACAAAACTCCGAATAGTCGTGCCACCTAAACTTGTTGTCAATTTAGTGTGGGTAGCTCATCACGCAACTGGACATGCCGGTTTAGATAAAACTCTTAATACTCTTAAAGAGAGATTTATCTGGACTAACATGCGTTCCAGCATTGCCAAGGTCATTCGATCATGTGACAAATGTCAAAGAGCAAAGTATGCCTCTGCTTTATTAAAAGGAAAACCGAAGGCTATGATTCCTTCTAAGCCAAACGAACTAATGGCGACGGACATATTTGGCCCCTGTCCGAAGGGATATCAGGGTAACCAGTACCTGTTGGTTACCGTGGATGTTTTCTCAAAATTTGTTACAATGAGTCCCATGCAGAAAGCTAACACGAGGAACGTAGTAAGCAGACTGGAAAATGCTGTATTCCCTAAAGCTGGTAAACCAGAATATCTACTGTCAGATCATGGAACGCAGTTTACATCCGTGGAATTTGCAGCGGATATGGAAAGGCTTGGCATTAAGCACCTATTTTCAAGCGTGCGTTACCCAGAATCGAATTCCTCAGAAAGATATATGGCTGAATTTTCGAAATTCTGTCGAATTTTCTGTCCAAATGATCATTCTGGTTGGGTGAGATTTGTACCCCTTATTGAGGAATGTCTGAACTCTACAGTGCAGGAGAGCACAGGAGAAGTGCCAATGCGACTTCATCTAGGAAGAAACCCAGAAAGGCCGTGGGATAATCTTTTCAACCACATTCCTAGAGATCCCGACCTAGGAAGGCAGCAGAGGATTGACAAGGCGAAGGAACAACTCCAGAAAGCAGCAGAGAAACGATTGAAAAGAGTAGCTGGAAAACGTTTTGGTGCACCCTTACAAGTTGGAAATCTTGTATTATTACGCAGACCTGTCAAGGCTGATATGAGCAAGAAAATATACCCCAAATTTGGAAATGTATTCATGGGTCCGTTTAGGATTACGAACGCCTATGGAAACAACTGCTATGAACTCTACGATGATGAGAATAATGTCATTTACGGCAAGTTCAATGCTGGAAATTTGAAAAGATACTATACTAGAGTAAGCCAGTAATAATTCAATTTCGTGTTCAAGAGAGTTGAGGTACTTGTAACACTGAGTTTAAAAACAATTTGCAACTGTTTTTAAAACGTGGTGAGAGGAGAATGCCCCCGTAATTGAATTATATAGAGACCACGGTGGCTATTTTGGAAATTCTAATGAAAGTTATGGCTGTCATAGTTATGACGTGGGTAGTCATGACGTAAGCACGGATGACGCAGACGTTATGCCAGCAGGCTACTTGAGCTGAGATTCTCAGTGACGTCAGCATTTATTCGAGAAAGATCCGAGATCTACGACGCAGTCGCAGGAAACGTGGAATTGTGCTGAGGAAGAAATTATGCTACTGGAGGGGAGGCTCAAACCAATGAACGATAGTCTGAAGGAAGACGGAGATTGCTGAAACTATGGTATTTTTATTCTTTTTGGAATGCAGAATTGTGGAAATCCATTTGCAGTAGAGGCATTGTTCTGGAATTTTGGTGAAATTTATTTTCAGTTTTTGAATTTTGAAAATCCGTCATGTATTGACGAAGTTGGAACTTCTAGCGATGACGCAGTAACGCGCAATGGAAGGGATAGATACGCCCCTCATGAAGTTCATAAAAGGCCTTGCGCAGAAGAGAGGAGCCTCATTCCTCATTCTCAGATCGTCAATGGTCTGATAGTTCAATCGTCAGATCTCAAATAGTCATTTCAGTGAAACGTCGAGTGAGATTATTAGTGAAAAAGTCGTCTGTATAACGCGTGGTAAAGCCACTGCATTAAACGAGAGTCGAACATACAAGCAGTGCAGGTTTACTGTGTGTAAATCTAGGTGAAGTTGAAACGCACATTATAACGCTTCTACAATATTAGCTGTGAACAGTTAGCGGTCGCCTATAAGTTAATTCTATTGTGCATTGCTACAGTAAGGAGTGTAGAAAAGCTGAACAATCTCGAGTAATTATTTTGGAAGTTATTGACAATTTTAGACGACTGACAAAAGTGATTTTCTCGCTACATGAAAAGCACTTTGTATAGCCAGAATCTACGCCACGGCTGACACAGCTAGTGAAATAGGGAGACTTCAGATTGCTTTTGTGACACAACGCTACAGTACTATGGAACAGTTTAATATGGCAGTTTGTTCTTCTATTACCATAACTGAAGAGGAGATGGAAGGCTAAAGGACTTAATGCAATTGGGACATATTTCAACGGAGTAAGATAACAACATGGAACTTCGCTAATTGCTATTCCACACAAGCGAACATGTGGTGAACAAACATCTACACCCATGTTTCGTGATTAAAGGCTGAATACTATCAAACAGCAATAGAAATGATTTCATACTTTCTGAATATGAATATTTCTTCGGAAATTTCTACAAAAACTTCATGGCGATTTTCAACTGGAACTTCAGGGATTTTTCAAGAGAGGTCAGGGTTGTCCCGACTCACAAAGAAGATTATTGCCGGAAGGATGTCGTTCGTCTTCGTGAAGCAGTTCGATTCTCCGAGGGTGCTGTTTCTTGTTTCGAGGATGGAGCTCAGCTTTAACTTGGTGAAATGGATCCATCAACAGTCTTCTTTGGGGAATTTTCCTCTGGAACGTCAATCGGCAGATAAGGTAGTCGTGAACGTTTATTGTATTTGAGTTTCTTAGCAATATTTGAGCAACCATTTTTCCCATATTTTTGTCCTCATGTATTTTGCCCTATATTCTTGTTTGAGATTCTTATTCTCAGTACACCTTGATGAGTTATGCCTTTTCCGACGATTTATTAAGACATTGTTATGTCATGGGCATAGTTAAACGATTTTGGATCAGTTGAGACTGATATTTAGATTTTTCAGTAATTTGCTTATTTTTTTGTAGTCACGATTTGACTGTAAGTTAATGATTTTTATGGCAGATTTAAATTCAGACAGCGTGTCACTTTATTAAAGTAATTCTACCCCAGTTTAATTACTTTGACCAATTTTCTGTCATCATCAAGAAGGAAGAACATTTAAATGATTTTAGAGCGTTAAAATCCAGTACGTTGTCGACGATCTTGGAAATACTAGTCGTTATTTGAATTGATTGCAACACAGACATTTATCGTCAGTCATGAACGATCATTGCATCATAGACAATTTTGTGAAAGATGAACTTTAATTATGAATTACTGAATGCATTAAATTCGTGAAGTTTTGTTAGGAATTTTTTCTCAATTAGAGATTTATATAATGATGTTTGCATTCCCCAGGCTAATTGGATTCTATTCGACTATTTTGCAGCTTAGTCGCACTTTATTTTGATGATAGTATTTTTATACTACAATTCTTTGAAGATGTTAATCTTAAAATTTTGATAGACCAGACAGGCGTTTATAAGCGTATTCACTATTAAATTTGTTTGTGATTGGCAAATTTTCACTTCAATTCGATTCATGAATGAAATCCACGAAGATTAAATGACAACAGTTTTGAAACAAATAATGATTATAAGAATTTTTAAGTGGAACTATGAATGTATAATCGATAGTGCAGCGGACATGTTGAAAGTCGCTGATGTATAATGCCCTTAAATAAATGAAGGAGATTCCCACAGTAATTAATGATGATAAAGATTGTGTTAGTGGAGGTTTTTGTAAAGTCTGCGGAAGATTTTGATGCCGTATATTTTAATATATGATGAATTTGAGCCATGTTTAACATCTCTCATTTCTTTATTTTCTTTGGCGGCCGTCCCGGTAGACTCAGACGCCATGTGAGATACTTTCTGTCCGGACCTGCCTTGAGGCTCTCCGCCTTATTATTTAAAATGTAATGTTGTTCCTTTTTATTTAACATTGTTATTATGCCGAAGCCTTCCATTTACTCATGTAAGTAATACATCTAACCTTGTGTCCACTGTGCTCATTTCCTAAATTTAACCTTTCTTTTTGATCTTCGTCGTGTGCTTGGATTTGCTGTGGAACCAATCGTAATGGCGGTCTCCTGTTTTATTTTGTTTGAGTCTTCGTTTAACCTTTTATTTGTGCCGTGAAATATATCTGCGAGTGATTTTGTGAGTGTATGTTTTTCTTGCTGCCAGGTGCATTGATGCTGTTTTGATTGGGCATATCTTCGAATGGGTCTCCGGTGGTTTGTGGACGTTGGCGTTTCGACCATTCTCCCAACACGAGGCATGACACCATATATTTTAGCCCTTATGTTTTCCCTTCATTCCATGCTTCGGGCAACTGGATCACGGCGGTAACTTTAAGTAGGCCTTACCGTATTCAGCTCGAACTCGGAACGTAAGTTGGGGACTATATAGGTTTAGCATATTTTGCTAGACTACCTACAAGCACGAGTTGCTTTGTGTTTTATTACTGCATCGTCGGCTGGCATTTTGTGAGTTTGATTGCGTGTATGTATCATGATATATTTCACGGACACTTGACGTCATTTGTTTCTCCTTGTAGTATCTTTGGTTTTTGTATTTCTTTTCTCTGGGGACTGCCAGCTCGATCGCATCCCCATTGCTCGCCACAGCCTCTGCGACACGCACACAGCCTCTTGTTTTATCTTTGCTATGCTTGTTATTTGTGGTCATCATGACAACCATCCATCTCTAGGCTGAGAAGTGATTGTTGTTGACCAGCGACCGGCTCGATTGCCTCTTGATCTTTTACTTCCTCCCTTTTTACATCGTTTTCACCGAAGTGAGCACAGGTATGAATTTAATTTGTTCACGTTATTTACTATCGTAAGTTATTTATTGTTATTTATATTTATCTTCCCCGTTTGAAAGTGACTTTATTTGACCCCTAGGTGAAGGGTATTCTTTTGTGTGTGTGTTATTCTGGCCGGGTTTCTTTGTGTGTTCGGTTTCAATTCATTAAATTTCCATTTCTTTACCCATGTGTCTCATTTAGTAGTGTTGGGCGATCGGGCTGCTTGCTCTCTCTCACTCTCGCTCTCTCTTCAAACCTAGGCCTAAATTATTCTAGCTTTCTAGCACCAGGAGGGTATTCCTACCACTCGTCGCGGGACCACCTTCACGGAGTCTGGAGTCGCTCGGCACATCTGGCCTGCAAGTACGGGCCCAGCACAGGTCAGAAATTAACATCCATTTCCACTGCGTACTCCTTTCTTTTCTAGTTGGTTCCAGTGATGCAGCTAGGAGGCACGCCAAGAATATGTTTATTTCAATAGGGCGGTGCAGATGTTCTTCACGTTACAACCTGGGAGAGAATACATGGCTAAAGAAATGGAAATTTAATGAATTGAAACCGAATGGGTCTCCGGTGGTTTGTGGACGTTGGCGTTTCGACCATTCTCCCAACACGAGGCATGACACCATATATTTTAGCCCTTATGTTTTCCCTTCATTCCATGCTTCGGGCAACTGGATCACGGCGGTAACTTTAAGTAGGCCTTACCGTATTCAGCTCGAACTCGGAACGTAAGTTGGGGACTATATAAGTTTAGCATATTTTGCTAGACTACCTACAAGCACGAGTTGCTTTGTGTTTTATTACTGCATCGTCGGCTGGCATTTTGTGAGTTTGATTGCGTGTATGTATCATGATATATTTCACGGACACTTGACGTCATTTGTTTCTCCTTGTAGTATCTTTGGTTTTTGTATTTCTTTTCTCTGGGGACTGCCAGCTCGATCGCATCCCCATTGCTCGCCACAGCCTCTGCGACACGCACACAGCCTCTTGTTTTATCTTTGCTATGCTTGTTATTTGTGGTCATCATGACAACCATCCATCTCTAGGCTGAGAAGTGATTGTTGTTGACCAGCGACCGGCTCGATTGCCTCTTGGTCTTTTACTTCCTCCCTTTTTACATCGTTTTCACCGAAGTGAGCACAGGTATGAATTTAATTTGTTCACGTTATTTACTATCGTAAGTTATTTATTGTTATTTATATTTATCTTCCCCGTTTGAAAGTGACTTTATTTGACCCCTAGGTGAAGGGTTTTCTTTTGTGTGTGTGTTATTCTGGCCGGGTTTCTTTGTGTGTTCGGTTTCAATTCATTAAATTTCCATTTCTTTACCCATGTGTCTCATTTAGTAGTGATGGGCGATCGGGCTGCTTGCTCTCTCTCACTCTCGCTCTCTCTTCAAACCTAGGCCTAACTTATTCTAGCTTTCTAGCACCAGGAGGGTATTCCTACCACTCGTCGCGGGACCACCTTCACGGAGTCTGGAGTCGCTCGGCACATCTGGCCTGCAAGTACGGGCCCAGCACAGGTCAGAAATTAACATCCATTTCCACTGCGTACTCCTTTCTTTTCTAGTTGGTTCCAGTGATGCAGCTAGGAGGCACGCCAAGAATATGTTTATTTCAATAGGGCGGTGCAGATGGTATCAGTTGCGAGGTTAAGTCTCCTGGTCGCTTAGCCATATCCATTGGATTTTAATATTTCGCTGCATATTTTTCAATGTTGTTTTTATTCTGTTTCATGTTCCCTATTGCATACTATGCAAACAAATATTGAGAGTCAATGTGAACTTCCAAGGAGTATGGACCATAAAAATAACAAACTGTAAGGAGAGTGCAATGAGTTGGACCCTATCAACGAACCCCAGCATTGGTAATGTACTAACCAACCCTACTTCTTGTTTCGTACTCATTTCAGGCGCAGGACGGAGGCAAGACATTTGTAGTTATTGTTTTGAATTGTAGCTAGCAGTACTTCTGTAGTTTAGCCATGTATTCTCTCCCAGGTTGTAACGTGAAGAAGGAGCTCATCCAGTCTGACGATGATCTGCTATCGTTTGAAAGTGTCTGTGGGAAAGACACTAATCCATTGACTGAGGTGAAAGGCCATCGCAAGGGAGGCGTAGCCAATATAGTGTCCAAGTGGGGAATTTCATTTTCTGGTGAACTGGGAGTTTCGTCTGTATTTGAGTTCTTAGACAGGGTCAGTGAACTCTGCCATTGTTATGACCTCGAACCAGACGACATTGTTGTCTGCCTACCGTTATTGTTGAGTGGTTTAGCTTTAAAATGGTATCGACTTACCAACAGATCTTTCATCTCGTGGGTTGATTTCTGTAAGTCAATAAAGGAGCGGTTTACGACTTATGATTTTGAACATGACTTGAAGGCTGAAATTCATCGCCGTACCCAGGGTTTGGAAGAGCCTGTAGACGATTTTGTTACTGGGCTAATGACTTTAATAAGTAGGTTGTCGCAGCCCCTTCCCCTTATTGAAACTGTTGATATTGTGTATAGAAATCTAGCACCTGAGTACAAGTCTTTCATACGCCGGTCCAGTGTGTATAGTGTGGCTGACATTGTTGATCAAGGACGTGAATGCGAGTTCAATCGGCGCCTGCGCAAGTCATATGTACCCCCACCCCTCCCCTCTGACAGTTTGTTTCCAGAGACTGCATGCGCGCAATCCCAGATTCAGAGGACTGCGCACCCATCTTCAATATCTCGTCAGGAGGACCGGGCAGTTAACCGTCCCCACTCGCATATTGTCGGGAGTATTCCCAATGCTACTTCTTCTGCGAATCCCGCTCCTCAGGATCAACAGTTACCTCGAAACCCGAACATGTATAACCGTATAAAATGTTGGAATTGTGATCGTTTGGGGCATCATTTTAATTCCTGCCGTGCGCCCTCTCGTGTGTTTTGTCACACATGTGGTCTTCGTGACGTGACGCACATAGCCTGTCCTAGATGTGCTTCGCGTCAGGGAAACGAGCATGGCTCCCCGGTTTAGACCCGCCGGAGTGGCCATGCAATGAAGTTCGCCGGGAAATGAACATTTCCACGACTGGAAACTTCTGTCCTTGGGTCCCTGTAAGTGTTAAGAAATTGTCGATACCCGCTTTACTGGATTCTGGTGCTTCACGTTCATTTATTCAGCGCTCCATCGCGGAACAGCTTCCTGTTACTCAGATTTGTCCACAAGATGGGGGTTTGAAATTTTATTCTGCGGTGAAGTCATCTATTTCTGTTTCTAGCGTTGTAACATGTCATATTAAGATATGTGGTTATTCTTGGGATTGGAACTTCCATGTGGTGGATGACTTATCTACGCCTATGATCTTAGGTTCTGATTTTATGCACAAAGCAGGGTTGAGGCTTGATTTTTCGGATCATTCCTTCAGTTCTTTGTTTAAATCCAAGGAGCGGTTTCATTTTAATACTTGTGAAGCGAGTGTTCCTTGTAATTTTTCTGGTATCTCTGCTGTTCTAATCCCTCCTACTTTATTCACGAGTCAACGTGACGCTTTATCTGATTTGGTGAATGAATTTCCAGATGTTCTCACGTCGGAACTGGGTTCCGCTATCGGCTACGAGTGTCATTGATTTAACTGATGAGGTTCCAGTTAGGTCGGCGCCATTTTCGTGCTCTCCACCCAAACTCATTGCCATGAGAGAATATATTGATGATCTTAAGGCACGCGGTGTTGTGAGTCCTTCTAAGTCTTCTTATGGTAGTCCAGCATTCCTGGTGCCTAAGAAAGAGGGTACTTTTCGTTTAGTAGTTGATTATCGTCGACTCAATTCTAAGGTGGTGTTCGACAACTTTCCCCTTCCAACTCTGGAGAGCGCTTTTCAGCATTTTCACGGGGCGAAGTACTATTCCGTCCTAGATTTGAATTGTGCATATTATCAAATTCCTCTCGATCCCGAGAGCCGTAAGGTAACTGCGTTCTCCACTCCGTTCGGCCTTTTTGAGTTCAATAAGTTACCCATGGGCATTTCTATCGGCGGACAAGTATTGAGTAGGGTTTTGGACGAGTTATTTGGAGATTTAAAGTATTCATCTGTGTTTAACTATCTAGATGACCTCGTGATTTACAGTCAGTCTTTTGAGGATCACCTGATCCATTTACGTGAAGTCCTATGTCGTCTTCGCAGAGCCGGACTCACTGTTAACCCGGACAAAATCTCTTTGGCTTCGAAGCAAATCAAATTTTTAGGTCACATTCTTTCGGATGTGGGCATAGAAGTGAACCCTGAGCGTGTGCAATGTATCCAAGAGTTCCCTACTCCCACGAATGTGAAAGCAGTCCGACGTTTTTTGGGAATGGCAGGCTTTTACAGTAGGTTCATTAAGGGCTTTTCGGACATTTCAGCGCCCCTGAATTATTTGAAGAAGAAGAATGTACGATTCGTGTGGGGCCCCGACCAGTGTCTCGCCTTTGAGAAATTGAAAGAATGTCTTTCTTCTGCTCCCGTCCTTCGAACTCCGGATTTTGGGAAAGATTTTATGTTACATTGTGATGCGAGTGATGTCGCAGTTTCTTGTGTGCTTAGTCAGCAGGTGAATGGTAATTTGGCACCCATCGCTTTTGCCAGTCGGATGCTTAATGATTGCGAACGCCGGTATTCCACTTTCGAGAAAGAAAGTCTGGCTGTCGTATTCGGCTGTGAACGTTTCAGATCTTTTCTAGAACATCGGCATTTCATAGTGTATACCGACAATGAAGCTCTGTCCTGGATGCGCTCGCATGTCAAAAAATTGGGACGTATAAATCGTTGGATTCTTCGTCTATCCTCTTTCAGCTTTGACATCATTCACGTCAGAGGCAGTGAAAATGTTGTAGCGGATTGTTTGTCACGCATGTTTGAGGAACCTCCTCCCATTGTTGAGATCCCCGAGCCAGTGAATCTTCTCCAACACATTCCATGGTCTTTTACTGACATCCGTACGTACCAAGCAGATGACCCATTTTGTGTCACATTGCGTGAAAAAATTCTCGGGAAAGATCCTGGTGTATCTGAGTTTTCATTGCGCAATGATGTTATAGTGCATACCGCTCCTCGATCTTCGAAATGTAGGATTTTCGTGCCAGAGAATATACGAAGTATGCTCTTGGCGTATTTCCATGAATCCTGTTTTGGATTACATTTAGGTATGACGAAGACTTTCCATAAAATCTCTCAGGAATTCTTCTGGCCTCATTTGAAAGCGGATGCTTTTGCTTTCGTCCGAAAATGTGTTACGTGTCAACGTTCTAAGCCAGCAAAGAATTCTCGCATTGGACTTCACCACGCTGACACGATGTCATATCCTAATGCGCGCCTGTTTATAGATTATTTTGGTCCCCTAGTTAGGTCATCTTCTGGTCATCAAGCTATACTTACTGTCGTTGATGGATTTTCAAAATTTGTATGGTTATTTCCTGTCAGGGAAATCACGACACGTACCACTGTTAGGCTTTTGACCAATCATATTTTTGGTGTTTTTGGTCCTCCAAAGTTTTTAGTGTCCGATAACGCGAGCGTTTTCCGGTCCAAGTCTTTTAGATCAATGTGTTTTTCTTGGGGAATTGATCATGTCTTTTTGGCACCCTACCACCCTCAGCCAAATCACGTTGAAAGGTTTCATCGTAACTTGAAGGCTTGCTTGAGTGCGTTCCACAACGCAGATCAGTCACGTTGGGACGCAAATCTTCAGTTTTTCTCCTTAGGATTTAACACTGCTCTTCATGAATCGACGAATTCTACCCCTTCGGAATTGTTTTTAGGGAGGCGTATTGTTGATCCACTTCAGCTTCAGTGGAAAATAGATTATCTGGCTGCGCCATCCCGCCGTACCTCAGTCAAAGAAAAATGGGAAGTTGCTGTACGGCATCTGAAAAGGGCACGAGATCGCGTGGCGTCTCGCTATAACAAGGGTAGGCAACCTGTTTGTTTTCAGGTGAATGACGACGTGCTAGTGCGCCTGCACCCACAGAGTTCGGCCAAGAATAAGGAGTCAGCTAAGCTAATGCTTCGCTGGAGCACGCCCAAAACTATCACTAGATTTTTAACACCTGTCACTGTTGAATTGATCTCCAAGGAGAATCCCACCGACGTATCCAGAGCTCACATATCTCAATTGAAACCATTTATTGTGTAACCTTCTTATTTGCTGTGATTAATGTTGTCCTTTTTCTGCGTAGGTTAGCCAATCATAATTTGCTTATGTTATCCAAGGAAGCTAGTATTCCTATGGCGTCTCCTTGACCTGCCTATTATTGAACCAATTTTGACCGAGGCAGAGTCAAGTACAAATTTACGAGCTCAAGAAAGAAAATAATACAAGAAGAAATAGGCCTACATACTCTGTGTAACTTAATATTTATTGTAAAAATATGTATTTTTGCGAATTCGGCCAGTAGAGAATTTATATTCTATAAATAATGGACACATTATATCGCTTCTTTGTTATTTTAATACGTCACTTTCATGATGGGTATAAGGAGAATGGCAGACTTCGGCGTCAAAGGGCGAAAGTCTATTGTTTATGATTTTCGTCCGTGTCTCTATCTACTTTTCTTGTCATTGTAACGCTCAGGCGAACCGTAATACCATTATGACAAGCCCAGGGATCGTCAAAGGAACGCGCGCCTTTGGGGACCCCGAAGGAGTTCTGTCCTGATATTGCGATCGCCGAAGCGATCTGATTATTTTTATATATTACTTCATTTTATAACTGTATTCTTTCTGATATGGCTCAATTGCTTAAGTGATTGTTATATCGATCACCCTCCCCCCCTCATATTTTGTGTACTGTTATAGTTGTTGACAAACCACCTGTGTGATAAGGATGTTGTGTATTTTGGAACACTTGGGACATGATTGATTTCAAAGCGGTGGTGCTTAGTGATGTAAAAAGAAAAATCTTTTATTATTATAAATAATTTTTCTTTTGGGGGGTGGTGTGGATCCTGAGCCATGTTTAACATCTCTCATTTCTTTATTTTCTTTGGCGGCCGTCCCGGTAGACTCAGACGCCATGTGAGATACTTTCTGTCCGGACCTGCCTTGAGGCTCCCCGCCTTATTATTTAAAATGTAATGTTGTTCCTTTTTATTTAACATTGTTATTATGCCGAAGCCTTCCATTTACTCATGTAAGTAATACTTCTAACCTTGTGTCCACTATGCTCATTTCCTAAATTTAACCTTTCTTTTTGATCTTCGTCGTGTGCTTGGATTTGCTGTGGAACCAATCGTAATGGCGGTCTCCTGTTTTATTTTGTTTGAGTCTTCGTTTAACCTTTTATTTGTGCCGTGAAATATATCTGCGAGTGATTTTGTGAGTGTATGTTTTTCTTGCTGCCAGGTGCATTGATGCTGTTTTGATTGGGCATATCTTCGAATGGGTCTCCGGTGGTTTGTGGACGTTGGCGTTTCGACCATTCTCCCAACACGAGGCATGACACCATATATTTTAGCCCTTATGTTTTCCCTTCATTCCATGCTTCGGGCAACTGGATCACGGCGGTAACTTTAAGTAGGCCTTACCGTATTCAGCTCGAACTCGGAACGTAAGTTGGGGACTATATAGGTTTAGCATATTTTGCTAGACTACCTACAAGCACGAGTTGCTTTGTGTTTTATTACTGCATCGTCGGCTGGCATTTTGTGAGTTTGATTGCGTGTATGTATCATGATATATTTCACGGACACTTGACGTCATTTGTTTCTCCTTGTAGTATCTTTGGTTTTTGTATTTCTTTTCTCTGGGGACTGCCAGCTCGATCGCATCCCCATTGCTCGCCACAGCCTCTGCGACACGCACACAGCCTCTTGTTTTATCTTTGCTATGCTTGTTATTTGTGGTCATCATGACAACCATCCATCTCTAGGCTGAGAAGTGATTGTTGTTGACCAGCGACCGGCTCGATTGCCTCTTGATCTTTTACTTCCTCCCTTTTTACATCGTTTTCACCGAAGTGAGCACAGGTATGAATTTAATTTGTTCACGTTATTTACTATCGTAAGTTATTTATTGTTATTTATATTTATCTTCCCCGTTTGAAAGTGACTTTATTTGACCCCTAGGTGAAGGGTATTCTTTTGTGTGTGTGTTATTCTGGCCGGGTTTCTTTGTGTGTTCGGTTTCAATTCATTAAATTTCCATTTCTTTACCCATGTGTCTCATTTAGTAGTGTTGGGCGATCGGGCTGCTTGCTCTCTCTCACTCTCGCTCTCTCTTCAAACCTAGGCCTAAATTATTCTAGCTTTCTAGCACCAGGAGGGTATTCCTACCACTCGTCGCGGGACCACCTTCACGGAGTCTGGAGTCGCTCGGCACATCTGGCCTGCAAGTACGGGCCCAGCACAGGTCAGAAATTAACATCCATTTCCACTGCGTACTCCTTTCTTTTCTAGTTGGTTCCAGTGATGCAGCTAGGAGGCACGCCAAGAATATGTTTATTTCAATAGGGCGGTGCAGATGGTCTACCGGGACGGCCGCCAAAGAAAATAAAGAAATGAGAGATGTTAAACATGGCTCAAATTTTGGGTCTAATTTTTAATGCAGTTTTGTGCATTATTTTGTAAGCGAAGTATTTTCCGCTAGAGTGTATTGTCATAGTTCGTTGAAAATTAATCAAGTGAATTTACTGTTATAATTAACAAGAGTTTTGAAAGAATTTGAGATAAGATTTTGAATGAAGATTACCGTCACAAATAATTATAATTATTACAACCTTTATTAAACCAGATTGTGACATTTACATGTATAACTAACCTTCATTGGTCGATTATATGGAAACGATTATGAAATTACCAACCGGATAAAACATGTGGTTCAATGTATTTCTTAAATTAATAATTTAAATAATTTAAATGTTAATATTGTAAATAATAATGTATATATCTTTGACAATAATGTGGAACGAAAGTAATGTTAAAGGCGTGTTTAAAATTTTTGTAATTATCTTCAACAATATTATAAACAATTTCTAATTGTTATAAATAATTTATGTGATTTTGTTATAAACATTTAAGAGTGTGTTTTATACTCTAAACTATACTGATTAAACATTTGGATGATAACTTAACAAGTTTGGGGATTGTCAGAATAATCCAGTGGTATGTGAGTTAAGCATTTGAAAGATTTGCGTCAATATGTATGAGTTGTCTTGTAGACATTTAAAGCTTTGAGAGGAGCTGAATTCTTACGCAGTGTGGCGTGACAAGTGAACCCCATTTGACAGGCGTGCGCCAGGCTGAAGAGTAGACCAGCTGGCTCGACATCTGGTTATCAGCGGGCGAGGTCAATACTCTGGCCTTGCGCCTATTAATACAAGTGTGATGTTTATTAAAAGAAACCAAATGCTCTATATGTGTCGTATCCTGACTTCCTTATCCAATCCAAATGTGTTTTGAATGTTACGTTATTTTGAGCTCGTGGGAGCTAACATTTTGTTTGATAACTTTGCAAGTCCTTTAGGAGGACATAGTCAGAGTGACATAGGCTACTGATAGCCACATTTATTTTGTTGAGTTGTTAAAATCATACTCTTTATTTGAAAATAAAGCTTTTGTACAGTTCAAAGTTCTCGTCTTCGGTCTGGTTCATTTTTAAATGTCATGGTCAAGATTATTGTGGGAGCATACATTAAAGATCCTGTTGTCAACCCAATCCCCGAGATTATTTTTAAGAGGTAAGTAAAAGTAAGTATGAAACCCCCGTCTATTTTGGTGTGTTCCACAATAATTTTCTTGGTAACTTCTGTGTTCAAACCTCGGTAGTATCTGTCAGTGCCATTTTCATTGGTGTAGCTGAGCCGGTGCGATTGATTGTTGGCAATCCGATTGAGGGGGGCGGATATCTGACAGCCTACTATCCGGGTAAACGGGGACAGTACCTACTGTAAGGCCACGGCCGCCTCCTTCCCTCTTCCTCGCCTATCCATCCCAATCTTCCATCCCTTCCCATCCCTCATGAGGCCCCTGTTCGCTTTGCAGGTGAGGCCGCCCGGGCGAAGTGCTGATCACACCTCCCCAGTTGTATCCATCCCGACCAGATTTTCTAGGCTCCAGGACACTGCCCATAGAGGCGGTAGTGGTGAGTTCCCTCGCTGAGTCCGTGAGAACCACCAACCTAGAGGGTAAATTGACTAAATAGTAATAAATAAAACATTCCTAAAAGGATATAAACTTACGAAGTTATGGATATATATGGATTTACAAGCAAATAGCGGCCAGTTTGACCCAACAGGACGGCACGGTCAGCCTGAACCGTTAGTTACTACAGCGGTAACATATTCTATTTTAAAATGCTAATATCCTACCGGTCACCTCGTTGAGGACAGTTTAAACCTCCCTCTGAACGATGAGCGTATTTGGTAAGGCCAGGCCTTGTTGAATCGTAAGTTACGGTTGGGCTATAATACTTGCATTATTCATACATCCGCCATCTTGAAACTATTTGGCTGATGACCTTGTAGCTTGGGCAAAAGACGCTTCTCACATTAAGGTATTTTGTTGAAAAATTTGGTAGAGATCAGATGATTAGGTTAGTCATAGTTTGATTTAAACTCAGAACATTTGGGTGGGCACCATCTTTTTTGTTATTATGGAGGCGATATACAACATGACGCTGAATTGTCCCTTGCTAGTGCCACTTCTGTACCAAAGGTGGTTTGATTTGGTTTCGTTGTGTTTGAATTGTTAGTGGGGATCAATTTGCACACGTACGCCACCATCTTCAAACTATTGGGCTGATGACCTTGTAGTTGGGCCAAAAGACGCTTCCCTCATGAAGGTATGTTGTTGTAAAATTTGGTAGCTATCAAATGATTAGGTTAGTCGTAATTTGAATCAATCCTTGAATATTTGGGTGGCCGCCATTACGTTTCCGTCAAGATGGCTGCGATATTAAAACATGACACTGAGGTGTCCATTGCTAGTGCTACCTCTGTACCAAGTTTCGTTCAATTCGGGTTCACCGTGTTTGAATTGATAGGGGGGACAGACATATCAAAGCACACACACTTACATACAAACACTCACACACACACACAGACACACAATTGTTGGCCCTGTGAAGATCTCATAAGTCTACTTTTTTTTTTTTTTTGCAAAAATTAAAAGTAGACTAAAATAGGCTCATTAGATTACTCATTGTCCGTGTGTGAGTGTGCGTATGTGTGTGCGTTTGTGCGTATGTGTGTGACCCCCTAATAAAATCTAAACGGCCCAAGTGATTTCAATAAAACTCGGTGAGTGCATACTACTACTTCGTACAACCTCGAGCGTGCGTTTCAAATTTGTATACGTTTCACCAATTCAACATGGTGGCCGCAAGAAATATTTCACTGGCATTCCATATCTCTGCAACAATAACAGATATCACCCTGAAAAGTTTGTACGGTGATAAAGGGGACTATTAGTCGTTCATCTATGTGACTTTCATAAATCTGTTAAGTACAGAACTAACATGGCGGCCAAGCAAATTGGGAACATTTAAATAGACCTTTCTCGTGATTTACCCATCCAAGCGCAGTGATTTTTTGCACAGTAAATGTTTATACACATTCCAATGCACTGACATCTAATTAAGTTTAGTTATTTTCGTAACCTCAAGAAGGCAGCGGTGTGAAATGTCTTATTTAAGTCCTTATTTCTTGTGTCCTAATCGTGCGATCGAAGTGAAAGTTTGAATGAAGTACCTACGCAATAATTTTCATCTAATGGTACATAACTCTATGGCCTACATAGATTACAATCCATTATGGCAACCATCCAAAATATTCAAACGGGTCTCAATATCCACGAATCTATTACAACAATCAAACTGAAATTTTGTATCTTGATCAAGGATGTTAAATTAATTTCACTCATATATATTTTTAATAACCTAGTGATCACAAAACCGACATGGCGGCCAAGAGAAATTCAAACATTTAAATTTAATTTAGTCGCGATTTATTCAGGGAAAAGCGACAGGCTTTGGCAGCCGGCACAGTTCATATCCTCGCCGCTAGATGGGGGCTTCATTCATTCCATTCCTGACCCGGTCGGAGACTGGAAGCAGGCTGTGGATTTTCATTTTCAACAATGACAAACCACAGCAAATATGTAGTCTCACGTAAAACGCCTTTTCTGCAGAAGACGCAAGGTTAAAAATACCATACAAGGTGGATGTACGTGCTTATCTAATGTTCCAATCAATTCTTCAGGTTGCAAAAAAGAGTTACTACGAAACTTAATAAATGGAGAAACTCAACCTTCATCGCAAGAACATTCAATTATACTCCTTCACAAGGACAAAGAGCAATATCTATACCCATACACGTAAGAAAAAGTAGGCTACTACCCGACCAGCGAATTGTTACCGGTGGCGGAAATCGGAACTAATGTGCTCCGCCCAGCCACACGCCTGCGATGTACGTTATTTGTGTGCCTGATCCATGCTGGGCCGTGCGCTGTGCGGTGTGTTCTCATTGTAGTCTATGACTGTACATGAGTCCCCCTCCCTTGCCCCGCAAACCGCTCGTTGCAGCCATAACGAGGCAAGATGACGTATTGTATACCCAACAGCTGCCTCTCCTTCTAGCAGTAACAATTCCCAGGTAGGGTAGTACATGTTCATGAAAATCTTGCTTTACTTGTGTTTCGTGATATTGTAACACTCGTGTAATTATTACGGATGTGTTAGGACATGCAAATATCTCGATACTGCCACTTAAATCCAGATGCGAGGGCCAGTTGTTCGAACTCGGGTTATCCATCGGAATGCTATACCTGGGCTAGCGTCTTCCTTGGTAAACCTCCAAGGGTAAGTTTTATTCCGGTCTCGCTATTCCGTGTTTGTCTGAGAAACCAGCTAAGTTGGTAGCAAACGGAGCTAACTTTGTGGTCATATTGATAATAAATATGAATATCCTTGGATACAGATGAATATCGTATTAACCACTGCGATACTCTCGATACTCATGAACTATTATTTGGCCCTGAGAATAACAAATAAATAGTACATGCATTGGTTACAAGTCATTAGATAATAGTATATCGTATTTATAAATATAATGCAAAATAATACAGCCAATCCAAAAAATAAGTACCGGTAGGTGCAGGCTTGGCTACTACATGTTACTATTATCATAAAATTTACCTGTCAGTCATATGTTCCAGTCGATCGATAATTTGATCTAATGACCTCAAAACTGTGTCAATTTTTAGTCTGAACCATATAAAGAATGCATTTCCATCACGGTTCTGAAAATGATCCAGCCTCTATCTAATCTTCTTTGCTTTTCTCCTTTGCAGAAATATTCTTTCTAATAAGTTATCATCTACATCACTTTCTACATTATTTCCTGGCATATCAAGCACGAACGCTCTCTTGAATATGAGTAGCCTACGCTCTTGACTGACGTGGAGTTAGTATTAATACCCTGTTGATCCAAGGTTCACCCCAAATGATTACCGGTACTGAGCCCGCTCAGGCTCATGCATCATATATTTCATTGAGAGCATATTGACTTGACATGCTCAGTTCTACAGAACACACCCTGAAGCTTCCTCATGAACAATTCATTATTTTGACTACGGAGAGGACAGCTTATTTTCCTCCTAGATATATATTACTCACTATTTTTATGCCACATATCTCAGGAGCTTGAAATATTTAATTCTGCTTAATTTGCCATGTTCTATGCCTTTTGGGAATGGCTAATATATTTTTGGTAAAGGTATGTTTTCACCGCAGACATGCGGAGGCTTACGAAAGTAGTCACTGCTTTGACTAGACTACTTCCTTGGAATCAGGAAGCCATGCCATGCACGCATCACACAGTTTTGATAGTCCGCTGAAGCTGGACGCTTGTGTCGATTGTCCGTCTGATAGACGATAGGCACACGAAGACCCCACATTTGGGAAAACATTCATCTACAGCCATCGAGCTGAAACGAACGATTTCAATAACGCACAGTACTACTTTAGGCTCAGTAAAGCCAGAGCTCTTTTTATGTTAATAAATATATGTTAATCGTGTGAAAACTGCGATTTATCACCGACCACGAGGACCGTCTGCAGTCAGACGAGGGTAACATTCTATATTATAGAAGTGAAATATTAAGTTGACGACAACGTCGTGTAGCCCAGTGTGTGCTACGGTACAATTGCAGTACGATAAACCTATTTATCGATTGTACGCAATAGTGATTACCCAGATTCATTGTGATTTAAACCTAGTAAAATCAGTGTTTGATTTACCACGTGCTGGTAAAACAGAATATGTGGCAGGAAAAGCAGAGTATTTGAACAACCTGCAATTAATAGAGCCAGTGAGCATTTCATTATATTTTACACTAGAATCAGTGAATATTTTTCCAATCACGATGATTAACGTTATGCACCACCTGCTGATATTTCTACAACCATACTGTGAGAAGATGATGGAGGAGTAATTTACCATGTGAGGGTAACTCCAACGGAATACGTCAACACCTTGGAATTGTCCAGCCGACACTACTACGTACAAACCATGTACAGTTTACCAACGGATGACCACGAGGACAGGCTTAAATCCATAGCCTTACCCAGTTTTTTAATGCTTGGATCCTTGAAGGCATTAAACCCCTTACAATGGGAGTTCTGGAAGGTGAACTACCACATCATGTAACCGTGAGTCATGTAATCATTGTAAGAAGTTTGTCCAGGTCGTAGTAGTAGTGATTGCATTGTAATCTTGAGCCGAAACGCAACGATATTTGACCACTTAGGTAGAAATTGTGTGTACTCTATTTCTTTAGTAATGGGACAATATTTCAGTGAGACACCCCAAGTCCGTGTATTTTACGGCAGGTGCAATCTTCATGTATTTCAGCGAATTTTTATGTCAGAGTAAAGGACATCTTCAACTACAAGAGATGTAGATTTTGTGAAAGTAGGGGGACAGCCCATACTTAGGTCCCTTCTTTAATTTGAGAGCTCATTCACGTATCATTTTTCGGCCGACCGATGCCGTAACATTTTTGTACCATTTATTTGTCATTTTCGTGAGTACATTTTACCACGTGTAGTTCGATAGGAACGAACTCATATACTGTTATGTGGATGAACTAACCCATCTCGTATCATTTAAAACGTCACAGCAGAGGTGAGATGTTTAATTTTTGTGTTGTGGAGAATGCCAAGCCACACTTATCAAATCCTACAAGTACATAGAACTAGTGACATATCTTCAGATCTGTGCAGTCAGAATGCACGAGTGTTATCTCTTAACATTACTACTCTTTGAACATTATGCAACGTTATATCTTTTTAAAGGGAATGTAATCCAAGGAAGCACTGTTAGGGAGTGATGAAACATTGTTAGGATAATCTGTAGAGCACTACAGGACTTTATTTCGTGCTCCTACAGGTTATAAAATGATCATTTCAAAAGCACTACTCTTTGCTATGCTAAAATGAGCTGCACGCGACGCAGATAGGCTTGCTTGCGCCCAGCTGAGAACCGGTTTGCCCGAGAAACAAAAGTGAGACGACACTGAATGACTACTTTTTTGTTTGCTACATTATGTCACGAGCCTTGGAAATTTGAAGGTTAGAGGTATTAATAACCATGCTATGAGAGCTGCTTAGAGAGCTGTCAACACCTGTTATTGTTATGAAATCGCGGAACGCACGCCGATGCGAATTCCTTAAATGTTTTTGCCGACGACTTTGATCGCCTGGCTCGTAGTAGTAAGGTTTAAAATATCATGTTAATTGACCCAGCTTTGTATAAATTAGGCTAGCCAGGGTGATTGTTGTATCCGAGAACACATTGTTTGGTATTTGGCATTAGATAAAAGTATAAATGTAATTTAAATGTGGACGTGGTACCATCCCAACCTAGGGATAGTACTTGCTTGATGTTAAATGTAAATTCTGCCGTGTCATTTTTTGTATATTTGCTACGCGTTAATTATTCATGTAGCACGTGCCTAGTTTGCTTTGCTATTCTTTTCATGTAACTAGGATTTCGCGGGGGTCATTAACGTCAAAATAGGGATGACTCATAATTGTATTTAGATTAGCGGATTAGCCGATTTCGACCCTCAGAAAAGATTAGGGGTCTTACTTGAATACATTATTCACGAATCTAACTTAAGACTGGATCTCTTTTTATTGCTAGCTTTGTTGTTTGGATGTATTTGTTTTGGGCGTCTATGACTGTTTCCGTGCCCAATGACCCAGATCCCCTGGATCAAGCCTTTCGTGCTGAGCTAGCCAACAAAGAAATGCACCCGATCCTCAGGAGTTTGGGTTCGATGGACGGGGTCTTTCGAAGTTCCATCTTTTCGGCGGATGGTACCCGAAATACCTCCTTTAACGGGCTCATACCCCTTATTTAAATGGCGACCAACCGGTGGGGAGAACTTTTGGACGGAAACCATCTGTTTCTTGTTTTGTGAGGATCGATTAATGTCATGTTTATAGGCGGTTGAACTGGACTGGTACGAATGGAGAAGTCGTACAGCTGTTTCGATAGCCACCTGGCAATCCTTGATGTCAGACTAGGGGGTAGAGCATATTGTGTTTAAGATTCATTCGGAATTTGACTTGTTAATGCTCTATCCTTAGTAAATGTAACTTGTGTTTTTGCTTGTTGGTATTTCTTACCGTGTAACGTAACTTGTTTTTCTGCGTTGAGTCCAGCAGTAGTTCGTGAAGTTTATTCACAGGAAGGCTTTCGGCTTGGACAAACTTTCCTATATTGGTGTAGTGGTTGTATTCCGGAGGTAATTCCCTCTCTTTTCTCTCAAGTACAATGATTGATGAGGAGTCGTTGAGACGAGTCCTAGATGGGATGATGACGAACATTAATGCATCATTTGCCCAGATAAGAGGTGATTTACGTGGAGTGAGAGGTGACCTAGAAGGAGTAAGAGGTGACCTATAAGGTAATACAGCGTCCCTAAACCAAGTAAGGTAAGACCTAGGCACAGTCAGGGTAGACTTAGGCCAAGTAAGAGGTGACCTAGGAAATAATACTGCGTCCCTGAACCAAGTAAGGGGAGACTTAGGTAATAACACAGCCGCTTTAGAGATTGTCAGAGGTGACCTAGGTACAGTTCGCAATGACCTAGGGGATGTCAGAGGAGATATAAATGTGGTTAGAGGCGATGTAGAGGCTTCTAATGTCACACTCAATGATGTCATGGGAGAGCTAGGCAACAATGCCAAAATTCTCAACACAACAAACACTAACTTATTGGCAAACACTGCAACATTGAATGAGGTGCGCGAGGACATTGACCACATAAGATTAAATGTAGGTGCCAACACAGTCACTTTAGTAGCAGTTAGGAGGGATGTTGAAACCAATACTACCACTCTCACTAACCTTAACACAGAGCTCAAACAGATGTGAACCGCCCTGGAAACTCAAAGGGCTGAGTCCAATGCTAACCTATTGGCACGTTTAGCATCAGTTCGTGTGGACATGGTGAGACACCACAAAGGAATTAATGAGCAGATCAATACACTAACTACCAACCTTGCGACAAACCGCACAGAGGTACAAGTCCGGTTAGATCAACTGGACACTACCGTACAGACCGTGTCTGGAGATGTAGCTACCCTTATGGAAGAGATAGCGATAGACATCGCCACCGTACACAGGGAAGCGGAAGGGCAGAAGACTCACTTTGATGTCATCATAAAGGATGTCAAGGATGACGTAGATTTCCTGCGACATAGACTGGAGAAGGTCGTGATAACAGAACACGTTAAGCTCAGCAGTAATGTCAGATTAGCAGTTCGCGACGTAGACACCAAACTACGAGGCGAGATACACAGACTCCAAGAGCAGATCAGTGATTGAACACTGCAGGCATTAGATGCACCCGCTATTGCAGAAGTAGAGGAGCGACTCAAAGCTATGGTAGGAGCTCAGCAGCAGAGCACTCCTAACACAGCTAGCTGCGAACGGAACTTGCCGAACATTGACATTTCGAGCGTGAATGCGAACACACCGCACGCAACCGCTCAAGCACAACCGACTGTTATACACAGCGAAGGCATGCAGGCTAATCCACCTGCTCCATTAAATTTTAATGCGCCAAGTTTCATACCCTTGAGACAGGTTATCCCTGGAACGAATGTTATGATTATAAGGCAGACGGATGAGCAGCCAGCACAGTTCTCTGGAACAGGAAACAGCGTAACTCCTGTAGAGGTCCTGCAGAATATGGAATCATACCTTCGAGACACGATGGTGACTCCTGAGAGAGAACTGCGAGTCATAGAACGACTACTTACAGGTAACTGGTATCGTGCCTTCAGGTACGCTTTCAGTGGGTACCAGGACTTCAGAGAAGCGTTACTTCGGACGTACTGGAGCGAAGATGTACAACAAAACATCCGTGTAGATATGTACACGAAGCGATATAGCACCAACCAACCGTCGAAGTATGCTAATTACTTCGCGACTCAGTTGTCTATACTAAGGTGGCTCCAACCACAGTTATCAGAGCCTGAATTAATCAGAACGATAACGAAGCAGTATCCGGCTGACGTCCAGAGCACGTTAATAGCCGCGAATGCCACACCATTCATCGAATGTGATTCAATTCTCCGAAGGATCGACAGCACAAACGATCAGTTCTCGAACCACAGATCGAGGGGAGAAAATCGTCAGGTTAATGTGACGACGATTGATAAAGTCTCACAGACTGCGAAACCAACTCAAGTTATTTCGGAACCCTACAGAAGAATAACCGACCTTATGAGAGACCACAGCGACAGAATGATCGTAGATACTGGGGACGTCGAGCAGAAAATCGCGACGGTAATGATAACGATCGTAGGGATGATAGGAATCGTCACGACAACCCACGGAATAGGCAGCCTGGCAATATTCGCCGTGACTACCGGTACAGTGGATGTTACCGCAGAGACCGTGATCCCAGAGGACAGCCAGATAGAGACTAGAGAGTTCGCGCTCGTGAAAGTCGAGAGTATATCCGACAGTTACAAGCGGATAGAAACGAAGAGCGAGAACCAGCTTCATCGAGGGAGATAGCTGAAATACCGGAGGAGATGCCTGTGGACGAGCAACCCAGCACCTCCGAAGGAAAGAAAAAACTTCGATTCAGAAGTAAACAAGAAGGAGACCGACCCAAGAGTCAGTGCTACTATACTGCTCTGGGAGCCATTGGCCGACGATCTCCTTGACGAACGACGAACGACGACGACTGATTTCTGCGAAGATAAACGATTATCCTGTATCATTGCTTATTGACACTGGCGCAATGATAAGCGTAATTTCTGCCGATCTTTACGCTGCCTTGAAAACGCTTACGAAGTTAACTGAGTTGCCTGTTTCGACCATTAAAGTCAGAGGAATAATTCCTAACCGGGCTGTGAAGTGCAAAGTGCAGGTATCTTGCGCACTTGAGATAAACTGTCATGTTTATGGGCACCAATTTCTAGTCTTGAAAGACTTACGTTATGAAGCTATATTGGGGGCTGACTTCATGCGGAAATACGACGGCGCAATTGACATGGGTCAAAACACCATTAAGTTCGAATCGCATGACTGCCTTCCCATGAACATAGGAGGTAACGATCCTGGATACCTTGCGGACGTTAATCCGATTTACCCTCTTGATGATAGGGAGATGAATAATATGGAGAAAGACGGCGATAATGTTGAAGGTGCGACGGAACTCGTTAATGTAAAGCTTGAGGCACTTTTAAATGAATACAGCGATATCTTCGATACGAGTCCTTGTGAAATATGAAACTTTGAATATGATCTAGTTGTTTTGGATGACACACCCTTCCAGAAAACGGTGTACACCATTGCCTAGAAACATCTCGAAGATGCCGCGCGTAAATTGAAGGAAATGGAGGCTTTGAAATTTATTAGAAAGGCACCAACCTCGTATGTCAACCCTCTGACGACTGTAGTCAAGGTTGATGGTAGCCTAAGGCTTTCTCTCGATGCTAGGGCCTTAAATAATTGCCTGGCGCCCGAGCAAGGTAGACCGCCAAAGATACGTGAAATTCTGAGACGATTTAAGGGGAAACGATACTTAAGTTCCCTGGACTTAGTCCAATCGTACTATCACATTAAGTTATCTGAGGAAACCCAAAACTATACTGGATTCTTGTTTGAGCAGACTACTTATGTCTTTTGCAAATTACCATTTGGCTTAAAGAATGCGGGAGCTGCTCTGATACGCGCTCTGGATGTTAACTTGACACCGGAGGTTAAGGAAAAAATAGTATGCTACGTGGACGATATTGTAATCGCATCCGAGACGGAGGAGGAACACTATGATACTCTTCGCCTTGTGTTCCAGAACCTACGGGAGGCCAACTTTAATGTCAACCGAGAGAAGTGTAAGTTCTTTCAGAGCGAACTTAAAATTGTTGGACATATTATTAGTGGAGATGGTTACAAGCCTAACCCATCGAAAATTCAAGCGATTTCTGCATTTCCAACTCCAACTAAAGTCAAGCACGTGAGGCAGTTCTTAGGTGTTTTGCAAGTTTTTGCAGAACATTGCCCGAAGCATTCGGAGACTGTGGCTCCATTACAGAATCTGCTGAGAAAGAATACAAAATGGTTCTGGACTGCTGAGTGTAACACTGATGTTATTGAAGCTAAGCAGATGTTGGTGGACAGCAGTACTTTGGAGAATCCCGATTATAGTCACAACTTCATCATGGAAACTGACGCTTCCGCTGTGGGAATTAGCGCTATCCTGCTGCAGGAAGATGACAACCGTCAGCGCCACTATATTGCTTTCCTTAGCAGGCGACTTAGACCTCACGAGAAGAGCTATTTCACGACTGAGATAGAAGCTCTTGCGATCGTATACGCCCTGGAATATTGACGTAAATTGTTATGGGGACATCGCATTGTCATTAGGACTGACCATCATGCACTGACGTTTATCATGAAGACAAGACTGGCGAGTGACAGAATAATGCGTTGGACGCTATACCTCCAACAGTTTGACATTACTATTGAACACCGTCCTGGGAAAGAGGACTTTCTCGCTGATATCCTTAGCAGGAACCCAGATGCATAAGTTCACGCCATAGACATCGAGGGAGAATGTGAGGAGTATCTTCGAAGGTTGCGATACTTACCAGAAGGCCAGAGACGTGATGAAGAGCTCAGACGCATCATACGTTTCCTTGAACGAATGATGGACGCTCAGGATCCTGATTATGCGAGGACCGCTTCGTATCAAACGACTGCGTGATGTATCGGAGGGTATTGCATCGTTTCGTTGACCCTGACCACACTCAACATCGTGCTGTTGTGCCACGAAGATATCAGGACACAGTTGTAAACATGGTTCATCTTGCCATAGGCCATGGTGGGACAGATAAGACTACTGCCACCATCCGTGAGTCCTTTGACTGGAAAGGCTTAGGAGTTTCTGTAAGACGATGTTTACGTGCTTGCGACGCATGCCAGCGTAACAAGTACTCGTCACATCTCTTAAAGGAACCACCGAGACAAATTTTACCTACACAGCCTAGGGAACTTTATGCCCAGGATATTTACGGGCCTATCCCTAAAGCTCGCCGTGGGAACCGCTACGTTGTAGTAATCATCAATATATTCAATAAATACACGATGTTGCACCCCATACAGAAGGCGACCACTCATCAGATAATTCAGCGACTGAGAAGACAGGTGATACCGGAGGCAGGGAAGCCTCGTTTCTTGTTGACAGATCACGGATCACAGTTCACATCAGCTGAATTCGCCACTGCAATGGACGAGCTTGAAATAGGACACGTACTATCTTATATTCGCCACCCAGAAAGCAACCCTGCAGAATGGGTGATGGATAATATTGCCAAATTTAGCCGCCTATATTGCCAAGCAGAGCACTGGAGATGGACCGAAGTACTAGTTGTTATCGCCCGATGTGTAAATTCCACCGTGCATGAAAGCACTGGGCAGATCCCCATGGTTATCCACATGAACCAAGCACCTGTTCGCGTGTGGAACAGAGTTCTTACTACACCGCCTTGTTTGCAACCATCGCATGCTAGCAGAATTGAAGCTGCACGCGACACCATGAATCTGAAGGCTCAGAAGCGCTTGAGAAGAATGCGAAATAATAAATTTCCAGATCCACTTGTTGTGGGTGACAGAGTGTTAATTCGACGCCAAGGAATATCTAACCCAATTGACAGGGTGTACAGTAAATTTGTTAGTTTGTACTATGGGCAAAACCGAGTCCTAGAGGCTCTGAACAATGGCAGTTATGTTATTGGAGACCTGCGTACTGGCGAAAGGTTGGGAAGCATTAACGCAGCGAATCTCAAGATATATTATGATCACTAGAATGGTTTGATGGAAAATAAAAATGCGTATCCCACACTTTTATTTAAAACAACGGAGGGATATATGAGCCCGCTCAGGCTCAGGCATCAAATATTTATTTGAGAGCATATTGACTTGACATGCTCAGTTCTACAGAACACACCCTGAAGCTTCCTCATGACCAATTCATTATTTTGACTACGGAGAGGACAGCTTATTTTCCTCCTAGAGATATTAATCACTATTTTTATGCCACATATCTCAGGAGCTTGAAATATTTAATTCTGCTTAATTTGCCATGTTCTATGCCTTTTGGGAATGGCAAATATATTTTTGGTAAAGGTATGTTTTCACCGAAGGCATGCGGAAGATTATGAAAGTAGTCACTGCTTTGACTAGACTAATTCCTTGGAATCAGGAAGCCTTATGCCATGCACGCATCACACTGTTTTGATAGTCCGCTGAAGCTGGACGCTTGTGTCGATTGTCCGTCTGATAGACGAAGGCCATTATAGGCACAAAAAGACCCCACATTTGGGAAGACATTTATCTAGAGCCATCGAGCTGAATCGAACGATTTCAATAACGCACAGTACTATTTTAGGCTCAGTAAAGCCAGTGCTATGTTTATGATAATATACAAATGTTAATCGTGTGAAAACTGCGATTTTTCACCGACCACGAGGACCGTCTGTAGTCAGACGAGGGTAACATTCTTTATTATAAAAGTGAAATATTAAGTTGACGACATCGTCGTGTAGCCCACTGTGTGCTACAGTACAATTGCAGTAAGATAATCCTATTTATCGATTGTACGCAATAGTGATTACCCAGATTCTTTGTGATTTAAACTTTGTAAAATCAGTGTATGATTTACCACGTGCTGGTAAAATAGAATCTGTGGCAGGAAAAGCAGAGTATTTGAACAACCTGCAAATCATAGAGCCAGTGAGCATTTAATTATATTTTACACTAGAATCAGTGAATATTTTTCCAATCACGATAATTAACGTTATGCACCACCTGCTGATATTTCTACAACCATACTGTGAGAAGATGATGGAGGGTAACTCCAACGGAATACGCCAACACCATGGAATTGTCCAGCCAACACTAGTACGTACAAACCATGTACAGTTTACCAACGGATGGCCACGAGGACAGGCTTAAATCCATAGCCTTACCCAGTTTTTTAATGCTTGGATCCTTGAAGGCATTAAATCCCTTACAATGGGAGTTCTGGAAGGTGAACTACCACATCATGTAACCGTGAGTCATGTAATCATTGTAAGAAGTTTGTCCAGGTCGTAGTAGTAGTGATTGCATTGTAATCTTGAGCCGAAACGCAACGATATTTGACCACTTAGGTAGAAATTGTGTGTACTTTATTTCTTTAGTAATGGGACAATATTTCAGTGAGACACCCCAAGTCCGTGTATTTTACGGCAGGTGCAATCTTCATGTATTTCAGCGAATTTTTATGTCAGAGTAAAGGACATCTTCAACTACAAGAGATGTAGATTTTGTGAAAGTAGGGGGACAGCCCATACTTAGGTCCCTTCTTTAATTTGAGAGCTCATTCACGTATCATTTTTCGGCCGACCGATGCCGTAACATTTTTGTACCATTTATTTGTCATTTTCGTGAGTACATTTTACCACGTGTAGTTCGATAGGAACGAACTCATATACTGTTAGATGGATGAACTAACCAATCTCGTATCATTTAAAACGTCACAGCAGAGGTGAGATGTTTAATTTTTGTGTTGTGGAGAATGCCAAGCCACACTTATCAAATCCTACAAGTACATAGAACGAGTGACATCTTCAGATCAGTGCAGTCAGAATGCACAAGTGTTATCTCTTAACATTACTACTCTTTGAACATTATGCAACGTTATATCTTTTTAAAGGGAATGTAATCCAAGGAAGCACTGTTAGGGAGTGATGAGACATTGTTAGGATAATCTGTAGAGCACTACAGGACTTTATTTTGTGCTCCTACAGGTTATAAAATGATCATTTCAAAAGGACTACTCTTTGCTATGCTAAAATGAGCTGCACGCGACGCAGATAGGCTTGCTTGCGCCCAGCTGAGAACCGGTTTGCCCGAGAAACAAAAGTGAGACGACACTGAATGACTACTTTTTTGTGTGCTACATTATGTCACGAGCCTAGGAAATTTGAAGATCAGAGGTATTAATAACCATGCTATGAGAGCAGCTTAGGGAGCTGTCAACACCTGTAATTGTTATGAAGTAGCGGAACGCACGCCGATGCGAATTCCTTAAATGTTTTAGCCGACGACTTTGATCGCCTGGCGCGTTGTAGTAAGGTTTAAAATATCATGTTAATTGACCCAGCATTTTATAAATTACTCTAGCCAGTGTGATTGTTGTGTCCGTGAACACATTGTTTTGTATTTGGCAGAACGGAATGAATGTTCGCCTTACCCTTGGTTTATTCCGGCGTTCTGGAGCTATGCTCAGACGACCGATGTGCCGCGCGCAGTTGGTGTAAGACGCGCTAACCTGTGTTATTTTTTGTCTTGTTGAAGTCAAGGTATTTGAGTGAATCTCCAGTGATTTCACCTATTGCAGCCTACAACTGGTGTCATTAATACAACCATCTAAACCATATTTAAACCTACAACCTTAATCAAAGCATAATTATCCTAAACCAAGGGATTAATTATTATAAATAATTTACTGCTATAATTTTCCAACCATTTGCTTGTTGTTAGCGACACCGTGACATCAATCCATTTCCATTTGGGAGACGACTTTTAAATGAGCTGGCACTACTTGTATCGACGACATTGGATCTACGGGACCGATAGTCAGTAACTTGCGGCCCGCGTGATCTGAAGCTTGTAAGACGCAATTGTAATTGCGCTTTGCCAACGTAACTTACGTGCCTGAGATGACGATTGACTACAAACAGTATGTCAATTCGCGGAGGTAGGCTAGCATAAGATTGTTTACTTTATTCCCTAGTGCATTTATTCCCATTGTTTCCTTCTTAGACGTAAGAGTGTTTATGCAATGTTTTTCTTGATAGTCAGTGGTCAAACTATCATTAGCTTTGGTAGTAAGCATTTGTTTACGACGCATCTCGTCTTAATACTTTCGTTCACATAGGCATTAGATAAAAATTATAAATGTAATTTAAATGTGGACGTGGTACCATCCTAACCTAGGGATAGTACTTGCTTGATGTTAAATGAACATTCTGCCGAGTCATTTGTTTGTAAATTTGCTACGCGTTAATTATTCATGTACCACGCGCCTAGTTTGCTTTGCTATTCTTTTCATGTAACTAGGATTTCGCTGGGATCATTAACGTCAAAATAGGGACGACTCATAATTGTATTTAGATTAGCGGATTAGCCGATTTCGACCCTCAGAAAAGATTAAGGGTCTTACTTGAATAAATTATTCACGAATGTAACTTAAGACTGGATCTCTTTTTATTGCTAACTTTGTTGTTTGGATGTATTTGTTTTGGGCATATATGACTGTTTCCGTGCCCAATGACCCAGATCCCCTGGATCAAGCCTCTCGTGCTGAGCTAGCCCACAAAGAAATGCACCCGATCCTCAGGAGTTTGGGTTCGAAGGACGGGGTCTTTCGAAGTGCCATCTTTTCGGCGGATGGTACCCGAAATAGCTCCTCTAACGGGCTCAGTACATATAAAAGATAATGTAGAAACAGCAAGCATACCATAAAACAGAAACTCATAAGCAAAGAAAGTAGGAGCTGGTGGGATTCGAGCCGCAAAAAGATGTGATTCATCGTCGTGAGTCCGACACAGTGTAACGTGTTTTTCGAGGGGTTTTATGCAACTGGCATAAGTCAGTAGGAAGCCATTCTATATTTATTTACGCGGCAAATTGTTCAGCCAAGAGAATTTTTCATGGTAATTTATTATTATTATTAATTTATTATAATTATTATTAAGGTATTTTCGGAGCATTTTATAAAAATTATTAGCATTCAGATAGGTTTTCTATGTCTTAGAAAACGCTATCAAGCAAATTATTACGAACGACGATATCATAGAAAATTATCTGATTACGGAATTTTACGGAGTTTTCGTCAGTTAGGGTATTTGAGAGACATGACTCACTGGGAATTCGAATACAAGCTGATTCCTGTCGAGAAGTATTACGCAAGGTCTAGAAAAGACGAATTGTTGGAACGGAAAACGACTTCTCCCTCTCGCGCGCCGAGTGTAATGAGGCAGAGGAGGGGAACTGGCGGCGTGCTCAGCCAATCAGTGAGGACGACGTAAGCTAGATGTCGGTACCATGGTGGGGGAGCCAACAGGTGCATATATCGTTCGACGCGCCGTGAAACGAGGACTATCTGTGAAATACTTGAGGAGTATGGATGCGCGAGCGAGTCGCTCCGATGTTCAGTGGAGTTAGGGACAATCTGTGTAGAACTTGCAGAGTACGGTCGCAAGTGCGTGTCGCTCCGATGTTCAGTGGAGTTAGCGACGAACGTTTGTAAAACTTGGTTGTACGAGTGTTTGGGTCCGAGGTACGGACCATAGAATTATCTAATCTACCAGAATATCATCAAATTCCGACGGAGATGACGACGTCCAGGAGACTGTGGGAAGCTCACAACATCATCAAGAACGAGGGAAATGCTTTGGCAATTTCCAGTGGTAAGCGCCAATGACGCAGAAATACGCAATCTCTCATTTTTCTTTGTTTTACATTTCATATTTCAGTAACTTCATAGCTTGGAAATAAGAGTAAAATCAATTTATCAGACTCCGTTTTCACGTAATTTTCTATCGGTAATATTAAAATCGCAACGCTCCAATTTAAATTTTATACTTATTATTATTAATTTTGCTATACTTGTTTTATATAATAAATTCATTTCTTTTACAATGCAATCTTTGCTTTCAGTAGGTAGCATTAGATATAGACCAATTCCTTCTCCTGATACAATTGTTTGTTGGGTTAATGATCAAATCATACCACGATCTGAGTGAATAGAGTCTTGAATGTGTTCTGCCAGAGCTAGACGTTGTTAAATACAAATTTAGATTTCAACATTGCATTGAGGTCTTGGCGCCCATTAAAACAACATAGCTTAGGCAAAGGTAAACAGTTACATTTCTCACCCAACAGTAAGGAGCTAGCAAAACGTTTCATTTGTCGCCGACAACTTGGGGCTGAAAACCTAATAACATTTGTGGAAGGAGAAGGGTATATATTTCTGTGCCTGTATTTTGGGGGTTATTTGTCTGTATCAGTGTATATCATTATGGGGGATGAGAAAGAAAGACAGATGAGGTTACGTAGTGGTCATCAACGGGAGAGTGATGATACGAGCAGTATGTCGAGTGATGGTAGTACCGGGGTAGCGGAGGTAAATCCCGATACTGAAACAGGGAGTGTAGGCGGCCAACCAGAATTAAAAACTTTACTTCTCGAGTTTATGTATCAGAACAAAGTTAGTAGTGATGCCTTAAATGCAAAGTTAGAACAGAATAACGCTAAACTAGAACAAAACAGTAGGGAAAATAAAGAGAGTAATAGGGAATTGAGCGATAGTTTAAACGCCAGATTAGAACAAAACAGTAAGGAAAATAGAGAGAGTACTGAAACTTTAAACGCTAAATTAGAACAAAACAGTAGGGAAAATAAAGAAAGTACAGAAGCTTTAAATGCAAAATTAGAACAGAATAATGCAAAATTAGATAAGAACAACAAGGAAATTAGTGTGAAAATGGAGCAGATTAGAGGAGAAATCAGAGGTGTAATGGAAGAGAAGGTTAAAGAGATCATTGCAGATGTAGACAAGAAATTAGGAAAAGTACAGGAGGAGTTAGAAATTAGAATCAGTTCACAGGCTGAAAATTTAAAAGAACTAGTGCAACTGGAAACACAGCAGGTCAAAAAGCAATTGGGGAGAAAAATTGACAAAATTCAGGTAGCAACTAAAGAGGTTAAGGAACAGCTGGGGGGTAGAATTGATAAAGTCCACTCGCAAATATTTGCAGAAGTAAATGATTTAAGAGAGAGTAATAGAGAGAGCATTAGCAAGATTGAGGAGAAACAAGCAAAGCTATATGATAAATTAGAAGAATCAGAAGGAAACATTAAATTAACAGTAAACAGTATTGAGAGGAAGGCTGAGGAGAAAATCGCAGAATTAGAATTAAAATTAAAAGCTAGGATCAGGCAAGAAAATAGTCAGAATAGGCCTGTTTTTGTGAATAGCACACACAGGGAGGTAGAACTGGGTAAGTTCAGCAATCGACAGGGGTGCCCAATGGAGTTCATGAACACTATAGAAAATAAATTCGGGGAGAGGTTGGAAAATGGTAGTATTGAGTGGTGCCAGGTAGTTGAAATTTTAGAACAAGTGTTTGTGGGGGAAACGAGGAATTGGTTTGCTGTCTACAGAGACAAGTTTACTGATATTAATGATTTTAAAATGAAATTCTGTGAAAAGTTCTGGAATGAGGTTATTCAGTCGCAGCATCGTGAGGGAGTAGTGTGTGGTAAATATAACCCTAAAGGAAGCTCCACCATGACCGAATACTTTTTAGGGCAGGTATTAGTGTGTAAATATCTGGATGGCTTGAAGGAGGAAAGTGATGTGGTAAGGTTGCTACTTAGGCACTTTCCCTATAGGATCAAGGAGGCTGCTTGTATCCAGAATGTAAAGACTATATCACAAGTAGAAAATTTGTTAAGCACATTTGATGCACTAGGGAGAGGGGGTTATGAGGACAATTTCAATCGGAACCAGGGTAATAATAATAATAGACCTAATGAAGCCAGGCATCAAGAAGTTCAAGGGAACGGTGGCGAAGGGGCCAACGCTCAAAATAGAAATAATAATAATCAGCTATATCAGAACAGAGGAAATGGCTATGGTAATCAGTATCAAGGGAGGAACAATGATTTCAGGGGAAATCAAGGGAGGAACAATGATTACAGGGGAAATCAAGGGAGAAATTATAATGACAATAATTACAACCAGAATAGGGGTCAAGGAAGAGGACAGCCTAGTGGTAGTAATATACAGCCAAACAATGACAACACAACTCAGAACAACCAGACCAGTGCAGTAGTAACTAGTACTACGGCCAGCTGTAGCGGTTCTTTAAACGCGAACCAGGCTGCGAAGTAAGGTCAGAATCTCAGTCTGTAGCATGCCCTGTCCATACAATTATACAGGAACCCTATGACCTAAATGTAAGAAATGAATTATTACATGAACTAAATGATGAAGGTATTATTCAGGAAGTGGTTAGTAAGAGCCCCATAGTTAAATTTAACGTGTCCGAGGCGTACACAGATGTTTTAATTGATAGTGGTTGTATGAAGAGTTGCATAAGTAGTGCATTTTATGATAAAATGAAAGGAACTGGAGTAAATTTTGAGGAGATGCCAATTAAAAGCACTTTTGTTATCACAGCTGTTGGGAAGAGGTCTAAAGTAATTTCTAAGCAAGTTTTAGTAGACATTAAAATTAATAATCATGCAGAGAAGCAGATTTGTCTTGTAATTCCAAATTTAGTATTCAGTGTTATCTTGGGTTCAGAGTGGCTAAGTAGAGTGTCTGGTAACTTATGTTATGATGTAGGGAGTTTGAAATTTAAATGGGGAGATTCTGAAGTAGAAGTAGCGTTCAATGACCATATTCAGAGGAGTAGTATTGTAGGTGTGATTTGTACTTTAAATGAGATATCGCCAGCCGTAGAGCGGGGTTCTCCATGTTTTGTGGGCAGTGTGATTACGAACGGAAGTCTAGAGGACTCGTTACGTGAGGCTGCATTTCAGGGTAATATAGAGGTGGAACAATGTGTTCGGCTCTATGATGTGTTATTGTGTAATAGGAGAGTTTTTGAGGATCGCATTGGTATGGCCAATTGCTATACACATTCATTGAACGTTATTGATAGGTCAGTATTCACAGGACATAGATATCCTGTACCTTTCGCTTATCAGAGTGCAGTTGAGGCACAAATTAACCAGATGCTTGAAGATGGGATTATTGAGCACTCTAACAGTCCGTATGTTAATTCTTTGATAACGGTACCCAAGACCGACGGCACTGTTCGTATTTGTTTAGACGCTCGTTTGGTTAACAGTAGAATTAGTTCAGATCAGCTGAAATCTATGTCAATAGAGGAATTAATGCAAACATTTGAGGGGAAGAAGTATTTCACTTGTGTAGATTTGAGTTCTAGTTTTTGGCAAGTGCCACTTATGTACGAAGATAGACCATTTACAGCTTTTAGTCATAAATATAACCTTTATCAATTTTGTAGAACACCTTATGGGTTAAATAGTAGTTCAGCAGCTTTAATTAGGGCTTTAAACATCGCATTAGGGGATGACACAGGAGAGTTTGTAACCATTTACATAGATGATATGGTAATTAGTTCACGCAGTTTTGAGGAGCATCTACGTCATTTAGATATAGTTTTTCAGAAGTTAGATCAGGCAGGGTTCACTTTGAAGCTGTCTAAGTCGTCATTCTGTCAGTCAGAAGTGACATTTTTAGGTCATAGAGTGTCGAGTAGAGGTGTAACACCAGAGGAAAGTAGGGTTAATAAGATACTTAACGCAGAGGTGCCACAGAATGTTAAACAGTTAAAAACTTACCTGGGAATTTGCAACTTTTTCAGGAGGTTCGTTCTTAAATACTCAGGGTTGGTAGAACCATTCAGGGAATTGCTTAAAAGTGGGACTCGGTGGAGATGGGAGTCCAAGCATGATCAGGCTTTTAGAGCGCTGAAGGAAGGTTTTGAGAAAGCTGTAGTGCTGAAATATCCGTTAAAAGATAAGGAATATGTGGTTATGACAGATGCTTCACATATAGGCATTGCTGGAGTATTATGTCAGAAAGATGATGAGGGTAATCTGTGCATTGTATCTTTAGCCTCGCGAGGACTGACAGCAGCGGAGAAAAGATACACGATTACTGAGTTAGAGCTTTTAGGTATTGTTTTCAGTTTAGGGAAATTTAGAATGTATTTAGTAGGGGGGAAATTTGAGATCCACACAGATCACCATGCATTACTGTATATGAGGACTTGTAAACTCAGTTCTAACAGAGTTAGTAGGTGGATTCTTGCTCTGCAGGAATACGAATTCACAGTAAAATATATTAAAGGTAAAGATAACATTCTGGCAGACATGCTATCGAGGGACACTAATTTATGTAGGGATTATCCTGTGGTTAAAGCAGAGGACGGTATTTTAATATGTGCATGTGTGGACAGTAGCAACAGGGCATCGTTACAGAAACTGAGTAATATGCTAGTAGAGCAACGTGATGACGTTCATTTAAGGAAGCCACTTGCAAGGTTGGAAGCAGGTGACGCAGTAACATTTATAGTTTCCAAACGTATTGGCAAAACAGCATATGTGCTGGAGAATAGTGAGGGAAACAGATTATACGGGACGTATAATATACATAGTCTCCGAAAGTATGTGTCATAAAGTGAGGAGGTTTAGCTGGCGAGCCAGCCTATCAAATGAGTAAGTGTGGTATTGGGTGCGTGGGAGGATCTGGTCTTAAGGCAGGCGTATCAGAAGTCACACAGGGGGGTAGTATGTAAGTAAATGAGAGTTTTTAAGGTACAGGGAAATATGACGGGATTGTCGGATGCTGTTGAGCACTAAATTGTCTCGATGCACCAAGGCCATTTTGGCAGCGCTGATGGGTTCCCATTTATCTCCAAGAGATGGGGGAGCGCTTGTATAGGGCTTGTTAGCTTAAGGCGTCCACGAGATAAAAGATGGGCCATCAGAATGCGAGACAGTCCTTCATGAAACTCATACATATCAGCACACGTGATTTCTGTTTACGGCCTCGCCATGTAAGATTTGTAAGTGTGTAATTTAAGATAATATGTACAATGGTATTATTTGTGTGAGGAGAAATGGTCTGTGTTGAGAACTAGTATTAAGTAGAATATGGTTAACGGGAACTTAACAAGACAGGGCGATTACGGCACAGAAATATTTGGTGTTATATGTAATGCACATTTACTGTTTTTTTTCAGAAGTCAATATTAATATAATCTACTTCAAAGAGAGATTAAGTATTATGGTCACGAGGCGCTGCCACAATAGTGGGATCGTGTGCTCAGTGATAAGTGGAATTAAATGTCACCATAAGGAGGGGACCTCCAGTGAAATTAGGAAGTTCTAGGGTGATATAAATATATCAGAACACCTTCAATGCGTGTGATATGACATCATAAATACATAGTGCTCACACATTAATTATGTCTATTTCTCCAACATAGAGAAATTTGAGGGGCGGAAAAATCCGTGGAACACTATTCCATATGTAAAACATTGGACTGGTTGCAAAGTGCAATCCATTGTGACAACAAACTTTGACGCAAAGTGCGTGAAGAAAAAATATGAGTGTATAGATCTGTAATTTAGGGTGATTTCATTTATGTAATATGTATTTTGGATGGGGTTTATTAACGTGTCTGGGATAATCGGATAATGGACCGTCGTCACGGTAAATCATCCGATGATCCGAGGCGAATATGTAACGTGTTTTTCGAGGGGTTTTATGCAACTGGCATAAGTCAGTAGGAAGCCATTCTATATTTATTTACGCGGCAAATTGTTCAGCCAAGAGAATTTTTCATGGTAATTTATTATTATTATTAATTTATTATAATTATTATTAAGGTATTTCCGGAGCATTTTATAAAAATTATTAGCATTCAGATAGGTTTTCTATGTCTTAGAAAACGCTATCAAGCAAATTATTACGAACGACGATATCATAGAAAATTATCTGATTACGGAATTTTACGGAGTTTTCGTCAGTTAGGGTATTTGAGAGACATGACTCACTGGGAATTCGAATACAAGCTGATTCCTGTCGAGAAGTATTACGCAAGGTCTAGAAAAGACGAATTGTTGGAACGGAAAACGACTTCTCCCTCTCGCGCGCCGAGTGTAATGAGGCAGAGGAGGGGAACTGGCGGCGTGCTCAGCCAATCAGTGAGGACGACGTAAGCTAGATGTCGGTACCATGGTGGGGGAGCCAACAGGTGCATATATCGTTCGACGCGCCGTGAAACGAGGACTATCTGTGAAATACTTGAGGAGTATGGATGCGCGAGCGAGTCGCTCCGATGTTCAGTGGAGTTAGGGACAATCTGTGTAGAACTTGCAGAGTACGGTCGCAAGTGCGTGTCGCTCCGATGTTCAGTGGAGTTAGCGACGAACTTTTGTAAAACTTGGTTGTACGAGTGTTTGGGTCCGAGGTACGGACCATAGAATTATCTAATCTACCAGAATATCATCAAATTCCGACGGAGATGACGACGTCCAGGAGACTGTGGGAAGCTCACAACATCATCAAGAACGAGGGAAATGCTTTGGCAATTTCCAGTGGTAAGCGCCAATGACGCAGAAATACGCAATCTCTCATTTTTCTTTGTTTTACATTTCATATTTCAGTAACTTCATAGCTTGGAAATAAGAGTAAAATCAATTTATCAGACTCCGTTTTCACGTAATTTTCTATCGGTAATATTAAAATCGCAACGCTCCAATTTAAATTTTATACTTATTATTATTAATTTTGCTATACTTGTTTTATATAATAAATTCATTTCTTTTACAATGCAATCTTTGCTTTCAGTAGGTAGCATTAGATATAGACCAATTCCTTCTCCTGATACAATTGTTTGTTGGGTTAATGATCAAATCATACCACGATCTGAGTGAATAGAGTCTTGAATGTGTTCTGCCAGAGCTAGACGTTGTTAAATACAAATTTAGATTTCAACATTGCATTGAGGTCTTGGCGCCCATTAAAACAACATAGCTTAGGCAAAGGTAAACAGTTACATTTCTCACCCAACAGTAAGGAGCTAGCAAAACGTTTCAACAGTAGCCACTGGACCACTGCGACCCAGCGTCAATGGCTAATGACTGCGCATGTTATGCTTACGTACGTAATGTCACTGACCACACTCTTTCGTAATTTTGTGTAAATATGTGTATGTAATCACCAGGGTGCAGGGTCTTAGTACGTGTACAATGAAGTTAGAACGCACCATACTATAGGGCACTTGGATGCTCCTCCTGTGACCTTCGAGTGTACAAATGAACACATGTGACGAACAGTGGATAAATGGACTGACCACATGGTTCGTCATCTGTTGCGGACTGGTTGGCAGTTCATAGGGCGTGCGTTATCTCTAGTCCGTGCGATAGGCTACTAATCTGATAGCACTGTTTACGCACTAAGACCCCGCACACTGGTAATTACTGTGCTGCTATTAAGATTATACATTCTCATGTACATTTATGAATAGTTCACTGGAATGAAGAGTTTGCGATGATTAAATTTGGGATTTTATTGCGAATTCTCCCGTCCGTCATATATATACTGTGCCCGTTGGAGGAAGTTATCTGGTCACCACCAACCATGTATGGCCTCCCAGATGACCTCTTCCTCCGACCACATACCGAAAGAGGATTGGAATGCACTACAATAGGACTCGCCGGCACGAGACTCCTGTCCCGCAGGATCAGGTTCCCATCATGATTGTGAGTCATAAGACACCCCTGGAAATGCACCCCCCAAAATGTTACAAACTTACTAAAAGAGAGAGTTCAGACTGAAGTAAATTTCGTTGAGATATTTACTGTAGACACCAACCCCTCTCCTACAATCGGAGGGTTTAAAATCGGCTAATCCGCTATCTAAATAAAAATAAAAATAAACTAATGAATATTAACCCTCTCGAGCGGTCCTAATTACATTATAAAGAGCAAAGCAAAGCTTGGGAAAGTGGTACTAAAACTGCCATAATTTACAAACAAGAAAGGGTAATGATGTTTTGTGAAGAAACATCATGCCAGAAAAATAGTCCAACCTGGGAACAAACCTATATCATACTGGTACCATCCCCCGTATTTACAGTTATTATTACCTGAATAAGCTAAATCCTGAATTACATGAACATCGGCGCTAAGCGTCCGTGTTGAAAACAAATACACTAGTTATGACAGTCATTTGAATAAATTATAAAGATTACAATCATAGCTGTACTACAATTACTACAGAAGAAAACAGTAGGGTTTACATTGGGATTATACACACAATAAATAAGTGAACACTTAGACAGGTATTCTTATTTGCCTGCCTACGGCAACATGGAGAACTGTTTGTTCCCATTCGTCATCTAGCGTGTGAATGGAAATGATTAAATACACTGTAATAAAAGCGTTTCACCAGCGAGATTACTCGACCCTCCAGTTAATAACCTCTGGTCAGCGTCTGGGCTCCTGTCAAGTCTTAAGTGTTGTATTTCTCTAAATCATTCCTTCAGGAATGTCTCCTATCAACTGCATTTCATTGGTCCTCCGGTAGGTAAGCGGAATCAACGTTAAGCAGCTGTTGTTATTTACCCGAAGTTTTAAACAGCGTCGGTTTAGTAGAATGAGTTTTCATGATTTATAAATGTCTATTATTACCATCGTAGTTTATGAGTAAATTAATTATGGAGAATGACCAACTATGCAAGGCTTTCGGACCAAAAATAAAGCACAACGAAGTGCACGTCACCTTAAAATAAGGCACTATCTGATGTTATACCATGCACTGGTGAAAGTCACAAAGTACACGCGACCTCTGCCTGCTACAATAACACAATCTTATAAGGCATAGTCGTAAATTACGAGACGTGTAGATGGGCAAGCCACTACCGTCTTGAGCTCTAAGTGTCTCCAATATAATAAAGTATAAATCAGGTCCACAAATAACACAACTACCGGACGGTCATTCAGAGCCCCGTCGAACCCTCCGAGAAGTATCTCAACGTGTCACTCAGTCTGATCACGCGAGAGGTAACCTCAGCAGTCAAACCCAATTTGAATCTGCTGGCATGCACCAAAAACTAGGTTACCAACCTATTATCATCGTATCAACACACGGCAAAAATCTATCACGCAAAGTGAGAACAATAGCCTGAATTATCCAAAAGTCTGGTCCATTCATAAGAATTACTCTGGTTATACTCATTACAATAGAAGAAACATACATCATTCGCTTACAATGACTTGCGAAGAGAAAAATATAACAGGTATCATGACTCTCTGGTCACCTTGTATTCAGAACTGCTGTTACGTAACCTACATTCCAATCGAGCGCCAAGAATGTCTCGATAAATGCTCCCTTTAAAAAATGCAAATAAAGCTGTGTCAATGGGTCGCAGTCTCACTGGGAAACTCCACGAGGCAGCTGGGAAATATAACTGTGATTTAACTTTGAGCGCGGACACCTGTCACCGTGTCTAGCTCGAGTAAGTGTCTGTCATTGCACGTGAATTCATTGCATTAGCAACGTCCATCATAACATTCAGTCAAATCCGTAGATTCCAAAAGATAATGCCCACAGTTCTAACCCATTACATTTGACAATAGTATAACATTATTCCTTGTACACTTGAGGCGTTCTAGTTAGCCTTTAAGAGTTATTTACAAATATGTGCTGGCCTTCAAAGAAGCCAAAGAGTAGCGAAGTGAAGAGATGCCTACTCCATAATGTATTTGCGAACATATTCCACATCACTGCGGAATGTTGTGTATACAAGAATATCGTGCACTTGGCACGTAAAAGTTTATAAATGTTTAACAAACCCCTACACCTAGGGTGTCAATTGCAACTGATACGTTTAAAGTGTAATCCGGGGTTCAGAGTGAGTTAAAGACTACAGCACTCAATTACACCATTCTAATTCTGCTTGAATCTTACAGTTCTGGTTCTAAGGCCATAGAAAAATTATATACAATAATAATGTGGATGAGTTATCTTCTCTGCATCCAGAACGATACTCCCGCAACAGTGGCGTACAAAGATTTTACATTATGGGGGTTTTCAAAAGATGATTATACATTCAGCGACAGCTGATTATTGAAGATTATAGCTCCAAGTCAAAAATCAATTTCCATCTTGTGGAATACACAAAAGTACAATTCTGCTCCCGGGCTGAGCCCGTGAGGGTGGGTAACTCTGGAACCAAGCCAGCACAAAGCGTGCGGAAGCTCATGTAAGTGAAATCCGCCATCAGTGGCGGCTAGAAAAAGAAATGAAGACCTACCTAAAATGACTGTTATGCTTACGGTTGCTAAAACTAATCCAGCCCTGATCCATAACCATACAAGAAGACATTTATCATAACTCACGGCGACAGTTGTTCACCTCTGCCTTGCGAGGCATTGTTTGAGGGGTCCATCCTTTGATCCGGGAGTTTGGCAAGGATTGCAACTCCCAGGCCATGGTCATAATAATTCTCGTATCGGCTTCCATCCTGAGGTGTTGTTAGGTTGTCAATGGCTCCTTCATACAGTGGCTTAAGCCCTCGTGGTCTTCATAGTTGAATAGGCAATAGACAGCACGTGGATAACTTTAAGCATCTTGAAGTTCTTGTAGAGAATGCTGACATCAGGTGGGAATTCACTCATTCTATGAGCGGTTTCACTTCTCAAAACTGGCTTTGCACTTGTGCAAGCTATGAACAAAATTTACCATGTGCTTGCTTTTCAGAGAATCTATTCTTTCAACACAGATTTTACACTCACTTGATATTGCAATCACTATTATATCGGTGCAATCTGTCGTGTAAAATATCGGCCTTTGCACGGCGCAATTATTCCTTGTGGAATTATTAATTTGTTAATGAATAGCACTGAATATTATTGATATTTCGAGCACTTCGGAGAATTTTGTCCGTACACGATTTTCACCATGTGGCGCGACGTTCAACATGTGCTTCTGGCACTAAAATTGTAAATTCTCTGTTTTCGTAGAAATATTTCACTCCCGTGATTAATACTATAATAAGACGATCGCACAAGCACTTAAGTGCCAAAAATATACTGGATGTCGTAATTCTTCTTGGATCACGGACACGTTGGTCCTTAACAAAGACTGATGCATCCTCGGTCTTCACGACCGGTCAAAATATAGGTCTTGCTGCGTCAAACGCACTACAGGGTTGTGATCTTGCCTAGAATGGCAGGTTCCGGCTTCGACAACTGTCGTAGTCATTTAGCGATTATTTACATGTGCTTCGCGTTTCTGCGAGGATATACCTTGCACATTACCTAAATTCAAGAAATACTATGCCAATCTAAAGTGGCTTATAATGCAGAGTTACATAATATGATTTATCCAAATATGCACATCTTTAATCTTGTGGAAAATAATCCAGTCATCCAAGCGAAGTCAAAAGATCTCCTGAAGCTGAGGCAAGCTTCTGGGATGCGTTCGGTAACTCTCAGTTGTAGTATTCCATGGTTCTCTCAAAAACTATCACCAGCATGAGCATAGACGGGCTCAATAATTGGTATAAGAAGATAGGCTGCCATTCCATACCCGGTGATGGGAGGATGAAATGCACCTTAACCAATCCTCCGCAAAGGGGATTTCGACGGATTGTAAGTTATGGGATTGACATATTAGGATAAGGGAAGCATATGTGATAGACCAAAGTTTGACATTTTTCTTGGTTTATTCTCCTTTTTTGACAGAATATAATTGAAAGTTAACAAAGCTGAAAAAGTTAGTAAAAAGGAGTACGCCAATAAGCGTAATAATGAAGTTACACTTTGAGAATAAAGACCTCTTAATTGACTCGAGGAGGTTGAGATGCAATTAAGAACAATTAATACTCTAATATAATGTTTCAAAATGTGAGGGTAGGCCAGCAGAAGCCCTAGACAGTTGAAAGGGTTCATAAAATTGAAATGTTCTTCTTTTTTTTTGTCACTGGCCGGTGAGGGTGGCAATGGGGCGGCAGTGGCAACTCCAAAATTGAGCTCGTTCAGGCTATCCAGAATCTCAGCGTTCCTCCCGGCGTTCTCATATTGGAATTCCCAAAGGAACTCAGTATTTGCTCCAATGAGGTGGCCGTGGCCGACACCATCACAGCATCAGAAATCAGTGGCAGTTTTTCTGGACTTTAAAGAAGAGTCCCAGGTAGGGATTCTAGTGGTGATTGAAAGAGAGCTACCTGCACTAGTTGAGGGGCTGGAACGCAGAGCTTGAAGTGAAGTCTAAACTTCAAGTAGAGTCCAGGACCGTAGCCAGCCAGAGTCCCAGACGGGATCCCTGTAGAATCCAGCCAGATCAGAATGACGATTCAGGAATGCCCCGAAGGGGCGTCACGGCAGCAATGTTCTATGGGACCTTCGACCTAAATCAGGTCCTTTATCCCTCGGTATGAATACAAATTGCCTAGTGCAGCTAGTTATCATAGAAGGCCGAATTCCTTAGAATTATGTAGGTAATTTGTGTAGGCAGTGTTTTTGGCCGGCTTGGCCCTTTTCAGGAAGGTGGTGAAAGAAGAAAAACAGAAGAATCATGGGAGTTGAAAGGTTCATGTGTGCTCCAGTTGGAGTTTGTCATTCTATTAAGGCATGTGCATGTTAGGCACAGTAACTCTACGTGTATTGATTATTGACAGGTATTTACAAATTAAGGCTTGTGCGTACTGGGCACGATATGGTTTGGTGTATTAAGTATTTACAGGTATTTACAAAATTAAGGCTTGTGCATACTGGGCACTATATGTTTAGGTGTTATAAGTATTTACAGGTATTTATAAATTAAGGCATGTGCATACTGGGCACTATATGTTTAGGTGTTCTATGTATTTACAGGTATTTACATTTTATGAAGCCTGAAAGTATTATTTACAGTAGGTTGGCTATGTACATAGTTTTGCGGTACTTAGTGTACTGTGTCTTTTATCTCACAGAATGAGCGTCCTGGGGTGTCTTCGTTCGTAGAAGGCATTCTCGTCCATATCGTGGATGGCCCTGATGAGTGGATTCCTAGTTCCTGTCTGCTTTTCATAGAATTTATTCGATGCGTGGATGATATTCTCTTTAACAGTACGGTCGTTTAGATATTGTCGCACAGTCTCATTCGTGTCTAGCCAAGTGGCGTCGGCGACCAGTCGGATGACACTTCTGTTTTATTGGAGCGTCTGGATTGCAGTGACTCGGGCTGTTCCCCTGGCAGGGGCCGCATACAGCATAACCGTGCGGATTAGCATTTTGTAAAGCAACAGTTTATTGTGCTCGTTAAGTGTAGACTTTCTGCAGATCAGTGGGAAGATGTGGCCTATGGCATGTTTGGTTTTTAGTAGGACGCTCTCAATGTGGCTCGTGAAGGTGAGTTTCTCGTCCAGTATGACGCCGAGGTATTTTGCCTCCTTTGACCACTCCACGTCAGTGGCATAGAGATTTAGTTTGGTGGTTGGTCTCTGATCCCTCCTGGTTGTGTGCATTACTGCTACTGTCTTGTTAGGGTTCACCTTTATCCTCCATAGGTCTAGCCATTTTTGGAGAGTGGTGAGTGCTTCCTGGACTTGAGCCGTGGCGACTGTAGCCTTATAGGAGTCAGCTGTGATCAGAGTGTCGTCCGCGAATAGGGCTATTTTTGTACCAGATGTGCGTGGGATGCCGTGCACGAATATTAATGGGCCAAAGATGCTGCCCTGAGGGACGCCTGCCTTAAATTGCTTGTGCTGCGATTCTGCGACATTTAGTGACAAGTAGAATGTCCTGTCTTGAAGGTAGCTGGCCAGTAGCTTCCAGTAGGTGTCGTCAATATTGAGTCTGCGTAGTTTGAGTAGCTGCCCTGCTGTCCACACTCGGTCAAAGGTCTCTGCTATGTCGAGTAAGACCATGGGGCGGGCTCTCCTGGTGTTTGGTGTTTTAGTTATTACGTTGATGATTCGAATGAGCTGCTGGGTTGTTGAGTGCTCTGCTCGAAAACCGAATTGCTCATTTGGTATTGCATTCTGAATGGCCTCGGATTCTTGGAGACGTGTGTAGAGCAGTTTTTCAAATAGCTTTCCTAGGCCGTCCAGGAGGCTGATTGGTCTATAGTTGGCTGGGTCGGTGTGGTTTTTATTAGGTTTGGGGATTGGAATTATTTTCGCAATTTTCCACTTCTTTGGAAAGTATCCTAGGTTGAGTGCTGCGTTCAGTATAGTTTCCGGCTGAGTCCGGGAGTTCCTTCAGTATTCTGTTTGGTACTGTACCCGTATATTCGAGAGGCGGTCCGTCAGATATCCGAAGCACCGCTGGATTTGTAGACCCTGAGTGCTCCGGCTCAAATACTAGTCAAGAATCCACCCCAACATGAACCTCAAGAATATACGTAGCGGGAAATACGATGAAACTGTGAATTACAAATATGCACTTGGCTCAAAGTAGAGCACCTACCTTGCATTCTCGGGGATCTCGTGGTCAGCTTCTGGACCTAAAAAGGGTTTCACAGTTGCATCTCTTTATATCTAAAATAAATCGAAACGACGCGGCGTCTAACAAAAATAAACAATTTAATAACAAAAAGTAAACTATATCTAAACATTCATACACTTAATAAAACGTACACCCATTCTCACCTCTTCACATCTTCGCCACTGACACTCCTGTGCTCCACGAACACTGTGACAAAATCTTGGGGCGGCTAAAGCCTATTACAACAAGCTAAAACAATTAAAACCCCCAGCGTGTTTCACACTCTTGCGGCACGCTCCGCTGGACACCTGGGTCCTTGCCGCGCGCGACTCAAGCCACGTGACCGATTATATAATCCAGCCCGTTACAATCTCCAACACCGGCTGATCCATTCATTGACTCTGTTGACTAGCAACATGTCGACCCATTTATGTGGCGGTGCCTTGGCCTTAGCTGGAAAAACGAGTTCTTAAAAAGACCCTCGCTTGTCTCCCTTGACAGAGAATGCACACATCTGTCACTAACAAGCAACGTTATAAAATCTGATTTACGCCAGACAAAAACGCAAATCTCTCATATTTCCTACATGTTAACAAAGTGAAATTTCCACACACTCTTCCTTTCCCTCCCTCGCGTTGTGATACCCCAACGGAGTTGGTTTCATGCACACTGAACAATAAACAAACCGCATTCAACCACATCGACTTTCATATGCTAACCACTATACTAAATCATCAAATAACTTCCTAAACCTAACACATTATACCCTCGATTGAAAAGTAATGAAATTTAACAACCAATGAATTTAAAACACATTCAATAGCATGAGCTATTATCAAGATAAAAATGTAATGTATATTTACACTCGATAAAAAGCTCTGATCTCGCATCAATGCCAATTGCAATTTAATGGGATCCTCACAATTCTCCATAATTTCAGAAATACTAGCACTTATACTCAATTCTGGTCTGTCGTCAAAATAAGTCAAATATATTCGACCAGCAAAGGTTAAAATACGTATTTACATAAAAGTTAATAAGAGTAAACGTAACAGACATCAATATCCAATTTCCCGTCTAAATTTCAGCTGTGACCCTATTATCTTCACTTATCCAAAGTCGTGTTTGAAATAAAAGGAGTTCTACTAACTCACCTTATGCCTTGCCAAAAATAGTCTTGCCCATGCAATGACTGTATTATAATGCGGAAACTCCTTCGCTAAAAACCTTTCGTATGCCAAACTGCACTCGGAATTACAAACATATAAACCACTATCAAAAGGTTATCATCTTCACTTCCGAAAAACTGGCATTCCTTAAAAAGGGCATAATTCCTCAGCGTTGTCAAACCAACCGCTGGTATAACAAACAATAACATCAGTTGTTAATCCATTAATCTATACATGTCAACGACCTTTGGACTAAGCGTGAAAGACCTCCACACAATTACTTTAAAAACGTAACTAGGATATCTCTAAACTGTTACGTATACATTTAATAAAAATACTGTACTGTTACTCCATACTTCTGGTTTCACTTTCACCGATGAAGGAATATCATGTCTACAATGTGACATTATAGGCTAGTACCCATCGTGAATACATAATCACAAAAATTATTTTTGTGTGTTCGATAACGATCAATCTCGTCGAGGTAATCAAACTAGAACTTCCCTAACGTCGGATGATAAAGTCCTTCCAAGAAGATTATATTCTCAAATTATTTTAACCGACTGAAAGATCATAGCTTTCTTCAATAAAACATACAGTTAGTCATATTCGTATTATCTCCATTCTGAACGAATGTCTATGAGTTCTAACGATAATCATCGTTTCCACGTTAAAAGTTTCTCTCCAATACGATGCTAAGATCGTTACGATGCTGTGATATTTCACAATATATCACCATTTCTTTCTTCTCTCTTGATGTTACTTCATGACGAACAAGAAACCCAAATTAAACAAATAAATTAATTTAATTGGTAACATAGACGAAAATGTCTATCACCTGAATTCAAAATGAATTCATAAACGTCGAAAATACATTACTGTTCCTTATAGGAAATGACAAAATACTAATTCCTCAAACAAGTTAAAAATCTCAGTTCAGAAACTGGATTGCAAACAAACAATTATAAAAACGTTGAAAGACGAACACTACAAATGATCTCGAAGAATAAAATGTCTACACATGGAAGACATAAATATTGTGACGAAATATGGATAAAGGACTTGCTCTAGAATGCCACTATAATGCTCTAACTACAAGTTTAATGAACACAGCTACCTTGTCTGGGAGTCTAGAAGTTCAAATAGAGTATTATAAAATACTCAGTTGTTCCGTCCTTCAAGGATCCGGGTTGGATCCTAGTTCGTCTCCGAGAACTCACGACCTCAGGAAAGGAACGAATTCCCCTACTGGAAAACAGCAAGCTCCGACCGGGACCGAACTGCGGACCGCCAATGATCATCTTATTTGTGACCGGGTATACCCTGGACCTCTTGATAGTCTTCATGTCTCTTCCTAACTCCGTCATGGTACAGTTTCATCAAAACAACGAGAAGTATCGAAAGTTCAGCTTCACGTTCCGAAATAAATTTGAAAAGGAAGTCGTGGACCTCACTCGTATAATGAATATTCATAGAGATGGAGTATGAATATCTTTCTGTAGTCGCTGGTGTTAACATCGAGCTCATGTTTGACGATAATGCACCAGAATGGTTGTACATAACGTCTCATGTTTGCTCGTAAAGTAGACAGTCATGAAGAAACTCCTCTAATGAAGTTCCATCGTTGACTATATTGCTTCTATCTGCTTGTATTCCTGGCGCACATACTAATTTAGTCCATAATTATATCCATATTATAAGACTTAATAATGTTCTTCTGTTGAGAATACACCGTCATCATACTGTTGTTACCATAAAGATCCTCACTAGCAATGCTAATAATCACTGTTACTCACGTGAATCTGTGCATTCACTGTAGTCTTCTCGGACAAAAGTGTTTTATAGCGCTGGATTCAGACACTTCTAACTCTTCACAAAATGTTTATATCTCCCAAAATATTCTTCCGAATTCAATAAAAGTTCGTAATATACTTCACAAGATTGTATGCTATAATCTGTAGTAGAAATAATGTTTCTGAAGTTGATCAGTTCGAAGTTATTGCGGCATTTATATTTCTCGCAACTTCACCCACTTTATTGGCAATCTCCTACTCCTAGCCTTGCGATACCACGTCTCCACGAGTCAACCTTTCACGGACTCGGTGATGCAGTCGGGACTCCTATCTCTCCCGTTAAAATACGTCTGATCAGTTCAAACTTCCAATGAATAAGAGCCTCGATGCTTGGCGTCTCCCCTCCAAGTCACCGATTTTGGCCGCCTTTTTCGTTCCCTCGAAATTTTGAGCGGGCTCTAGCAAATTGCTTATTCCTTCGAATTGTGACTCGCTGTCGGCTTATTTTCTTCACTTTACCATTACATAAATTCATTCTCATGAGGCTTAAATGTGATAAATATCCAGAAAATTTAGTTGCTGGAACTCTCGTTTCCTCTAAAACTTCTTCTTATTGGCTGAAGGCTCATATCCAATCAGATAATATATAACAATGTTTAAATAATTCCTGGGATGATTCGCTGTTGCTAGGCCGATTCTAGGCTTCTCGAACCTTCCATTGCGCAATATAACCACGTGACGGAAATTCCCCCCTGCTTGACGTCGCCACGAGACTGGTTTCTGCCAACATCCAGCCTCGATATTGCTTGGTTACATTTTATCAGGGACTTCGAAAAATATTCCCATTTTCATCCCAAATAATTCATTTTATGGGGGCAGTACCCCGTCAGGGCCTGGGGTTTTTTGATTTTTTTAGTGCTTGGAGTGTGGCTTTAATTTCTACTGCAGAGATGGGTTTGGGGCTTCCTGTGAGTTGTTTATCCTGGTATAGCCTCATTGCGTTCACGACGTGGTAACAATAATCTCCTGGTTTCGTGTCGAGGTTTGGTTGAAATCGATTTTGAAGGCTGTCTGTAATTAATTCAGTTTTCTCCTCATCCGTAGTGGCATTGACGTTTCCCTTTTGTAGTCTTGGGGTATTGATCAGTTTCTTCTTCAGATATTTCGTGACCTTCCACAAGATATTGTCCTGGGTGCTTAGGTGTGTGAGTTTCTCCTCCCATTGTTTGTTCAAATGTTCCTTGATTTCCCGTGTGCAGGTCCTGCGTAATCTATTGAAGATGGTTTTGTGCAGCGGGTCCCTGGTGGTTTGCCACTGTTATCTAGCGGTATTTTTAATTCGGAGGAGGAACTTTATTCGTTCTGGCTTCTGCCTTAGCTGCTGTTCTGATTCTGGCCACTACGTCGTCCACCGCTTGGTATATCTCGATCTCTGTTTGGGGTACTGGGATGTCAGTTTTGTAGTACTCGTTTAGGCACTCCTTCAACGGGGCCCAGTCGACCATCCTCCAGTTTATTGCTGCATTTTAAGGTTTGGTTTTCCTAGCGCGTCTTCTACTTCAAGGAGGACCAGGTTGTGATTTCGACTGACTGGTTTACTTCCTGGATGACTGCGTTGCCCATGATGGCCGGTTGGTGGTTGCCGTTGTGGGGGATGTGCGTAGGTTCAACTGGCCCGATAGGGAAGGCGCTATGGGTGTCACAGTAATTCAAAAGCCTGTTGCTGTTGGGGTTGGTCTTTTTAGAATTCCAGACGGGGTGCTTACAATTGAGGTCACCCGCTATGATCATGAGAGTGCCGTAGCCGAGTAGTAAGTCCAGATCTTTTGTGTCTAGTGGTTTGTCCGGGGGTTTGTAGGGCGAAACGAGCGTGATCGGTCCGCCCTTGATTTGCAGTCGCACCGCCGTAGCCTCATTAGTTGCTAGGTCGGGTACCAGAAATTGTTTGCAATGCAGGTGATGCTTAAATAGGATGGCCGTACCTCCTTTCTCAGCCATGAGTCGATCTGTCCTGTATCCTTTGTAGCCTCGGATTTTGTCAGGATTTAGGAATGTCTCCTGGAGTAGCACGATGTCTACGTTGTATTCGTTCAGTATTTTCGTGAATTCTGTCTTCTTGTCTGTTATGCTTTCCGCATTCCAGATAATGCATTTGAGTCGCCGGGGTGGTGATTTTTCGCTATTACTGTTGTTGGCCATGGTAGTTAGTTTGGTTGACGGCATATTTTAATGCCATGGATAGGCTGGTTTCTCCTATTGGCGGGTAAATGATGTTGAGCAGCATTTCGTTAATTTGTTGGGGTAGTCCAGATTCATGAAACGTTTTGGTAAGTAACTGGTATGCCAAGTGGGGTGGCATGTTTACGAGTTGTTGTTGGGCTGTGTCCCTGTCTGGTGCCAGCGTGACGGCTGAGCGCGGTAACTCATGCGCGTGGCATTCCCTGGTGACTGGAGGCCCCGCATTCCGGGCCGGGGTTGGGAGGACTATCTGCCTGCGTGGAGGGGATCCTGTTGGGGGCGCGGTTGGTGCCGGGGCTGCTGGCGGTGGCCTACCAGGCCAGATTGTCGGGACTTGTGGTCTCGTGTTTCCTTCCTGAGTGTCCTCTGAGTGGTGTAGGGCTGGAAATCGTGTTCCCTGGAGTGGGTTTTCGTTTCTTGTTCTCCTAGGTGCAGTCTGCTGGGTCGTGTGGTGAAGTTTGATCTTTTTTGTGGCCTCTTTGATGGCAGTGCAGCCTCTATAATTTACCGCGTGCTTGCCACCGCAGTTGCAGCATTTGAAAGCGTTCCAATTCGTGACAGGACATTGCTCAGTGGCGTGATTGCCTGGGCAGTACACCCACCTAGGTGTGAGGTCACAATGCCTGTGTGTGTGGCCAGTGCACTGGCAGCGCTTGCATTGGGGTGGTCATGCTGGCCTTCTGTAGGCCTCAATTTTCACGATGTGGTCGGAGATGCTAGTTTCGTGGAAGATTTTCTTCGATTTCTCACTGTTAGTTACAATTACGGCGAAGAGTGGAATCGGGATTCTCTTCATTTCTGGCCTAGTGGGGGTCTGTGTTGTCACCCCCTTCCACTGGGCAGGACTTGGTTAGTTGGTTGATTTGCCTCACGGGATACCCCTTGTCTGTTACGTCCTCTTTAATGTCCTCTACTCGTGTATCAAGCGGTAGCTGTCGGATAATGACGTGTGCCGTCTTGGCCGGTTCCGATGCGTGAGTGTAGAACTCGATTCCCTCCTTATTGAGTTCTGTGATTGCGGCCCTCTAATCCTCCATTGTTGTCAATTAATACTTGATAACGTTGGTTCGGACTGTTCGTGCGGTGAAACCATTTGTAGTTATTTGCCGGAGGTATGCTCTTCGCTGATAAGACGGCTGGCTCTCCCGGTGGATGACGACAGAGGGAGGTGTGGTTCTTACTATTTTAGTTGTTTCAGGTGCTTCTCTGGCGTTCTCCAGTACTTCGTATTGGATGGCTGTAGTAATAGGAGCTGGTTTAATTGGTGCCTGTGTCCTGGCTGCCTTATGTCGTGCTACTGGGGAGAATCCCACGGTGTCGGTTTATTCACTTTCGATGCCAGTGCTTTGCCTGGAGGTGTGTTCTGGTGTTGCAGTTGAGGTAGATGCTCCTCCTGCTTCTTTTTGGTGGCGCCGGAGTGCCTCTGCTGGTTCGCTGGTATATGTATACGAGTTCCTCAGCTGTGAAGGTTTCTTGTGGAGTGGTAATTAGTGCGTTTTGTAAGACTGTCGCTTTCTTCTGTGAGATGGACTGTTTTTTTGGCCCAATTTTGTTTTCAGGTGTGTTTGGGTGGAGAGTGGTTCTCCTGAATGTATTCCTCGACTGTGTAGTTGCCTTCACAGTTTTGCCTAACGGGGCTACTCTATCCACCCTGGTTCGGCTAGCCATGTTGGCGTGTTGTTTCAGTTTGCCTTGGCCTGATATGACCGCGGCGGTGTCTGGTGTAGTGGTGAGGGTCTCTGTAAAAATTGTGGATTCCTAGCTGTACCAATTAGTGTTTGTGCCAAGGTCCATAAGGCCAGCTGTGAAAAAACTGTTGACCGGACGATGCAAGGGGGCAATAGAGGGCCCAGATGCTCCGATGTCGTCGCCAGAGGGAACAGTTATTTGAGTGGTGTCTCCACGACAACTGGCGAGCAGCAAACAGAGGCCTGGGTGGACTGTGGGACTCGGTGCCAGGGGCAGACAAGCGTAGCTCAATGTAGAGTGCAACTACCGTGGTGGTACACTGAAGGCTTTCCGAACACAACAATCCAGGTAACCCAAAGGGGCCACCGGACGTGAATTCGCAGGTGTGAAGCTGGGTGCAGCTCCTGTCCCAGGTACTCGTTAGAATGCTGCGGCTGTTTGTAGGCTGAGACAGCCGAGCGCGACTTCCCTGTTGCTGCTGCTGTTGAAGCTTCCCCTGTCGGCCTCCGGTCAATTTTAGAGTTCGCTACTGTGCTGCTGGAAGTTCTGCTCTCCTGAGCTCTATGCGACGAAGTGAGAGAAATGAATAGAAGTCTAAGACAGAGTGCGACTCCTGGGTGGCGCCCCCTAAGGGGGCGTCACCTAGGTGGTTCGCTTGGGACCACCGACCAAAATTTGGTCCTATGTCCCAATACTACGGGGTGGGGAGTTTGCCTGGTTCAACTTGTTTTTGTTCAATTGGAAAATTGAACACTACTAGTTGTAAAACAACTGGATTGTATAGTTCAAAGAAAGAAGAGTAGAAGGAAAGGAGGTGAAAGAGTGAAAGAAAGAGAGTTAGCGACCAGAGGCTTCAGGTGCAGTGAGGCTAGGTAGAGTGATCTGGTCCGCGGACCGCTGGACACCATCCCGAGTGGGCCGGCCGAGGCAAGTCCCCCGAGCAGGTACACAACGGCGTCGCGTGGCGAAGGAGGGGGGTGGGATTATGATTTGTGATTGGTGCGGATGACCATTGTTTCTGTTACATAGTGGTTGTGGCCAAGTGTTGTAGTAGTTGCAGTATGTGGGTAAGGGTTTTGTTCTGGGTGGGGATGCTTGTTGGAGGGGGAATTGTGAGTGAGAGAAGTGAAGGGATGTATCTGTGGTGTTGTGCATTTTTCAACTTTTGCGTTTGGATTGCTTTTTGAAGAGCTGCAGCCCTGGAACGACGCCACTTGCCCACCTCCACAGTTTGCACACGTGGGGCTTTCTTTGGGCACAGTGCACACGGTGTGGTGGTGCGGACTGCCACATCTGTTCCACCTGGCGTCGTATTTACATTCATATGATGTATGGTGCAGGCGCTGATAGTTGAAAAACTGTTTTGTGAGTGTTGGGGGTGGTTTGGGAGCGGGACGTCGCTGCGCCTGTGTTCTTGTAGGTGTGCTTTTGGGGGAGGGAGGAATTAGAGTTTGAAGTGAGCTGTCGTTCTCTGGCGGAGGGGCGAGTGCATTTGAGAGTGCTGATTGCTCAGTAGTAGGTTGGGATGAGCTGTCGTTCTCAGAGGGAGAAGCGGCAACCTGCGTGAGTGATGATTGGTCTGTTAAGGGTTGTGGTGCGCTGTTTTTCTCTGAGGGTGGGTTGACAGCTTTGCTGTTGGTTTGTGTGGATTTGGTTGGGTTTGGGGCTGTGACTTTTGATGTTAGGGCCCAGAAATCTCTTGTATCGGGCGTTGTTGAGTGCGTTCGTGGTTGATGTCCTGGGTGTCTGTTTGCATTTGGGCTGCGGTGGTCTCGGGAGGGTGGGCAGTTTGTGTGCTGGATTCAAGTTCCTCTGAAGAAAGTGGTGAGATAAGTGTGTGCTGTGGTATACCAGGGTGGCTCCATAGGGCTCTCCTGATATTCCCCAGGTGTTTGTTACAGTTGGGAGTTATTAGTATGTAATGGTTCTTGGTTTCCTGTGTATCTGAGATGGTGTATCACAGTGTGAGCAACGTCTCTAGAACCGCCATCCGGTTGTACAGAGGATCCGTGACCCGGGGAGGTTTTATCAAGATGACGGTACACCACAGGGTTTTCTTGCTGTTGGGGTTTGTGAGATCGAGGAGGTTGTTGTAGTCAAAGGTTGGTGCCACGTTGTGCAATGTGCGAGAATGAATTTAAATGTGAGGGGAGGTCAAATGCTTTTGCAGACCTTGGGTGGACTCGGCAAAGAAGATTTTTCTCGGTTTCAGTTTCAGAACCCAGTCGCTTAAGGTTTCAGTTTTTGTCGGCTTGAGGGCCGCGACAATAAGCGAGCTGGGTCTTAGCTGAGCGTCGTGAGGTAGTGGGATGGGATGAGTTAACTTGAATTAAACTCGTCGGCGATAGGATTCCTTGACTTGGATGGTTAATTTAGGTAGGGTTGAAATAAGCTTGGCTGTCCTCGGGTGGTAGGGCGTCGTTGCTGGCGTCGGTAGGCGTCCAGGTCGTTTAGTTAATCTGGCGTCTGTTGGTCGGCTCGACTGTTGCTGTATGGCGTGGCAGCGCTTGATGCGGCCGTCGCTGGTACTGGGCTGTGCGCTCGGTGTATCGCTTGCTTGGCTGCGATTGTTGGCGGCTCGTGACGTGCGTCCTGCTTGCTTGATCGCTGAATGAGGGAATGAATAGAACAAGAATTGAACTGATCCGGTGCGACTCCTGGACGACGCCCCGAAGGGGCGGCGTCTTGGTGGAGCACTGGGACCTCCGGCCTAGTATGACCCTTTGTCCCTACTCTAATGGGGGTTAAATTGCTTGTTTCAGGTTTTGGTTGTTTTCGATAGGTATTTTTGTTTCTACTTAGGGTGATAAAAAAAAACTTTGGTTTGATTGAGTTAAGTCCGGGTTACCGGATGTTTCTAAGGATTAGTATCTAATGTGAGACTTGGTAGTGTGGACGAGTCCGTGGGCCGCTGGGTACCATCCCGAGTGGGCCGGCTGTGGCTAGTTCCTCGAGCAGGTACGCAGCCTCAGGATCAAGGTCTGCAATGGGAGGATATATGTTTGTGTGCGTGAGCTGTGTGCAAGTTCGTGATTGGGTATGTAGTGTGAAACAGAAGGGGGGGGGGGGGGGGGAAGGTGGAGGTCAAATGCTTTTGCAGACCTGGGATGGAATCGGCAAAGTAGATTTTTCTCAGTTTCAGTTTCAGTGCCCAGTCGCTTAAGGTTTCAGTTTTTGTCGGCTTGGGGGCCGTGACAGTAAGCGAGCTGGGTCTTGGCTGAGCGTCGTGAGGTAGTGGGACGGGATGAGTTAATTTGGATTAAACTCGGGGGCGATAGCATTTTCTTGACTTGGATGGTTAAGTTTGGTAGGGTTGGTGTAAGCTTGGCTGTCCTCGGCTGGTGAAGGCTTGGCTCGGCATCTAACAGTCAAGTGAGCTTGGCTGTTCTCGGCTGGTGAAGGCTTGGCTCGGCGTCGGACGAGTGCTGCTGGTACTTGTGCTCTCCTGAGCGCTCTGCGACGAAGTGGATGAATAATACAAGCACTGGAATATCTGAATATATATCCAAGATGACGTCATAAGATAAAACGTAACCAGAACAGGGAGGAAGAGCTGAACAGCCAATCGTCGGACAGAAATCCAGCTCGCCAAGGTGACACACGGCCGTGAGGAATCATTTCGTGTTCAAACTTGGAAAAGTGCGGAGGTGGTCTACAACACTCCCAAGAATTGTGTAAGTACATTTGAAAAATAAGTGATTTAAATACTTATAAACAAATATGTTTTATATTTAACCGTGATCCCACTGCAATGTAAATAATGAGATCAAGATAATGTGGCAGTTAAATTAAAGAGTGTTTCATACCCATAGGGAAATATATAAAAAAAAACGAAATAAACCTATTCGCAAAAGCGAACACCCGGTTAGCTATTTCGTCGTATATACCCGGATTATCACTTATACCAATGTCGTACTACTCAATTCTGAGCTAACTACAGAGGTACCTTCGGCTGAGGTATATCCGGTGATCGTACAACAGGCCCTGAATCACTTACCTCGTTGCTGGAATATCCCCGCCGTCAGCACCCGTACCTCCCTACAGCCCGCTGCGGACTGACTGGAATCCACTACATTTAAGTGTCCGTGGCTTACCGCTACTCTGGCGCAACCTGTTGACATTCGGTGTAACTTATTGACTAGTATGCATGTCTTGTGTGACTAATTACCTGACCGTAGTTTTGAACGTGGCATATAATTTGCTAACTTAATTGAGTGTTTGTTAATGGTTCTTGCACATATTCAACTGCTATAGACTAATCTCTGTCGTTTGCAGTAGTGAAGGGTAGGTCGCGATAAAAGCTTCACCCAGATCAAGGACCTCACTCCGGACATTATATTACCCTACTGGCTTTATTAGGGCATACATTATTGAAACTTTGGCACATTGTGCATTATTCCCGACTAACATTTACCCTTTATCGTTGGTTGCATTATCCTAGCTATAGTCTCACATCCATTACTATGTCACTCTCTGCGATTTATTGGAAATGCTTATACTTGTCCTTTTGCCTAATTGCATGAATAGGGGTGAGTTATCTGAAAATGTATGTTAATTTAAGTTGGATGGATTTTCTTCTTTAGCAAAGTAGATTTCTACTTATTTTATGTCACATACCCTTCCTATCTATTCGTGGCACATTAAAAAAATGTTTCTAAGTAAGAAAACTGAGATTGTTATCGTACATGTTCTAATATACCGATGAGTATTTCGTGCATTTAATGCCATTTCTGTGTTCTGTATAACGTGTGCCCACCCTCCGTTCACTTTGTCCAACCTAATTCGCATCCCTGGTATTTTAATGACACACATCTTAGCACGCATGGCTAAGATGATAAGTTATACTCAATACTGAGACCGTAAGGCTCATGGTCGATGGCACTCTTTAGACGCAATGGAGATATACTTGGATGGAATGGCTCAGTGGAGGTTTGAACTTATGCCAAACCAGGAAGCTCGACTCCAGGCACACATATTTATGCTTTAGGGTGTCGAAGGAAGTCACCACTCTGTTTTCAAAATTGATGAATTAATAAAATCCTTGGCTGTGAAATTATAAAGACATTTGGAATTACCAGGTTATTCCTGCAAATTTTCTAGGATAGTTTTTAAGGATACTTGTGATAAATTAAACATCGAAGATAGCGAGATGATATTTAAGGAGACATGAAACGACCTACGTCGTATACACCGTGCAGTTAGCCGAGAATGCAGACGCCATTGCGTTTTATACCGTGTCACGTTTGGTACCGTGTTACAGCGTTGTACGGTATTGTTGTTACCGAGAAGTATCGGGTAAACCAGGAATGTTAATCCAACGCCCCAGTGTCGAATTACCAAATGTTATATTGATTGAGAATTTTTGCGAATGAGTAGAAACGTGATTTTTGCCATTTGGGACATATTTTGTGATTTCACACAGATCAAGAGTCGAAACGAGGTCTTGTACGTGGTGCTACAATAAGTTGAAATTTCACTAAAACATTTCAGTATTTATGAAAACTTGATTTGGTGCGATAAGGATAATCTGTGACTTGTTCAACAACACTTTGGAAAAACGGTGAAATTTGGTTATATGATTAGACCGATAATCTGTTAACTTTTGAGAAGTAACAGATTCTGTGAGACACTTTGCAAAATCAATAGTAGCTTCAGTGGCGAAAACTAGTAAGGCAATCTTGACAAATCCGCAAAAGTGTAGAGTCAGTGTAGACCTTTCACCAGTACAAAATTAAAGTCAGTGCTCCAGAGATAATTTACAATGTTGAAACCAACCATGCCATACAACCATATGGCAAATTCTACAGTCTTTATGGCAAAGATGATGATGTAGTAGAGACTATTTACCATGGGGAGATCATACACTTGATGATACCATGAGGAGGAAACGAAAACGTCGTATAGGATGGTTCGAGAACGGAGGCCATGTTTGAAACGAGAGAGATATTCCCTGAATCTTCAACGACGGTAATGTGAGTCATACAAACCCATTATGTACGGTAGAATTGTTTGGTGGAGTTAGTTGTAGTATTTTGACCGCATAATGCACAATTGGATAGATAGGGTAATTTATTTGCAGATAGTTGTAGATAGTTCAAAGTTCTTTAGACAGAAATTGGTCTATTTAATGGCCGAGAATGTAAATAATGACTGACCACAAGTGCATCGGGAGTACGGTGCAATATGAATGTGTCCGTCGTATCATTTCAAAACACCAATGTTAGATAGGGGTGTTTTAGCTTCGTTCTTATATGCTTTGGCACGACATGACTATCAGAGAGCAGGACTTAACTTCGACATGCATTTGAAAGACACAGTAAGAACCACCATCGTATTATTTAAAACTACTTTGCCAGGGAAAACGAGTGTTATGTCTACCTTTTACCTCTGTTTGCAATTCTTTGAGATTGTGTTAGACCTGCGATCTGGCTACAATGCCCAGGCAAGCGTCAGATGTATGTGGAAATGTAATGTGAAACAAGACATGTGGTAGCCGAGCAACAGCTAGATTATATTTTGTTAATCTTGTGCATTGTGAGCACTTTACAAGGCAGTGGACAGGCTAGTCCAGTGACGTCAGGCAGTTCAAAAGTATTGATTATTTCCACACCATTCATTCTTACTGTGAGTGAAGAGTAGGCTTTGAAGTTGCATAAGCGAATGTAATGTTAAGTTTCCAGTAGAGAGAGTGCATGGTAAAAATATGATACAAAATTCATGCTACAATTTTCATAATAAATCTGTTAGTTAATATTACTCGAGAAGTACGGTATTTAAGCCACATGTTTCAGAGCTGTGAACAGCTGTTTTTGTTAGCCACTTTTGGAACTATGTAAAGACCAAAGATATTGTATCAGGTTAGGGCCACATTATTGTTGTGTCAATTTGAAAGTATTACGCATGAAGCAGACGTGGATCGCTCATGTTGAGTTGTATTTGAGGCTGCAGATGATAGAATTATTTCTCACTGTTGGTCATGGTTTATGAGAGCGATAGGTGCCGCAGATGTTTTTGTATTTAGGACACGTGTTAGTGGCGACCGACGTGTACTGGGTATGAGTGTTTTTGTCCACTGGTATTGTTGAAATGAATCGAGAGAGCGATTTTTGCTTCTCGATGTTAATATTTGAGTGGTATGATGATTATAATAATTATAATTAAGGCACTATGCGTGCTAAATAAGAACGACTAAGCAGATGGATGATAATCATGGAATAGATATTTTTTCAAGTAAATAAATAATTAAATAATTGACTGGCTAAATCATTTTCTGATAGAACTTAATTTTCTTCTTTCTAGTTTGGATTTGATCTTCAATTTTCACCTGTCGGTGACCATTTAAATGCAGTATAGAATGAGCTGACACCTTTGGAGCTACGATTGCAATTTCTGGAGCAAACACTTGGAAGCCCAGATCTTGTCAATACGTAACGTTAGCCGTGATTGTAATCACGCTGTTGCCAACCGAATTACCACACATATATGGCGGTCATCTGCAAACTGCCGATGATTCGAGCAGGACGGGCGCGAATTTCGCACACATAGGAGGGTCTATATTTTGTTTTATTGATGTTGCTGATTACCTTTGTTTATTTATTAGTGTGTTAGATTATTGTTTTTTTATGAGTAAATCCAATTGTGTAATAGCTTTGATTTTTTGGGATAAATGTAAGAGAAGACACCAACGTAATTAAGAGTATACTTATTGTTGTCTGTAAATGTAAATGTTTTTTTTTTATTGCCAACGTTCAATATAACTTGTTTTTCCGCCGCAGATTCAGGGATGTGATTGTTCGTGTTCTTAATGGAACTTTTGTAATTGTAATTTACGTGTCATTCTGTTCGCTTGCTTTTGATATTTTTGTAATAGGACTTCGCGAAGGTGTAATTTAACTTCAGTTTAGGAACAGATGAATTTTTTATAGCTTTGCGGATTAGCCTATTTTTATCCTCGGAAGTAGGTTAGGAATTTGTTAATTTTTAATAAATTTACGAAAGATACTTTAAGACTGGGCTTTTCATTTATTAGCTTTGTTGTTTTTGATGTGCTTCTTAGGCTAGTTTCTAACATCCCCAGCTCTCAATTAACACCGCTAAGACCCTGAGATACTAGTCCCGTGTGGGGTGGTCAGAGAGAGCTCATCCAATCCTCTCAGGGATATTGGTTCGACAGATGGGGAAGTCGTTAGGGCTGTTGCGGTCAATCGGTCCCCTGACCTGCCTGTCTTGTGGGCACAATACCTTATCTAATAATCCAGCAATCTAATGGTTGGATTACGTCCAGAGATTATCGGGTACGGCGTATATATGTCACTAGTTCTATGACCGTGAAATAACTAGACATATAAAATTAAAAATAACTTTTCGTTGCTAGACCGGGCGTGGTGTTTAATAGATGAGATGTGACATGATTGTGATACGAGGATACATAATAATGATTTTATCCGCGTCTGTGGTGACTTCCAGTGTCTAAAATAAATAATTGTCCTCACTCACTCACTCACTCACTCACTCACTCACGCAAATTTTATAATACAGTAGACTCTTCTTTGCAGTAGCAGGACAATAGAGCATCTGGCATCCAAACGGAATCTCGGGAAAGGAGCAAATACAATCTTACCGCTAACGAAACCTGTGTTCAATCATCTATTGACTGTCAGCTCGGGACGACTCCTTCAATGAAATAAAACTAATAATACTATTCCACTCTTAATATTGCCACAAATGCGATAGCGCAACACCAATTTATGAACCAGACGAATACGTACAATCATTATGTCCTGTGGTTCGGATTCCACGCAAATGTGTAGGTCTCTATGCTCATGATGGGCGATCAGGGTAAACTGCAAGCTTCCTTTTAGATACGGGTTATAGAGTGCATTACTGTCAAACAGTGCGTCTGTTATCCGATAGAGCACACAGTCCTGTGGGGGAAAGTGACTTCTCACACACTAACAAATCCACGGGGATGATCACCAAAATGTCCATAGACCTTACAACAACAACAACAAAAACAATATGGATTTACATGGTAAGCTCCAATTCTTAGTTTTATATATTAGGTCAATGTAATACCGCATAAACTACCAAAATTACTATCAACGATGATGTTCTTTACTGACTAATACGACGTTAGTTCCGGAAGTGTTTTTAATTATTCTAGATGGTGTTAGTACCATACACAGGGGAGGATCTCAAACAAACCGAACAATACCCTCATTGTTAAAAGGATATGTCCGATATTGGATAATGAGCACATCCTTGATGAGCTTGATGGCTAAGACTTGCGTTGGTTATCATGCTTATGATATGCAATCGCAATATCTTGTTACCAAGGTAGCGCATTCCTTGCTTTACAATTCTATAAACTGTGCTCTGGGAGAGTTACAACGCTTCTACACAATACAAGGCACGGCGCCTAGACGCCTGGAAATGACGATCGCTGAGTAAACGCGCCATACACCTATCTTGTGTAATATGACTCCTGCCTAATGAAAGGTTTAGAGGGTGGTTTCAATATAGCTACATTCTACAGCCCCGGGGGGAGAGGGGTGTTAATATGGGTGTGTTTTGGCGGCCATAAAATTAGGTGATGGCACATAATAATAGCAATCATGCTGTCACGATGGTTTATGGTATATCAGTGCAGCCTTGGAGGTGCCGTACAGTCTCCGGCAAGACATTCTACTTGTATGTGGTGAGACTGGGTATAGGAGTGAAATTAAACAAGTATCAGAAACTGTACGTTGTTAATGTGTTACAATATACAAGCCAGCACTAAAATTCAATCGTATGATGGTCGAGGTGATTGGTGTTTTGCATTCTGGTCATCTACCACTAACAATTGATTCAAATTATGGTATAATGGATTCCAAAGCTATGATGTGTTTCGTTTCATACATGAAGATATTTCAGATAATAATACTGCTGTCAGCTATTTTGACGTTTGTGACTGATATACATTCAGTGAGCGCTTTCCCTATGGAACAGGGCCTCGCTGTCGCCGCGTGACGGCCGGGGCACTGTGTATTGCAGCATGTCGAACAATGCACTGGGACTAGCAGCAGCGTAGCACCCAACATGTTTAACGTATTTACACTTTTATCGTACGTAAGAATCATATTTACTTACATGAATTTCAGAGTAAAAATCAAAAGCCAAGCCAACTACGTACATGCCATGGAGACACTGGGAGGAGTGCAAGGTAAAGGCTTATACTCTTAGTGACAACAGCACTAGATGGGGTGGAGTTGTCAGCTTCACGCCTGGCTCCACGCCTGACCGTCCTTGCTCCCAGGAATTACGGAACTACCCTGGTACTCATATCTGCTGTAGGCTGAGTAAACCCAGAGCTATTTGAGTTTCCGAAATTGGTAGATTTGTTTCTAAAATCGACTATGCGTGTGGGGATCAAGCCCTCTCTCTTTCAGTGAGAAGCTCAGCGCCTCTACCGACTGCCCTACGCAGCCCCCTGAATTTCCGATTAGTTGCTGTAAATGCTCTCCCTCATTTTCTAAACACACATTGTACCAACGTAAGAAGTTTTGGTACACTCACTGTAATTCATCCCCAATGATATTTCGTATCTGTGCAGTTACTTTGTTTTTGAGAGCCTCCTGAATACGCAGATTGTTTCTGTATACAATTTTTTGAGATTCCCCCACAAGTGAAATACGAATGGCGCTGAAACTTATGAACACATTTACTGAATGACTTCTTCTTGAGAAGATAAGTTTCTACTAGGAAAATTCCATGCTTTGCTACATACCTAATCATGTTCACGGGCTACGAGATAGCCTACAGTACTTCACCACAAGGCATAATTACCTCAACTAACGTATCTTGCCAGCTCCGTATGTAACAATTGCAATGCCAGCATTCGAGGTTTTCCGCCCTACTCTTGTGTTATCGGCAAATGCTGGTCATCTAGCGCTGACTATAAACTCTCCGTCCGTCACACTTGTCGGCAAAGCTCCGTTCTCTAGGGGAGGGTCTCACTGTATGCATGGCTTCTTTTAAGTTTACGGGATAACTCGAGCATGGGCGAGATGTTAATCTTTGTCTTACTTCTCTGAGAGAGACTATACATGTTTTGAATGGTACACTACGCCTCGCCGACCAGTCTCGATACTGTAGGCCTGCACGATACCGCTCATATCTGAACACTAGATATTCATTGGTAGATTACTCAAGTCTCTGGAGGAATATACATTGTGTCAATCTTGCACACCAGATGTTTCTACTGATTATTTAATTTCCATGTAATGAGGTAACATATGGCCTGCTTTTTCGTAAATGCATGATAACATTTATATCCTATGCAATTATCATGCAGTATGTATGTATGTATGTCTACCCCTTATTATTCCCGTTTTCCAACGGGGTCGGGGATGAGATGCGATGGAAGTCTTTGTGGCGATGATTTTTACGGCCGGATGCCCTTCCTGACGCCAACCTCATGAGAGGAGTTAATGAGAGATGAAATGAATGATGGTGAATGAAACTGGGCAAGGATGTGGAAGGAAGCGGCCGTGGCCTGTCAGAAGGTACCGTCCCAGCATTTACCTGGTGTTCAAAATGGGAAACCACGGAAAACCATTTCAAGGACGGCCGACGGTGGGGCTCGAACCCACGCATCTACCGAGCCAGCAGAGAGCTTGGCCCCATGACCTAATGCTGAGCTTTAGCCAGCGTAGCCACTACTGTCGGTAATTATCATGCAGTATAATGCCCTGGAATTCTGTGTGGTCGATAGGCCTATACAGGGTGGGCCACGTAAGTTGAGACTGTGCAATTTCCCAGAAACTAATCGTTGTATAAAGAACTGTCTGGAACAAAAGTTGCGGGGTATTAAGGAGGAAAGAACATGCTATATGTTGTAGTTTATTTGGAGAACGTTTGGATGGTAATTTGATGGTAACGTGACGTTTTTAAAATGGGAACCAACAACTTTATTGTGTTTCTTTCTTCCTGATACAAAACCAAACAGCATTTCCTACACCAATTTAATAAGTATATGGTTCTGTCCCCGGTGAAGAAAATGCAACATTGATGACAGGTTGGTACACAGAGTAATATTAGTTATTGCATACGCATCGAACCTTAGCGTAATACATGTTCAAAATGATGGCCCTTCACCTCAATGCATTTTCCAACTCTGTGAATGAACGATTGATGTATCCGTAAAAGCATGTCTGTTTCAATACTGGCACAAGCATTTCGTATCCGCGCCTTCATGTTGACCGGAGCCATTGGGTTTTCACAATACATTCGATCTTTGAGGTAACCCCATATGATGTAAGGTCAATTAACGTGACCTATTCAATGATCATGGAAATTGCTATTTAAGACATCCCAAGCAAAGCATTATGAATTCCATTCATACTTGACGTTACAATGCACGTTGGTGTAGGAACAAGTTCAAATTGCTGTATACAAATGTCGTTAAGGTTTGTTTGAGGAATAGGGAAACAAAATAAACAGTTCCGTAAAGAACTAAATAGCATATTTTCATATATCCTACTTATGTTAATTGACTCGATCGACATACAAAATTTCATTTTGATTTATACAATAGATTCGTAGATAATGAGAACAGTCTAAATATTTCGGATGGTTGCCATATTGGATTTTTATATAATGTAGGCCATAGAGTTATGTACCATTATCTAAAGATTATTGCGTAGGTCTATTATTCAAACTTTAATCGCATGATTAAGACACAAGAAATAAAAGAAACGAGATTTTATTTTTTTCACAGCCGCCATTTTGTGGTTATTAAAACAATTGAAATAAATAAGTTGTCAGTGGATTAAAATTTGTTTAAGCATTTACCGTAACAAGTTTCACTGCGCTCGGATGGTTAAATCGCGAGAAACGTCCATTTATATATTTAAAATTCGCGTCGCCGCTATGTTAGATTTGTGCTCATCAGGTTATGACTTATGACTGATTACAAGGTCATCAGCCCAATAGTTTGCAAATAGCGGCCATGTATGTGTGCAAATCCATTCCCCATATCAATTCACACACGGTGAAACCGAATTGAATGAAATTTTTTACAGAGGTAGCACTAGCAAAGGGCACCTCATATGCATGTTTAATATCCCTATAGCACGTTGTATTTCAACAAGCTACCACAACCAACATTCAATTATACCCCTTGAAAAGGACAAAGAGTTATAACTATACCCATGCTTTTAGGAGAAAGTAGGCTATATGTTCTTTACTGAACATCTTGTTGTGTTCATTATAAGCTTATCGTGTTCCAATTTGTCTGCCACTTTGCCCGACGTAATTTGCGTTACACCCGTCATCTTGGCATGTGAACTGATATAGGCTACGCCTGATTTTGCGTGCTGGTTTTTCTTTGTTAGGTTGGTATTGTGTAGGTGTTCACCGACTGAGTTGTAAATTCTGAACGCTATGTTTAGTCCATGTTCCTTGAAGATATTTGTTACTTTATAAGTGTTTTTGTACACGTAATTTAATCGTATATACTAATTTTCATTTTGGTTTGGTGATCTGCCTCTTTTTTTCTTTCGATGTTTATCTAGCATCTGGTTTGCCGTGTGAGGCGGAAAATTATTCTCCGTTGCTATTTGCTTTGGACTCAATTACGAAATACTGAATGTTCCACTCATCTTTGAATTTTCTGCATTCACTATCAATTTTTCGCTTCTTTTCCATACTACTAAATCACACACAAAAGCAACAATTCAAATCAAAATACTGTTACAAAGATGACTTAAACTTAAACACGTACAAACACGTTTTAAGGAGGTACGCACTATTTTATTTCACAACAGTGTCATAGGAACTGACTTGTGGTTGCGCAACTAGCCTTCTTATATATTCCAATTACTGCCATCTAGAAGTGAGTGGAAGACACCAGAACTCTCTCGAACCAACGAGATTACTCTGTACGTGCTATTAGCGCCATCTGTTAGCGATAGAAGGTACTACCTATTTCCGCTTGTGTCCACCAGATGTTGTGTCACGTTACTCCTCATGCCTCGTACTCTGCGACTAATCTAGAAATTACAGATAATGACAGGAAAATTAATAATATGCAGTGTTGCCGTTTTGCGGACTTTAGCCCAATTTGCAGCCTTTTTTCAACGTTGCGTACATTTTCGGACTTTTTTTTCATCAGTGGACTATTTCACTTTTTACCACCGGCAACAATGATAATATGGTTTTGGCCCTCGGAACTTACTGGAGTAATCAGTATGGCCCTAAGGCTGGAAAGTTTGGAGACCCCTGGTCAAAACCATTCATCTGGACGCGTTGGGCTGTAGCCATTGTCAAAAACCGTTGGATCAGACAAAACGAAGGTCAGAATGATCGGGTGTTGGTGACCTAGAGGGGCACTCACCGTTTCAATGGACGTGTTAGGCTGTAACCATTGTCAAAACCATTCATCTGGACGCATTAGGCTGTAACCATTGATCTGGACACGTTAGGATGTAACCATTGTCAAAAACCATTGGATTGGACAAAACTAACGTTAGAATCGTGAGGGTAGGTGTGGGGAGCTAGCAGGGCATGGTTGACAAAAAGAATATTGATCTGGTACTGGACTGGTTTAGTATGTGTGAATGTTTTGAATTTGTATGTGTGTGATAACCTCTGTGAGTGTGATGGCTGTAGACACTTAACATTTGCCTGGAGTACAAGTGGGAGACCACGGAAAACTAGTTTTTGAATGGTTGGAGGTGAAGTGGCGGTCACATTGTCAAGCGGCTTATTGTCATTAAGTGTTTGGTAAGGAGATGTCACTGCGGGTGGCGAGTGAAAGGGAGCTGTGTTGGAAATGTTTCTCGCCACCTTTTCTCAGAATTCCTGCTGGCATGATCTACTGGTCAGTTCTTGTGAAATAAGACAGCAAAGGTTCGAGTTTATTATTCTTGGATTGTAGGGAGCAATGAATCGACTATCGATTTCAATGTCAATGCCTCGAATTGTTTTTATAATAATCCGTCCTTTATTTCTTCTCCTATACGAAGGATAACCATTGGCATTATCTTTGCTCTCTTCCTGTAAGTATTTTCTATCTAAATTGCATTTTGTAAATATTTTCAATTCAAATAACAGTACAGTAAGTACGTAGTTAGTTGTAGTTGTAAGTAGGTAGTTAGTTTGTCTATACCGGGTGAGTTAGCCGAGGTCGTTGCGGCATGACTGTTGGCAGTCGCTCACATCCGGGAGGCGAGGAGGTTCGAATCCCCCCGCCGGCAACCTTGAAGATGGTCTTCTGTGGTTTCCCATCTTCCTTCCAGGCAAATGCCGGGGTTGGTCCTTAACTATAGGCCACAGCCGCTACCTTCCAACTCCTCGACCGTCCCTTCCAACTTTCCTCCCCCAACGGTACTTGTAGCTCACCCATTGGGTGTCCGTCTCGAAGCAGCTACAAAAACTGGCGAGCCGAACATGTCCTCGGACACTCCCGGCACTAAAAGCCATACGCTAAAAAAAAAAAAAAAAAAAAAAGTTTGTCTATTAGATATATGTCATTGTTCTATTAGACTGTGGTGTGTGAGTGTGTCTGGTAACAGTTGCATTGTTTATTAGTTATAGTTCATTGTTTCAGTAGACTGTGATGTGTGATTGCATGTGAGTGTGTCTGGTGACAGACTGTTTTAGTGGTAGTATTTGTTGTTGGTGGAACTTTTAGTATTTTTTCGTTAGTAGAATTTTGGTATTTAATTGTTACTACAGTAGAAGGTTAGTATTTTTGGTAGTAGAATTGCTCTTTACTTATTCTGAAAGGGAGTAGCAGCCTTTCAGAATAAATCAATTCTTTACTAGTCTTATAGACGGTTAAGATATTGATAATATAAGCCAAATAATGGCTACACTGCGTCCTGCTGAACGGCTGAAAGCAAGGGGAAACTACAGCCGTTTGCTATTCCCGAGGATATGCACCTCTCTATGCATAAATACATGTGATGATGGCCTCCTCCCTTGTAAAATTTCAATCCGGAGGTAAACTAGTCCCCCGTTCGGATCTCCGGGTGGGGACTACTCGAGAGGGGGTTAACATCACAGAAGTGACAAAGAGGAAATCTGACATTCTACGGATCGGAGCGTGGAATGTTAGAAGTCTGCTAGGAAGTGGAAGGTTAGAAAACTTAGAAAGGGAAATGGATAGGTTGAGGTTGGATTTGGTTGGGATTAGTGAAATGCGCTGGCAGGAAAAACAGGACTTTTGGTCAGGAGACTATAGGGTCATTAGCACTAAATCAAACAATGGCCAAGCAGGGGTTGGCCTCATATTGAATAGGAAACTTGGACAGCGGGTGGAATATTATGAGCAATATAGTGAGCGGATTATTGTAGCAAAAATAAATACTAAACCTACCTGCACCACAGTGGTACAAGTCTATATGCCTACCAGTCAAGCTGATGATGAGGATGTTGAAAAGGTCTACGAAGAAATAGACGAAATTCTGAGGTATATCAAGGGTGATGAAAATGTTATAGTAATGGGAGATTGGAATGCTGTGGTAGGAAAAGGGAGAGAAGGGAAGATAGTAGGAGATTTCGGATTAGGTGAAAGGAATGATCGAGGAAGCAGGCTGGTAGAATTCTGCACTGAGCATGAGTTGGTCATAGCTAACACCTTATTCAATAACCACAATAGAATAATATACACATGGATGAGACCAGGAGATACAGGGCGTTACCAAATCGACTTCATTATGGTCAAGCAGAGGTTTCGAAACCAGATTTTGGATTGTAAAACATATCCTGGTGCTGACATAAACTCTGACCACAATCTGGTTGTAATGAAATGCAGATTAAAGTTGAAGAAACTGAAGAAAAGTCAAAAGCCAAAAAGGTGGGCAATAGACAGACTGAAAGAGAAGGATGTAAACGAAAGATTCAAGAAGAGTATAAAGGAAGGACTAATGAAACACCCTAAACAAACTTCAATTGCAGACGAATGGGCACTTTTGAGGAATGAAATAACAAAATCCGCAGAAGAAAACATTGGTAGGAAACAGAGAATAGGTAGAAAACCGTGGATCACTCAGGATATACTCGAATTGATGGATGAAAGGCGGAAGCACAAGAATGTAAGAGATGAAAAGGGGAAAGCAGAATACAGACGTCTGAGAAATGAGGTTAACAAGAAGTGCAAGGAAGCGAAAGAAGAATGGTTGAAAGAGAAATGTGCTGGTATAGAAAATTGTCTGAAATTAGGAAAAGTAGACACAGCTTATCGAAGGATTAAGAATATTTTTGGGGAAAAGAAGACTAAGTGCTGTAATATTAAGGACACAAATGGAAAACCTCTAACAGATAGGGAAGAAAAGGTTGAGAGATGGAAAGCTTACATAGAGAGTTTGTATAAGGGAAAGGAGATTGAGAATCATGTAATGGAAAGGGAGGAGGAAATTGATGAGGATGCGAAAGGAGATTTAATATTGAGATCAGAATTTGATAGAGCTTTGGAAGACTTAAGCAGGAACAAAGCACCAGGCATAGATGATATACCGATTGAGTTGCTACGCTGCATAGGAGAGGAAGGTCTGATCAGGTTATTTCACTTGGTGTGTAGGATTTATGAGACAGGTGAGGTACCCCCTGATTTCAAGAAGAATGTAATCATCTCTATACCAAAGAAAGTGGGAGCTGACAGATGTGAAGATTACCGTACAATCAGCTTGATTACTCATGCTTCAAAGATCCTGTCTAGAATAATTTACAAGAGGATTGAGAGCCAGATAGAAACGGAGTTGGGTGAAGACCAGTTTGGTTTCAGGAGAAATGTAGGAACAAGGGAAGCTGTACTAAGTCTTAGGCTGATTTTGGAAGGTAGAATAAGGAAAGATAAGAGAACGTTCATGGCTTTTGTAGACTTAGAAAAGGCTTTTGATAACGTTGATTGGACTAAATTGTTTGACATTTTGAAATCGATTGGAATAAAGTACAGGGATAGGAGGGTGATATACAATCTATACAGAAACCAGACAGCAGTCATTCGAGTTGAAGGACATGAGAGAGAAGCTGGTATTCAGAAAGGTGTAAGGCAAGGCTGCAACTTATCACCCATACTTTTCAATCTTTACATTGAACAAGCAATGAAGGAAATTAGAGAAAAATTTAAAGTGGGAGTGAAGATTCAAGGAGAAATAATTTCAACTCTGAGATTTGCTGATGACATCGTCATCTTGGCCAACAAGCCTGAGGATTTGAATGAGTTTTTGAATGGTATGGACTCCGTCTTACGGAAAGAATTCATGATGAAAATTAATAAATGTAAAACAAAAATACTGGAATGCAGCCGAAATAAATCAGAAACCTCTATGGAGATCAAATTGGCAGGTGAAAAGCTGAAGGAAGTAGGAGATTTCTGATACTTAGGAAGCAGAATAACCAGTGATGGACGAAGCAAAGAGGATATAAAAAGTAGGTTGGCTCAGGCAAGAAAAGCATTTCTACAAAAAAGGAATCTGCTGACATCGAATATAGATTTAGGTATTAGGAAGTCATTTTTGAAAGCCTTTGTCTGGAGCGTGGCGCTCTATGGAAGTGAAACTTGGACTATTGGTGCAGCAGAAAAGAGGAGAATTGAAGCATTTGAAATGTGGTGCTACAGGAGAATGATGAAGATCAGATGGGTAGATAGGGTTACAAACAAAGCGGTATTAAGACGAGTGGGAGAGGAGAGATGTTTCTGGCGACTGCTAATGAAGAGAAGAGATAGGTTGGTAGGACACATACTAAGACACCCAGGAATAGCAAGCTTAGTTATGGAAGGAAGGGTCGAGGACAAGAACTGTAGGGGTAGACCAAGGTTAGAATATGTTAAACAGATTGCCTCGGATGTAGGGTGTGGTAGCTATGTAGAGATGAAACGATTAGCTCAGGACAGGGAGGCATGGAGAGCTGCATCAAACCAGTCAAAGGACTGAAGACTCAAACAACAACAACAACAACAACAGGTTATTGAAAGTCTCATAGGTGAACGTATGTCCATAAGCTTTATCAATATGCAAAATTTCAGTTTGATTGCTGCCATAGATTAGTAGATATTGACGACCGTCTAAATATTTCGGATGGTCGCCATGTTGGGTTTTTATATACCTATGACATAGAGTTTTGAACTATAAATGACAATTACTGCATAGGTTCATTATTCACACGTTTACTTCGATCGCATGATTAGGACACAAGAAATGAAAATTTAACTAAAAAATTTCGCACAGCCACCATCTTCAGGTTATGTAAACAATGGTACTTAATTCGATGTATGTGAATTACAATGTGTATGAACATTAGCTGTAACATGTTTCACTGCGCTCGGATGGTTAAATCACATGAAAAGTCTAATATAATGTTTCAACTTCGCTTGGTGGCCATGTTCGTTTTGTACATAACAGGTTTTTGAGAGGCATTGAGTGAACTTCTATTAGAGACCTAGTAGAGCCCTTTCGTTCTGTGCAACATTTCATGGTGATATCAGTATTAGTTTTGAAGATATAGAATGCTGGTGGAATATTTCGCACACCCACCATGTTTGATAGGTGAGACGTATTAAAATTTGAAGGGCACGGCCAGGGCTGGAGAAATTAGTACAATGACCTTACTGACAGTGAGTACCATTGAAATCGCTCCAGCTATTTACATTTTATTACGGGGACACACTCACACAGACACACACACAAACACACAGACGGACAAAAGGTGTTATCTTAAGTCTCTTAACCTATAGGACAAAAATGTTTGTTCCCATTTAAATAACGTAATGTGACCATCAAATTACCATCCATGCGTTCTCCAAATAAACCATGACATATAGCATGTTCTTTGCTCCTTAATATCACGAAACTCCTATTCCGAACAGTTATTTATACAACGCTTAGTTTTTGAGATATTGTACAGTCTCAAATTGCGTGGTCCACCCTGCATATTAATGCAATGTGCAGACAGTGCGCTGAATTAAGTAATACGCAACCGTAAGGTCCAACCTGGAGAAGAAGTACGGATAGTAAATCTACCGTGGAGCACAGTTGCATAGTGATATAATAAATATGCAATTTCAATCGTTTTTAGCCTACTTTCGATGTTTGCAAAAAATGAAAGCAGACTTATGAGATCTTCACAGAGCCAAGAATTGTGAGTCTGTCTGTCTGAAACCGAATAGAACGGAATTTGGTACAGAGGTAGCACTGGCAATGGGCACCTCAGTGTCATGTTTTATATCGCCGCCATCTTGACGGAAACGTAATGGTGGCAGCCCAAATATTCAAAGCTTAAATCAAATTACGACTAACCAAATCAACTGATCGCTACCAAATTTTACAACAAGATACATTTATGTGGGAAGCGTCTTCTGACCAAACTACAAGGTTATCAGCCCAATAGTATGCAGATGGCGGCCATGTATGTGTGCAAATTGATTCCCCCAATCAAATCAAACACGGTGAAAACAAATTGAACAACATTTGGTACATTGGTAGCACTAGCAAAGGGCACCTTAGCGTCATGTTTTATATCGCCGCCATCTTAACGAAATCGTAATGGCGTCCACCCAAATGTTCAAAGCTTAAGTCAAATTACGAATAACGTAATTATCTGATCTCTACCAAATTTTGTTACAACATACTTTTGTGTGGGGAGCGTTTTTTGACCAAACTACAAGGTCATCAGCCCACTAGTTTCCATATGGCAGCCAAGTATGTGTGCAAATCGATTCCTTCTACCCATTCAAACACGGTGAAACCGAATTGAACGAAATTTGGTACAGATGTAGCACTAGCAAAGGGCACCTCAGTGGCATGTTTGATATCGCCGCCATCTTGACGGAAGCACAATGGTGGCCACCCAAATGTTCAAAGCTTAATTCAAATTACGACTAACCTAATCACCTGATCCCTACAAAATTTTGCAACAATATACCTTAATGAGGGAAGCGCCTTTTACTCAAACTACAAGGTCATAAGACAAATAGTTTCAAGATGGTAGACGTATGAATCATGCAAGTGTTATAGCCTAACCGTAACTTACGATTCAACAATGCCTGCATTCAACAATTCGGCTTATCTTACATAGGGAGATTTAATCTGTCCTCAAAGTGGTGACTGGTAGGTTATTATTAAATTATAATACAATATGTAACCGCAGAGGTGACTAACAGGTCAGGCTTACGTGCCATATCGTTGTGGGCCCGTGCCGTCCCGTTGTCAAAATGGCCGCTAGTTTTGCTCGTAAATACATATATTTCCATAACTTCCAAAGTGTATATACTCTTAGGAATGCACTGAACAAAATAATGCGGATTTAGTATCAAATGGTTTATAAAACGCCAGAAAACGCTAATGTAATCGTTGATTTCAACACTAAGTATGATACATTTATACTAAACCAGTTGTTTATCAAGTATTATCGAAACGCATCTGTGCCGTAATGGTAGTGACTTGGGCTCATGGTCTGGGGGTTCGTGGATCAAATCACTGCAGGTTCAATTTTTTCTTCGGTTTTTTTTTGGTATTTATTGATTTATAACTACTCACACGTTGTAATGTTAAGCATAATCGAAAATATCATATATATATATATATATATATACTTATAACACCACGTATTTCAACAATCGAATACAGCGATTAATATTCATTGACCTTGATCCGCGGTAGAGACTATTGCTTTTGTTGCTTTTGTTGTTGATTATTTAGGGGTTTTGCGGCATCATGGTCTTGTATTCCCGTTTACTTGGGTGTGTGTAGAGGTTGTCTGATAACCTTTGTCACTGTGATGTATGTAGGCTTACCTGTGTCTGTACTTTAATACAAGGAAGGATTTGGGTAGGAAGCTGTTGTTGTTGTTGTTTCATTCGAGATGCATCGACATCATGGTCATTTAGCCCCGCGTACTTGGGTGAGTGTTGAACTTTGTCAGATACCCTGTGTTATTATGATGGCTGTATTAGTGTGAACAGTTTATATAATTCAGGCGAGGATTCAATCAATCAACGTTTAATATCCGTATAGCACGTTGTATTTCAACAAGCTACTATAACCAACATTCAATTATGCTCATTGAAAAGGACAAAGATTTTTAACTATACCGATGCATTTAGTTAAAATAGGCTATATGCTATTTACAGAACATCTTGTTGCCTCATACAATGAAAACTTTTTATACGTGTTAATTTTCACATTGTAACTGCTATATAATTTTAGTGATAGATGCCATTTTTCAGTCTTTCCTAATTCTAATAAAGAATGCTTCTCAGTCGGTCAACACGGTTTTAGTGCATAAAGAGTGTGTTAGTTTGTAGGTTATGTAAATACTTGTTTCCCACCTAATATAATTGGGCACATTTCGTGTTGACCGACTGAAAAGCTTTCTATTTTTCTATATAATGTACATTATTGATTTTTACACTTTTAAGATTCAAGATGGCGGTAGCGTGCTATGTTACATGTGATTGTATTATGTATAATGCTTACAAGGCCTCCTATACTGTATGATACTTCTCCCTTACCAAGTGTTGTGTGAATTGCTCTATTACTTACTAATTTATTGATTATTAATACTTTAATAGTTCGTCCAGTCACCATCTTGATGGTGTGCATTCGCTGATCTTTGGCATGTTATAGACCGTTCATTGGTGTGCCTCCCTTAAAAATAAGCGGAAATAATCTTACCGAATAACACTGTGAAATTTGGAGGAAACTCACATTCAATCCGAATACCACAAGACACGTGAAATTATTGACTAGTGGTTGCGAGATGCCTATCATCCAGTGATCTTCTTGAAAATGCAGGGTGTAATTGATATAATGGGAGTCCGTTACACTGGTGATAGAAGGGACTATTCAAAGCTCTCTAGGTAAAAAGTTAGCCACGTTGGGTAGCAGTCTGAGGGGGGAGGGGGGGACGAGGTGGGGCGAGGTGGGACGACACGCGGAAGGGAAGTTGTTGCGTGATCGGAGAATTGACCTTACCGGTTGAGGGGCGGTATCAGCTGTCATGAGGATAGCGATACCCGTCTCGTAAGAAGATTGGTATTGCTGTTGTTCTTGTTGTTCTTGTTGTTGAAATTTCACGCAATGGCTCGGGACGTTAGGACCGGTAGTATTGTGTAGCCAACTTTGCAAGTGTGGAACTCATTGATTGATGTTTATGTAATGTACTGTATAAAATAATTTCGATAATCAGGACTGATGTGTCATTGATGTCCGGCACGTTAATGAAATACAGTGGGACAACATTCCGACATCCCGCAGTCTGTTCAGAACTAGCATGACGCAATAAAATAATTGATATTTTGTTTGAGAGGCTTGGCGAATTTGGTCATTTAGCCCCATGTACTTGAGTGTGGGTAGAATTTGTCTGATAACCTGTGTATTTGTGGTTTCTGTAGTAATGTGGGTAGTTGTAATTCAGGTGAGGATTGGGAAGAAGGCGGTCGTGGCCTTAAGTTAGAAAAAATCCCGGCATTTGCCTGGGGTAGAAGTGGGAAACCATTGTATACTATTTTCAAGATTAATTGCTAGTACGGTAACACATGCACATGATAATAATAATAATAACAATAAAGCATATATAGCGTGTTTGTCGGCCCTATCAAAAGACAATGGCATGTAGAACGGGTAAAGACCATACCTATCAGTGTCTCAAGTACGGGCGTCATCCCAAGTATCTTGCTCCAAAGCCTTAAAGAACTGGATCTGGATACTCAACTGTACAAATTAATGCAGAAGGCAGTAGTTCTCTCAACAACCTGAATCGTCGGGAAGTTCATGGGTAGCGATTTCGAATTTCCAGCTTGGCTGTTTCAGTAACTATACTTTGGTTCCCTGAAGCCAGTATAGTTATGTTGTGATGTACCAGTAATATGTAATATGTACTGTATAAACAATAATAATAATAAAACAAGATGTTCAGTAAAGAACATATAGCCTACTTTCTCCTAAATGCATGGGTATTGTTATAACTCTTTGTCCTTTTCAAGGAGTAGACAATTGAATGGTGATTGTAGTAGCTTGTTGAAATACAACGTGTTATACGGATATTAAACATGAATATTAGGTGCCCTTTGCTAGTGCTACCTCTGTACAACATTTCATTAAATTCGGTTTCACCGTGTTTGAATTGTTATGGTGAATCGATTTGCACACATACATGGCCACTATCTGCAAACTATTGGGTTGATGACCTTGTAGTTCAGCCGAACGATGCTTCCCACAAAAAGGTATCCTGTTGCAAAATTTGGTAATGATCAGATGATTAGCTTGGTCGTAATTTGATTTAAGTTTTTAATATTTGGGTGGCCGCCATTACGTTTCCGTCATGATGGCGACGATATAAAACAAGACACTGAGTTGCCTTTTGCGAGTGCTATCTCTGTACCATATTACGTTCAATTTGGCTTCACCGTGTTTGAATTCATAGGGGGAATCGATTTGCACACATACATGGCCACTATGTGCAAACGATTGAGCTGCTGACCTTGAAGTTTGGTAAAAATATGCTTCTCACACAAAGGTATGTTGTTGCAAAATCTGGTAGAGATCAGATTATTATTAGGTTGGTCGTAATTTGATTTAATATTTTAGCATTTGGGAGACCGCCATTAAGTTTTCGTCAATATGGCGGCGATATAAAACATGACAATGAGGTGCCATTTGCTAGTGCTACCTCAACACCAAATTTTGTTCAATTCGGTTCCACCGTGTTTGAATAGTTAGGGGGAATCGATTTGCACACATACATGGCAACTATCCGTAAATTATTGGTCTGATGACCTTGTAGTTTGGTCAAATGATTCTTCATACATAAGGGTATAATGTTGCAAAACTTAGTAGAGATCAGATGATTAGGTTGGCCGTAATTTGAATTAAACTTTTTACTTTTGGGTGGCCGCCATTTCGTTTTCGTCAAGATGGCGGCGATATAAAACATGACACTGAGGTGCCCTTTGCTAGTGCTACCTCTGTACCCAATTTCGTTCAATTCTGTTTCATCGTGTTCGAATTGATAGGGGGGACAGACATTCAGAGTACACACACTCACAGACACACAGACTCATAGACACACACACACAGGCAGACACTCACACAGCCAGACACACAATTTTTAGCCTACTTTCGATTTTTGCAAAAAATGAAAGTAGACTTATGAGATCACTACAGGGCGAAAAAAGTGTGTCTGTCTGTGTGTGTGTGTGTGTATGTGTGTGTGTGTGAGTCTGTGTGTGTGTGTGTGTGTGTGTGTGTGTGAGTGTGTGTACTCTGAATGTCTGTCCCCCCTATCAATTCGAAAACGGTGAGCGCAAATTGAACGAAATTTGGTACAAAGGTAGCACTAGCAAAGGACACCTCAGTGTCATGATTTATATCGCCGCCATCTTGACGGAAACGTAATGGCGGCCTCACAAATGTTCAAAGCTTAAATCAAATTACGACTAACCTAATCATCCGATCTCTACCAAATTTTGCAACATCATACCTTTATGGGGGCAGCATCCTTTGACCAAACTAATAGGTCATCAGCCTAATAGTTTGCGGATGGCGGCCATCTTTGTGTGAAAATCGCTTGCCCCTATTAATTCGAACACGGTGAAACCGAATGGAATCGATTCCCCCTATTAATTCGAACACGGTGAAACCCAATGGAACGAAATTTAGTACAGAGGTAGCACTAGCAAAGGGCACCTCAATGTCATGTTTTATATCGCCGCCATCTTGACGGAAACGTAATGGCGGCCACACAAATGTTCAAAGCTTAAATCAAATTACGATTAACCTAAACATCCGATCTTTACCAAATTTTGCATCAACATACCTTTATGGAGGGAGCATCCTTTGACCAAACCAATAGGTCGTTAGCCTAATATTTTGCGGATGGCGGCCATCTTTGTGTGAAAATCGATTCCCCCTATTAATTCGAACACGGTGAAAACGAATGGAACGAAATTTGGTACTGAACCCGCTGAGCTATGGTTCATGTGATATTTTTGTGACGGAATAATTATTATGGGATGTAGTACTTTTGAACATACCCAGAATACCACGTGGAGCAGAGAGCTCATGCTATACTCTTTGAAGTAGCGCTCAATTGCATTTTTGACTTTGGAGGTCTTGTTAATCACTTTTATCATTTCATAAGACTCAGAATATTCTAATTCGTCATTCTGTATTATTGAATCATTTTGGTGAATGATTATTACGTTTTTGGTAAGGTATAACACTTGCAGATACGCAAGGAGCTATGAAAGTAGTCGCTCAATGACTTCGTTTTGGCGACCTACTTCCGAGTGAAAGTCAGTGACGACACTGCATCTGGAGATCTGACGCCAGACAGGCGTGTTTCGAGTATCCGTCCGTCGCGACGTGGACATTATAAATATTTTTGTGCTCAAGTGAGCATCCGACTGCATCGTGTGTTGAAAATAACTATACTAACGTTGTCACACATTGTGGACATATTATTGTTCTACGAAAGGCCATTTTAGGCAATATTTTCTACAAACTGTAATTGGTGCCATACGCCAGATATTTTTCCCACGTGTAAGTGGAAGGGCAAAGTGCCACGCCGAAAATATAAGAGTTATCGTCTGATAATTGTGCCAAGACGACGTGATTATTACTGCCAACGATCACAACATTATTGCTACGGAAATTCTGAATTGAAAATATCAATTTTATCGCGGAAGCCACGTGATTGATAAAACGTGATACAATTGCACGTGCTAAAAAGAGAAGCATCGCATCGTGCTGAATCTTGAGGATCAACAGGCTGAAAACTACAAAATACTGTGGAGAACACTATTATTTGCATCGTCCACAATAATCACGCCAAACGCCGAGAGGAACGAGATATTTCGACATTTTCGACATCATGCAAGACATTGAACTTTTCCACGCCATGGTGAAGAAGACGATTATGGGCTAATACCTACAAGCGAAGCATCGCATCGTGTTGAATCTTGAGGATCAACAGGCTGAAAACTACAAAATACTGTGGAGAACACTATTATTTGCATCGTCCACAATAATCACGCCAAAACGCCGAGAGAAACGAGATATTTCGACATTTTCGACATCATGCAAGACATTGAACTTTTCCACGCCATGGTGAAGAAGACGATTATGGGCTAATACCATTCCGGTATGAGGGAGACGTCGTGATGGAGACCACCAGCTTGATGGAACGTCAGGATGCCGAGGACGCAGACGAAGGAACGTGGATGCCGACTTCCAGGCACATTCCAGACCTTTTTGGGAGACCATCATCCGGAGGCGAACGAACCCTGGTTGCTTGGGAGGTCCAGATTGGTGAATCCGTGGAGGACAGGACCATGCTGGAGAGCCAAGCAGAGTTTTTCGCGACCCTGGTCGATGAATGTCTGAGCCGATGTGAGAGCTACCAAAAGTCGTGAGTTTGGGCACCCTTTCTTTTGTAATAGTCCGCGGTGGTATATTTAGATATCGTAGTTTTTTTTTTGTGAATCAACCGCACTTATGTGTCAGCCATTTGCTAGGTAGGGTTGTAATTAGTATATTTGTTGTTTATTTCAGTCATTGTGAGTCACCCTGTGGGGTAGACCAGTTTTGGTTAACCCTGGTGCCGTCCTGATGGACGTCGTACCACGTTATAGCCGACCCACTGCCAAACATGACTGTAATCATTTGCAGCTATTTTGCTCAGCCATGTGTAGGATATTTATCCGTGGTTTCATTCAGATGTCATCGTCACTTTATTTAACTGCAATCTTTGCAACCAGTCTGTTGAGACTTATGACCTCGTTAGATAGGTCGTATCGTTAGGAAACCAACTGTAGTTTCCAGTTTTATAAAAATATGCTGTATTTTCATTTTTGAAAGCGCTCAGAAGCCAATTTATAGTCAAATACTGACAGATTTATTATTTTGGAGAAAGTGTAGATGTCAAGCATCGAACTAATTGCACTATCGCATCATTATGCAGGTCTAGAGTTGCAGATCTGTGCCATATTTTATCAATTTGTTACTACTTTGTTTCTGTCATGAGGACACAAGTGTTAATGTTATACTAAGAACTTAATAAGTGTTATATCTTTGATGAGCAAAGAAGCTCGTGAGACATGCTGTTATGTCTGTGATTTACTATTCTTTGAAATGAAGGACTGCGATACTTTATTGTACAGTTAAATTGTAACGTGTTTAGCACACGGATTCTATAAGGTTTTTGAACCAAGCATATGCTAAGAATGACAAGGCCAAATATTACGGTATTATATAATGTTAAAACTAGCCGGCCTTGCCTGTTGAAAAATGTGGTCAGTTAAGGACTGCAATTTGTGAAGTTGTCACCAATAAACTGGTTTGTTGACCCAGTAACCTTGAAAACAAATGCTTGAAAGCGAGACAGAACTACGATAACATAGGACAGAATGTTGATTTCATTCATCTCTTTCTTTCAATGCAGCTATTGCTCATGAAACCCAGTGTTTCTTACTGTATTTTTGTTCATTTGTTTTTCTTGGATTTTCATACTGTTAGTTAGATATTTTGCTGCGAGGAATGTCATTTCGACATGTCCAGGGTTGTCAGGTTTCTCTATGCATTGTTGGCGATCCTCTTGAGAGAGGCAAATTATAATGAAGGCAATTTGGTTATTAAATGCGAGGTTTTTGCCGCAGGTAACCCATGATATTATGTGCCTTGAGCGAGTAAGACGTGCCATTGTTGTAAGTCGCGCATCTGTTGTTGTTATGAGGCATTATTATGAGAGTTGTTGAAAGCGAGGTATTTACCGCTGATAACTCGTGTTATTGTGAGTCCGAGCCGAGTTTGCTCGTTGAGTTTTCCGACTATTGAGTCGATGTTTTGCTGCTGGAGAATGATCTTTAGAAGACTACTCCTTGTCAGGCCTTTGTCAGAATACGCCATAAACCTACGGAAGGAACATAAACCGACATAATAAACATCATCCGCATAATTGTTTTAAACAAGATCTAACTAACATATTGTTTCCATTTAAACTTTGACATTCTTACATTTGAACCTGCTGACATGGCCGTGCAGATGAAGGGATTTCCTTTATTGGAAACGACGAAGACTGTAGACATTTTTGTTGTGACCTGGCGTACACATGAACCATTAGTTCATAGTGTGTGGAGCGCAGGCCATGTGATTGTCAGACGTGGTTTTAACTACGCTATCACCGACATTACTATCAAGCTAGATGACAATGGTTTACAAAGAGTTAACCATGGGGCAGGAAGGCATTATAATAAAAACTGTGTTGTACTATAATTATTGATGTCATGAAACTGTATTTTTCCCCATGTTACCTTTATTGCGTGCTATTTAGCACATGATTGTTGATTAGATTAATTGTTTTTAAATGGCTGTACACTTAGCTTTGTATTGTAACTGTTTTGCTGTTACGGACGTCACCGCCGTAACTTTGAATGTTAACTGATAGGACTTAGCTAGAAAAGTTAAATGTAAATGTGGAAATGGTACCACCATAACTTACTTTTGCTTTGCTCTTTCACTTAAATGTAACTTCATATTAGCTTGATCATGTAACTTGTATTAGGGATTTTGCGTCGTATCATTTACCCAGCGTTGTTGCTGTTGCTTACTTATTGTGTATTAGATCTTTCGCGAGGGTTAATGTAACTTCATTGTTAGGGACTTGAACTTTTATTATCATTAACGTTTAGCTTGCGGATTAGCCGAATATAACCCTCCGAACTAGGATAGGGGTTTGTGGAAATCTACAATAAATTTTCACGGTGTTTTACATAAGCCTGGATGTTTAATTTCACAGTCTAGTTTTTGAGGTGAACCTTTCCTTAGGCCGTCTTTGACCATCGCAACCATGTACCACGCTCCCCGTGGACTATAGAACCTCGTGCCGCATTGGCCTATTGTTAGGAAGTTCACCTGATCCTCACGGCAAACTTTTAAAGGTCCGACGGGGGAGATGTTAGGAGAGTCATCGCGGTTGTTGGCTATCCCGACAGCTTTACCGGAGGACTTCTGAAGGTCACTCACAAATATGTGCCGTTGCCAATCGGCTGACGGTCACATAAAATGGCGGCCCAACTAATGGGGCTACGAAGTTGACATGGTGCACGGTGTTAACGTGGAAACCGACGTATAGGTCGCACATAAATTGGCTCCCTATACGTGGGGAGAGAAGTTGACATGGTAACACATTGATTGACTCCCTATACATGGAGCCAGATGTCAACATGGTGATCATCAGATGGCGCCCCGTATATTTTCTTATGCCGATATTTAGGAGGATCTTAATATTTGAATAATGGTAAATTGACAGGACTGGGACGAACTTAGAAAGTCGTACTGCAGATCAATAGACCGCATGGCATTCATATTTGATAGAAGACCATGGGGTGAGGTTTTTATATTGAATAAATGAAAGATAGGGTTTTTCTTAGATGATGCCTCATCCTAAGTAAATGTAATACTTTGCTTTGCTCACCGTTGTATTAGTAAATGTAGAAGCACTTAGTTTGCATAATCCAGCTGTACTCGTGATATTTATTAAGTCGAAACAAGCTTTATACCACCAAGTTACTATCATAGCTGTAAGTTTCCATCATGATTGATCCCTCGTTTCTCTCAATATAAATTCTTGTCAAATGGATGAGGATATGATTCGCAGAGTGTTCGCTGAGATGTTGGCAGGTGTCAACGCTAACCTCCAACAACTTACTAGTGACTTGAGTGTGAATACACAAGCCTTAGAGGTTAATTCACAAGCTATTGACAATGTTAGACAGGAAGTAGGTGATGTAAATGGTCATGTGGACCAGGTCAGGCAGAACCTCGAGATAAACACTCAGTCTGTTGACAATGTCAGGCAGAACCTTGAGGTAAATACCCAATCAATTAATGAAGTACGTTTAGATTTAGAGATAAACACCCGTACTGTTAAAGACGTTAGGACCGATCTAACGAAGGTCAGGGCCGAAATGGACTCGTACAGGCTAGAAGCGAAAAATGACTTAACGGCAGGTTTGGCAGCGGTAAGGATAGACGTGATTCGTCACCACCAGGAGGCAAGCCAGCGCGTAGACACATTAACGGAAGAAATGAATAGGGCAAGACAGGATGTGCAAACCCGACTCGAGGAGCACACGGCTCAAATTCAGACCGCTATAAATAAAGTACAGTTAGACGTCCAAGCTGATATCGAGCACACCAGAGAAGAATTTGGGACTAGGCTGAATCACGTAGAAGGTTTTATGGACAACTTAAAAAGGATATGGCTACCATGAACCTAGGACTGGTATTAATGAGAGGTGCAGCTAACGCCGTTAATAACAACGTGAAGACCATCGTGGATAACATGCTTGAGGTTAGGAAGGAACTTAATTCTAACCGGAAAGACATCGCGGAACTAAAAGAAACTGTCACAGGCTTACGTGATACTGTAGATGTGCACAGGGAGGAGCACAAAGTCGACCTGATGATGTTGAGAGGCGAATTCGTGGAGCATAAAACTACAGTCGACGCCAATGTAAATGGAGTCAAGGATGATATCAACCATATCCAGAGTAACGTATCTCAGGTTGAGGGAGAAATTGCAACATTGCAGAAAAAGATTGAGGAAATAACGATTATTGATAGGCTCGAGTTGAGTCGTAACCTCAAATCAGCTATTCGTGAGGTGGACCAAAATCTCAAAGGTAAAGTTGAACGAATCGAGTTGCAACTAAATGATTTAGGGAGCAATGTCGCCAACAGGAATATACAAGAATTAGAAGTCATCGAGGAGAGGCTCGACAGGTTAGAAGCACTTCCGAGGGGAGTAGATTTGCAACCGCCGATGGGAAATACACGTGAAACGCCGGAATTTTGGACTAGTAATGTACAGTCAAGTGTACATGCCGATACACGACCTTGGCAGTTTAATGCAACAGCGCCAAGCCAGACGTTAAATTACGATGCTAACCCGTTCAGACCAGCTATAAATAGACTGGATCCTGAAACTAACACGCCGTCAAACAACTACATGCAGAATACATACCGTACTGCTAATACTCAGGGTAATGTCACAGTGATAAGGTCAAGGGAAGAGCAACCCGCTAAATTCACTGGCACAGGAAGCGGAGTGACTCCTGTAGAATTTCTCACGAACGTCGAGAGCTATTTACGAGACACACTCGTAACTCCTGAAAGAGAACTTCGAGTTATTGAACGTCTTCTGGATAGACAAGCAGCAACTTGGTATCGGGCTTTTAAATATTCATTCTCCGGGTATCAAGACTTTAAAGAAGCACTACTGAGGACGTATTGGTCGAGTGACGTTCAGCAAAGTATAAGGGCTGAAATGTACACTCGCCGATACAGTTCCAACATGTCAACTCGCTACGCAAATTACTTTGCAACCCAGCTTGCTAAATTGAGAAATCTTCAGCCTCCTTTATCGGAGCAGGATTTAGTGAATACCATAGTATGGCAATACCCAGCCGACGTGCAAAGAGTACTAATCGCTGCAGGGGCGACGACATTTCAACAGTGTGATCAGATATTACGACGTCTTGATGCTAACGCGGAGCAATTTCCAACTCACCGTCAACAGAAGGTTGACAGGCGTGAAGAGCGTCACGTTAACGTCACGACTGTGGACAAAGTTAGCCAGACACAAGAAGCATCACAGAACTCTGGGAATCCTCGGCCAGAATAAAACAATGAATACCGCCGTAACTGGAGAGAGTGGAGTAATACCCCTTATTCAAGGAACCAGAGAGAAGACAATAGAACATATTGGAATCGTAGGTTCGATAATGGGGCGAGCTACAACCGTCGTCACGACAATAACCGTCGTGGGAATCAGGAAGGTCCGTCAGGAAGAAGAAGGATCCGGCGAGACTACAGGTATAACGGAGGTTACCAACGAGGACGTGATCCACGTTACCATCCGGACCGTGACTGGGAAGGGAGAGCGCGCGAGAGCCGCGAGTACCTCCAGCAATTGAGAGAGAGCCAAAATAGAGAAGAGGGAGAAAGGAACCCTACTTCGAGGGAAGAAAGAAATGTGACGTCAGAGGCAGGACAGAACCAGCCTGGTACCTCTAGTCACAACAAAGGAAAAAAAAACGCCGAAAAATTAAGACAGTCTAGTTTGGCTGAGCACAGAGTGACGGCAGATATTTTACTCTGGGAGCCCATCCAACAGGATTTACTCGACGAACGACGAACGACGAACCACAGTTATGAGCCAACACGTTTACCCAAAATAGTAGCCACTCTCAATGGATGCAGTGTTATAATTCTGATCGATACTGGCGCAATGATCAGTGTAATCTCTGCAGATTGCTATGCTAAGTTGAAGGCTAACTCTGAGGTGACAGAGCTGCCTGTTTCCGCTATTCGTGTCAGAGGAGTGATACCTGACTGGGTTGTGACGTGCAAGATACAGGTTTTGTGCACATTGAGAATCACAAGCCACGTGTATTTGCACGAATTCATAGTTATGAAAGGTTTGCATCATGATGTCATACTAGGGGCTGATTTCATGAGGAAGTATGACGGTATTATCGACATGGGACGCAATACTGTCGAATTTAAACCGAACGAACCTATAGAGATGAACCTTGTGGTAGATGAACCGGAATTCCTGTCCGAAGTCGACGTTGTCGAGCAACTTAATAGCAAGGAAACTGAGGAAACACTTGATGCCGACGGAGAGGCAGGATTAATATCCACAACCATGCAAGAGAATTTGGCTACTACACTAAATGAATATTGGGACATATTCGATACTGCTCCTGGCGAAATTATGAATTATGAATATGACCTCATTTTATTAGACGACTCTCCATTTCAGAAGAAAATTTACCCGATTGCTGAAAAACACCGCGAGGAAGCTGCAAGGAAGATCCATGAGATGGAAGTAGCAGGCACGATTAAGAAGTCACCGACTCCTTTTCTGAATCCAATTATACCTGTGGTTAAGGTTGATGGAAGTTTGAGGCTTTGCCTCGCCGCAAGGGCTTTAAACGAACGCCTGGCTCCCGAGCACGACAGACCGCCTAAGATTAGGGACATCCTTAGGAAGTTTAAAGGGAAGAAAATTTTCTCATCATTGGACTTTATGCAATCATATTATCACATCAAACTGTCCGAGCATACTCAGAAGTACACTGGCTTCTTATTTGATCAAACCACCTATGTCTTCTGCAAATTACCATTTGGTTTGAAGAATGCTGGAGCTGCTTTGATTAGAGCACTAGATGCTAAGTTAGCTCCAGAGGTAAAAGAAAAAGTAATATGTTATGTGGACGACATAATCATCGCTTCTGAAACAGAGGAAGAGCATTTGGCTACCCTACGCCTTGTTTTTGAAAATCTTCGACAGGCCAATTTCAAGGTCAAGTTTGATAAGTGCAGATTTCTCCAAAGAGAAGTAAATTTTGTTGGACATATTATTAATGGAGATGGATATCGACCGAATCCAGCAAAAATCAGAACTATCGCCGCTTTTCCAACGCCAACCCGTGTGAAGCACGTGAGACAATTTTTGGGAATACTACAATTTTTTGCTGCTCATTGTGAGCGATACTCAGAGACTGTTGCACCACTTCAAAGTCTGCTGAAAAAGAACTGTAGATGGAATTGGAATGATGAGTGTGAGACAGCATTCCAGAAGGCTAAGCAGATGCTAGCGAATTCTATCCAGTTGGAATATCCTGATTATTCACGCAATTTCATTCTTGAAACAGACGCATCAGCCATTGGTATTGGAGCTATATTATTGCAGGAGGACGATGATAAGAAACGTCACTACATCGCTTTCTTGAGCAGACGTTTAAGAGCTCACGAATCTCACTATTTTACAACAGAAATAGAAGCACTAGCCGTCGTCTATGCATTAGAGTACTGGCAGAAACTTTTGATAGGCCAGAAGATTGTCGTAAGAACCAATCACCACGCTTTGACCTTCATCCTACGAACAAGACTGGCAAGTGACAGGATCACTAGATGGACTCTTTTTCTCCAACAGTTCGATCTGGAGATTGTTTACAAACCAGGCAGAGAGAATGTATTGGCCAACATCCTCAGCCGGAATCCTGAAACTTCTATTAATGCCATTGACATCGAGGGAGAATGCGAAGAACACCTTCGCCGACTTCGTTATCTACCCGAAGGACAGAGACGTGAAGAGGAACTTAGACACATCATTCGATTTCATGAACGAAAGATGGATCCTCAGGATGAGCTTTATGCAAGGATTGCTGCCATAGCAGATGACTATCTGATTTACCGTCGCGTTTTGTATAAATTTGTGGACGAAGATCACACCCAACTGCGTGCAGTTATTCCCAGAAGGTACCAGGAATCTGTCATTCTCGTGGTACATTTGTCTATTGGTCACGGTGGAACGGACAAGACCATTGCCACCATTAAAGAGTCGTTCACCTGGAAAAGGTTAGGAACCACTGTCAGAGAGTGTTTACGTGCTTGTGACGCATGCCAGCGGAACAAATACACGTCACACTTATTGAGAGAACCACCTAGACCTATACTACCAACTCAACACAGAGAGTTGTACGCACAAGATCTTTACGGTCCTATACCTAAAGCCCGTCGTGGGAATCGTTACATTGTAGTCACCATAGATGTGTTTACAAAATACACAATGCTCCATCCTATTCAGAAGGCTAATGCACATCAAATTATCCAGCGAATAAGACGACAAGTGATACCGGAGGCAGGGAAGCCACAATTCTTATTAACTGACCACGGATCGCAATATACTTCTGCAGAATTCGCCACCGCTATGGAGGAACTAGAGATTGGTCATCTTTTGTCATCAATAAGACACCCTGAGAGCAATCCAGCGGAATGCGTTATGTCCACTATTGCAAAATTTTGTCGTTTGTATTGTCAGGAGGAACACTGGCGATGGACTGAAGTCCTTGTTTTGATGGCAAAATGCATTAATTCTACTGTGCATGAAAGCACTGGTCAAATACCTTTGGTACTGCATTTGAACCAGATGCCACTGAGAGTCTGGAACCGCGTGATTGTAAATCCACCTTGTTTACAACCATCGCATGCCAGCAGACTGTTAGCTGCTAGAGATACTTTAGACAGACAAGCTGCCAAACGCTTGAGGAGAACAAGACGCCAGAGATTCAGAGAACCACTTGAGGAGGGAGACCTTATCCTTATAAGGAGACCCGGAATTTCTAATCCAATTGACCGCGTAAACGGGAAATTTCTTTCCTTGTATTACGGCCCTAGTCGTGTTAGACAGCCGTTGAATATTGGGAGTTATGTCATTGAAGACATCAGAACTGGAGAACGTATTGGAACTTTCAACGCCGCCAATCTAAAAAAATATCACACATGAATGAATTATAGAGGCAAATAAAATGTCGTCCCAACATTTTCTTTGAAACGACGGAGAGGCAGATGAACCCGCTGAGCTATGGTTCATGTGATATTTTTGTGACGGAATAATTATTATGGGATGTAGTACTTTTGAACATACCCAGAATACCACGTGGAGCAGAGAGCTCATGCTATACTCTTTGAAGTAGCGCTCAATTGCATTTTTGACTTTGGAGGTCTTGTTAATCACTTTTATCCTTTCATAAGACTCAGAATATTCTAATTCGTCATTCTGTATTATTGAATCATTTTGGTGAATGATTATTACGTTTTTGGTAAGGTATAACACTTGCAGATACGCAAGGAGCTATGAAAGTAGTCGCTCAATGACTTCGTTTTGGCGACCTACTTCCGAGTGAAAGTCAGTGACGACACTGCATCTGGAGATCTGACGCCTGACAGGCGTGTTTCGAGTATCCGTCCGTCGCGACGTGGACATTATAAATATTTTTGCGCTCAAGTGAGCATCCGACTGCATCGTGTGTTGAAAATAACTATACTAACGTTGTCACACATTGTGGACATATTATTGTTCTACGAAAGGCCATTTTAGGCAATATTTTCTACAAACTGTAATTGGTGCCATACGCCAGATAATTTTCCCACGTGCAAGTGGAAGGGCAAAGTGCCACGCCGAAAATATAAGAGTTATCGTCTGATAATTGTGCCAAGACGACGTGATTATTACTGCCAACGATCACAACATTATTGCTACGGAAATTCTGAATTGAAAATATCAATTTTATCGCGGATGCCACGTGATTGATAAAACGTGATACAATTGCACGTGCTAACAAGCGAAGCATCGCATCGTGTTGAATCTTGAGGATCAACAGGCTGAAAACTACAAAATACTGTGGAGAACACTATTATTTGCATCGTCCACAATAATCACGCCAAAACGCCGAGAGGAACGAGATATTTCGACATTTTCGACATCATGCAAGACATTGAACTTTTCCACGCCATGGTGAAGAAGACGATTATGGGTTAATACCATTCCGGTATGAGGGAGACGTCGTGATGGAGACCACCAGCTTGATGGAACGTCAGGATGCCGAGGACGCAGACGAAGGAACGTGGATGCCGACTTCCAGGCACATTCCAGACCTTTTTGGGAGACCATCATCCGGAGGCGAACGAACCCTGGTTGCTTGGGAGGTCCAGATTGGTAAATCCGTGGAGGACAGGACCATGCTGGAGAGCCAAGCAGAGTTTTTCGCGACCCTGGTCGATGAATGTCTGAGCCGATGTGAGAGCTACCAAAAGTCGTGAGTTTGGGCACCCTTTCTTTTGTAATAGTCCGCAGTGGTATATTTAGATATCGTAGTTTTTTTTTGGTGAATCAACCGCACTTATGTGTCAGCCATTTGCTAGGTAGGGTTGTAATTAGTATAATTGTTGTTTATTTCAGTCATTGTGAGTCACCCTGTGGGGTAGACCAGTTTTGGTTAACCCTGGTGCCGTCCTGATGGACGTCGTACCACGTTATAGCCGACCCACTGCCAAACATGACTGTAATCATTTGCAGCTATTTTGCTCAGCCATGTGTAGGATATTTATCCGTGGTTTCATTCAGATGTCATCGTCACTTTATTTAACTGCAATCTTTGCAACCAGTCTGTTGAGACTTATGACCTCGTTAGATAGGTCGTATCGTTAGGAAACCAACTGTAGTTTCCAGTTTAATAAAAATATGCTGTATTTTCATTTTTGAAAGCGCTCAGAAGCCAATTTATAGTCAAATACTGACAGATTTATTATTTTGGAGAAAGTGTAGATGTCAAGCATCGAACTAAGTGCACTATCGCATAATTATGCAGGTCTAGAGTTGCAGATCTGTGCCATATTTTATCAATTTGTTACTACTTTGTTTCTGTCATGAGGACACAGGTGTTAATGTTATACTGAGAACTTAATAGGTGTTATATCTTTGATGAGCAAAGAAGCTCGTGAGACATGCTGTTATGTCTGTGATTTACTATTCTTTGAAATGAAGGACTGCGATACTTTATTGTACAGTTAAATTGTAACGTGTTTAGCACACGGATTCTATAAGGTTTTTGAACCAAGCATATGCTAAGAATGACAAGGCCAAATATTACGGTATTATATAATGTTAAAACTAGCCGGCCTTGCCTGTTGAAAAATGTGGTCAGTGAAGGACTGCAATTTGTGAAGTTGTCACCAATAAACTGGTTTGTTGACCCAGTAACCTTGAAAACAAATGCTTGAAAGCGAGACAGAACTACGGTAACATAGGACAGAATGTTGATTTCATTCATCTCTTTCTTTCAATGCAGCTATTGCTCATGAAACCCAGTGTTTCTTACTGTATTTTTGTTCATTTGTTTTTCTTGGATTTTCATACTGTTAGTTAGATATTTTGCTGCGAGGAATGTCATTTCGACATGTCCAGGGTTGTCAGGTTTCTTCATGCATTGTTGGCGATCCTCTTGAGAGAGGCAAATTATAATGAAGGCAATTTGGTTATTAAATGCGAGGTTTTTGCCGCAGGTAACCCATGATATTATGTGCCTTGTGTGAGTAAGACGTGCCATTGTTGTAAGTCGCGCATCTGTTGTTGTTATGAGGCATTATTATGAGAGTTGTTGAAAGCGAGGTATTTACCGCTGATAACTCGTGTTATTGTGAGTCCGAGCCGAGTTTGCTCGTTGAGTTTTCCGACTATTGAGTCGATGTTTTGCTGCGGGAGAATGATCTTTAGAAGACTACTCCTTGTCAGGCCTTTGTCAGAATACGCCATAAACCTACGGAAGGAACATAAACCGACATAATTAACATCATCCGCATAATTGTTTTAAACAAGATCTAACTAACATATTGTTTCCATTTAAACTTTGACATTCTTACATTTGAACCTGCTGACATGGCCGTGCAGATGAAGGGATTTCCTTTAATGGAAACGACGAAGACTGTAGACATTTTTGTTGTGACCTGGCGCACACATGAACCATTAGTTCATAGTGTGTGGAGCGCAGGCCATGTGATTGCCAGACGTGGTTTTAACTACGCTATCACCGACATTACTATCAAGCTAGATGACAATGGTTTACAAAGAGTTAACCATGGGGCAGGAAGGCATTATAATAAAAACTGTGTTGTACTATAATTATTGATGTCATGAAACTGTATTTTTCCCCATGTTACCTTTATTGCGTGCTATTTAGCACATGATTGTTGATTAGATTAATTGTTTTTAAATGTCTGTACACTTAGCTTTGTATTGTAACTGTTTTGCTATTACGGACGTCACCGCCGTAACTTTGAATGTTAACTGATAGGACTTAGCTAGAAAAGTTAAATGTAAATGTGGAAATGGTACCACCATAACTTACCTTTGCTTTGCTCCTTCACTTAAATGTAACTTAATATTAGCTTGATCATGTAACTTGTATTAGGGATTTTGCGTCGTACCATTTACCCAGCGTTGTTGCTGTTGCTTACTTATTGTGTATTAGATATTTCGCGAGGGTTAATGTAACTTCATTGTTAGGGACTTGAACTTTTATTATCATTAACTTTTAGCTTGCGGATTAGCCGAATATAACCCTCCGAACTAGGATAGGGGTTTGTGGAAATTTACAATAAATTTTCACGGTGTTTTACATAAGACTGGATGTTTAATTTCACAGTCTAGTTTTTGAGGTGAACCTTTCCTTAGGCCGTCTTTGACCATCGCAACCATGTACCACGCTCCCCGTGGACTATAGAACCTCGTGCCGCATTGGCCTATTGTTAGGAAGTTCACCTGATCCTCACGGCAAACTTTTAAAGGTCCGACGGGGGAGATGTTAGGAGAGTCATCGCGGTTGTTGGATATCCCGACAGCTTTACCGGAGGACTTCTGAAGGTCACTCACAAATATGTGCCGTTGCCACTCGGCTGACGGTCACAGTACAGAGGTAGCAGTAGCAAAGGGCACCTCAGTGTCATGTTTTATATAACCGCCATCTTGACGGAAACGTAATCGCGGCCACCCAAATGTTAAAAGCTAAAATGTAATTACGACCAACTTTATAATCTAGTCTCTACCAAATTTTGCAACAGCATATCTTTATGTGGGAAGCATATTCTGACCAAACTGCAAGAACATCAGCCCAATAGTGTTCGGATGGTGGCCATCTTTGTGTGAAGATCGATTTCCCCTATTAATTCGAACACGGTGAAACCGAATGGAACGAAATTTGGTACAGAGGTAGCACTAGCAAAGGGCACCTCAGTGTCATGTTTTATATCCCCATAGCACGTTGTATTTCAACAAGCTACTACAACAAACATTCAATTATACTCCTTGTAAAGGACAAAGAGTTATAACAATACCCATGCATTTAGGAGAAAGTTGGCTATATGTTCTTTACTGAACATCTTGTTTAAGTATGGTTCCCATTGTTTAATACGTTCAGTAAATAAATATTCTTGGTAACAATGATGATGAAAGAGACTTGCAAGCTTGTTGTGATGGTTGTTGTTAATTCATTTTAGGGGCTTGGGACATTTGTTTATCAGTCCCGTGTAGTTGGGTGAGTGTTGGATTTGTCTGATAAACTGTGTTTCTCTTGTGACTGTAGTAGTATGTGTAGCTGAAGTAATTAAGGTCGTCAATGAGGTTGGTGCCTCGGGACTCCTATTACCATAATATCCCAGCTTGTGCTTGGCAAGCGCGTGAAAGAATCTGGGGAAATCCAAACTCAGGATAGCCACTGTCAGTGCTGAGTTCGGACCTCCAATCACTGGACTTGCTGCGATCGTGGTGCATTTTAAACGCAATTGCCTGCACCGCGGGGGTAGGAAGCAAAGCAGCCGTGGTCTTATGAAGTGATATCCCAACTTTGGCCTCGTGGGATGCCACGGGAAATCATCTTGTGGCTGCCGATGGTGGGAAGTAAGGAAGCTTGTGGTTTTACATAACCGTAAATATCGTGATCATGGGCTACTGGACCTCCTTTCTATGTGGAATCCGAACCATAGAACATGGCATTTTACTTTGAAAATCTCACATGCATTCACAGGGAATCGAACCCGCTATTTAATTCATTTAATTCATGCTAATCTCAATTATTTATCATCGCCTCGAAGGATTACGACAGGGTATCAGTCACGGAGTGATGCCCTGTCAACTGCAGCTGGTATAAAAGTATAACTAAGGGGAATATCAGAGCTGTTGAAATCTGGCCGCTAGTATTGTGTTATTAGCGGTTTATAGTGGAAACTCGTACGGAATGCTGTGGGTTTTTAATTAGTACAGGATTAATCTCATCCATCAACATGACTGCAAGTCTTAATGGTCCAGACGGTTAGTTGTTGTCTTGCTGACTCGATGTTCACGGATTCAATCCAGCTCTGGCCAGTGTCCTTGAACGTGTGGTTTAAAGGTTACATCCCTGTGTCGTTGGCTTGCGGCACGTTAAAGGCCGGTATTATACTATCGAAGATCTTTTATAAAAGATACGACAGTGCAAAGGCGAATTCTTTTATAAAAGGTGGTTTTATGAAATAAATTTTATTAGAGGTAGCCTAAGAGCATCATGCTACCGTTGATAAGAGATTCAAACCAATATGGCGGATCATAACAGCTGGAATATTATCACAAGAAAGATTCTCATATCAGAGTGTGGAATGCATGAAATGTTATACAATATTAAGTATAAAATATGCAAAAACACGAATAAAAGGTAGAAAGTGTAGGTAAAAATAGCAGAGGCTGTACATAAACGACGCACATTTCAGGTTATAAAGAAGAATTAAATCGTTAAATATCACCATTATCTGTGACAATCTAATTAGCACATGTAATTTTTTCCAAGAATATCGTTACATATTTATATCTTGTACCCCGCCCATTTATAGGGCGTAATCGTCTTGACCAACTGAAGCGCTACAAATTAACAATTTTAGCACAGTTAAGTGTAGCCTCCGTGGCTTAGGCGGCAGCTCACCGGCCTCTCACCGCTGGGTCCGTGGTTCAAATCCCGGTCACTCCATGTGAGATCTGTGCTGGAAAAAACGGAGGCAGACAGGTTTCTCTCCGGGTACTCCGGTTTTCCCTGTCAAAATTTCATTCCAGCAACACTCTCCACTATCATTTCATTTCATCTGTCATTCATTTAATCATTGCCCCAGAGGAGTGCGTCAGGCCTCGGCAGCCGGCACAGTTCATATCCTCTCCGCTAGATGGGGGCTTCATTCATTCCATTCCTGACCCGGTCGGAGACTGGAATCAGGCTGTGGATTTTCATTTTCAACACAGTTAAGTGTATGACAAAATTGTTACAGTTAGAAGTTGTCAAGACTGGACAACACCGAGATTTAAAAAAATACTTGGGTGAGACCTTCGGTTGATCGTACACAAATAAGGGATTAATTGTGATTTATGGGAAGTTTCATCCCAATGGATGATGCCCTTGAAACAAACAAACATGCAAGTACAGTTACAAAGTAGGTAGGTAGCCCTATTTGTGTATTTTTAATGAGCTGTTACTTCAATTTGCTGAATATATTACCAAACAAAAGAACATTTGTAGTTATCATAAATGATACCTGCACTAATTAAAAATGAAAAATCGGTCCTCACTTTACAAAAGGTGTATAATGTGGCCACCAGCAGCCTGAACACATGCTTCGCAGCGACAGAGCCAGCTTCCTCGTACACGTTCACACGTCCTGATGTCGTTCCTTATTGAGGCGACAGCAGCAAATACACGCCTTTGGAGTTCCTATGGATAATTTACTTCACTCCTGTACACCAGTTCCTTCATATGGCTTACATGACTTATTTTCTTTCGCTCCGTGTGGAGCATAGGGCATCCAAGAATGATTTCTATCCGGCTCTGTTTGCTGCAAACTTCTCCACTTCCCTCCAAGTCTCTCCAACTTTCCTGGCCTCCTCTTCAATGGTGCGTTTCCAGGTCTTCCTTGGTCTTCCTCATCTCCAAGCCCCTTTAGGATTCTAGTACCGAGCTCCCCTCTCTACTGCATCATTCTGTTTCCGCAGAGTATGCGCAATCCAGATCCATTTCCTCCGTTTAATTTGAACGTCTATAGGTTGTTTGTGATTCCTTTACCACAGCTCTTCGTTTGGGATTATATCTGGGCACCGTATACCCAAAATGCGACGCAGACAACGCTTGATGAATACTGGAAGTTGGTGGCTAATAGGATTGGTAACTTTCCATGTTTCACACGTATACAATAGGACATCTTTCACATTGGTATTAAAAGGTCTAATGTTCGTCTTCCTGGATATGTTACGGTTTCTGCAGACTGGATAGAGCTATACAAAAGCCCCATTTGCTTTTGGTATTCTGCTCTTGACGTCCTCCTCAGCCCCTCCACTTCTCCTTTCCACACTTCCCAAGTAAACAAATGTATCCACCTGTTCTACAGTGAAGCCAGCCTGTACCGTCGAGTTCACTCAGCTCTTTTGTCTTCGTTGAATTTATCCTAAGTCCAACCTTAGCAGCTTCAAGTTCTAAGTTTGCCAGTTTTCCCTCTATATCTCTGAAGCGCTGTGCTAGCATACAGATGACATCAGCAAAATCAAGATCCTACAACCTGTCTCGAAGTCCCCACTGTATCCCTCTCTTCCCTCCTTTCCCAACCTTCCTAAGAGTAGTATCAAGAACAATCAGGAACAGGGTGGGAGAAAGTATACATCCTTGTCGTACTCCAGTCTGGATAGCCAATGGGTGGGTTATCTGACCCTCAAGCAGGACTTGACATTCATAACCAAAATACATATCTCGTTTGATGTTACCTATTTTACTTGGTATACCATACTCCTTTAAGGTCTCCCACATGACCTTCCTATTAATGGAATCAAAGACCATCTCAAAATCTATAAACTTGATGTATACTGCAGTTTGCCACTCTGTACTCTGCTCCACAATAACCCGTAAAGCGTAAATTAAGTCCACACAACTGCGGTGTTCCCTAAATCCAGCTTGTTCTTTCCTCAAACTGACTCGATAGGCTTCTTTGCGCGATTCATGATTATCCAGAGAAATGCTTTGCTTTGTACGGATAGTAAGGAAATACCTCTCCAGTTGTTAAAATTCGTCAAGTTACCCTTCTTTGTGATTTTAACAATCACACCTTTCTTCCATTCCACAAGCAGCTTCTCTTCCAACCAGATATTTTTCATCGATGGCTTCAGGATATTTGCTGTTGTGTCCATGTCTATCTTGAGGACATCTGGCGAAATGTTGTCAACACCGGAGGCTTTTCCATTCTTCAGCTGTAGCAAGGCCTCTTTGATTTGAGCACAAGTTGGACTGTGCAAAAGAATATTTTGATCAGAGTTTTCAGGTTCGTCATTCCTCTCTTTGTATTGTTCATCAATCCCTCGATCAACATTTAAAACTTCGAAGAAGTATTCACTCCACCGTTCTTGTTGTTCTTCTTCAGTTGTAAGTAAATTTCCCTATTTGTCTTTTATGGGTCGGTTCTTTAGGGAGCTCTTGTTGGACAGCACTTTTGTGATACGGTACATTCCTTTGCTTTCACCCTTTGATGCAGCATCTTCTGCCTTCTTCGCAATCTCATCGATCCAATTACTCTTATCTCTCTTCACACTCCTTTTGATTTCTTTGTCAATGACCGTGTATTCTGCTTGCACTTTTGCTTTCTGCTGTCAAGTCTTACACATATTCAACCTCTCCTTACCGACAGTAGTGGCTACGCGGGCTAAAACGCTGCGTTAAGTCATGGGGCCTAGCTCTCTGCTGACTCGGTAGACGCATGGGTTCGAGCCCCACCGTCGGCTGTCCTTGAAATGGTTTTCCGTGGTTTCCCATTTTCAACACCAGGCAAATGCTGGGACAGTACCTTCTGACATGCCACGGCCGCTTCCTTCCACATCCTTGCCCAGTTTCATTCATCTTCATCCATTCCATCTCTCATCCCGACGCGCAGGTCGCCCACGGGCGTTGACTAGAAAGACCTGCACTCGGCCTCTCAGGAGGCTACACGGCAAAAAAAAAACTCTCCTTAATCATTTTCCTATGACTTACGGTCTCCCAAGTTTTTACTGACATCCAATCCTTCTTGAGAGGATTGCTCTTTTCCAGGACTATTTCACTCGTATCAAGGAAGATTCAATATCAGTTTCCACTGTGTCTGATTGGAGTATCTGAAAACGATTTCTTAGCTACAATTTAAATTCTTCTCCGACCTTCTCCTCCTTCAAATTCCTCACATCAAATCTCTTACTCTCTTTTTAAACCTATTTTTTTTTTGCCACCATGATCTTCATCTTGAACTCAGCAAGCATATGGCAGATTGCATATGGCCCCTGAAATAAAAATCAAAGGGATATAAATCAGGGTTTTGGGCCGGCCACTGCACGGCACCATTTCGACCAATCCACTGGCCAGCAAACATCGTGTCTAAGTAGACTACTCTCGCACCGGCCGGACAATGCGAGGGGGCGCACCATTTTGAAGAAACCACATATCTCTTCGTATGTGCAGAGGAATGGCATCTAGAGCCTCCAACAACGTTTCAGTTAGGAACAGTAAATACTGTTGGCCTGTCTAACGTGGTGGGAGTATGAAAGGGCCAATGATTGTGTTCGCGATGATTCCTACCCACACGTTCAATGAGAACCGACGTTGAAAGTTACTCCGAACAACACGATGGTAATTTTCTTCACTCCATATATGGGTGTTATGGAAATTCAGTATTCCATCACGTGTGAAACGAGACTCATCACCAGCTAAAATTCCTGTGAGAAAATCGGGTAGTTGCTGTTGCTTTCTCAATAACCACTGACAAAATCGTACCCTACGAGGACAATCTGCTGCTTGGAGGTGATGAACACGTTGCACGTTGTATGGGTACAACAACAGCTCCCTAAATGTTCGGTGAACAATGGAGTGAGATGCACCCACCTCACGAGCAATACCTCCGGAGCTCCTCCTTGGATCATTGTCTCAATGCTTCCAGGGTTTCTACCTCGGTTGCCAACGCACGCTGTTATGAACGGCCCCTTCACTCACAATTGGGCTCGAGTGTCCAGTGTCTCGAAGTCTTTGGAGTACTCTAACAAAGGTCCGGTCACATGGATGCCCTCGACTTGGAAATCGTTGTCGATAAATCCGGACTGCCTTTCCACTGTCACACCTTGCTTCACCGCATATTAATAAATATCGCACAACTCTTGATTAGAGAAGACTGGCCTTTCAAATGTCCACTGTGCTCGTAAAGGAAGGAAGCTTGTAGTCTAACGAACTGACCTAAAGTAGTCTAATGGCGAAAGTACACTGCCCGGTGTGGGCATGAGCGAGCGTGAGGGGAGGAGATGGTGACGTAACGTACTCGCCTTACGTTGGGCTAACGGTTGCTGTTTACTTCAAAAGGACAATGAACGTCACAAACGTTATCTGGCCCACACCAAACAAATTATTCCCCAATGATGATGTCTTTACTGGAAGTTATTCCATTGTAAAATAGGGTTCCAGCTCTCTAGGACATTCAGTAAATCAATATTTTTGTTGACAATGATGATGGAACAGAATTGCAATGACCGGAAAGCTTGTTGTGTTGGTCGTTGTTGCTAATTCAGTTAAGAGGATTCGGAACTTTGGTTACCAGTCCCGAGTATTTGGGTGGGAATTGGAATTTTCTGATAAACTGTGTTTATGTGGTGATTATAGTAGTGAAAAGGAGTTTGAAGCTTTACGTGACCGTTTTCTCATGATCATGAATCACGGGACCTCCGTTTAACGTGGAATCTGAACCACAGGACATGGCACTTCACTTCGAAAATTGGTGGGAGTCCAACAGTTGGACCACTGCGCCATCACGCCCCGACTTGCATATCGGTCGGTAATGGTAACCTGTCTCAACACTAGCACCACATGTAGATAATGATAAAGATAATAATAATAATAATAATAATAATAATAAAAGTCTATTAACAATAATAATAATAATAACTCTCTGGTGGTAGAGTCCTAACCTTCCCGAGGGTGTGATATACGTTAGGTCATGTAGTAAATGAATGTGATCTAATACGCTCATGTCCATGGATTTAATGGCACATACAAGAAATCCTTCGTACATAAAAGTCTGGCAACTTGACATACCAAAAAAATAATAATATTATGTCAAAAAGCCTATTATTACTATTATTAGAAGTAGTAGCCTACTTAATATTACTATTTTATTACAGTTGTTGCACTGACTTCAACAAAGATAGACCATCAGTTCCTTAAATTAATTTACCAAATCTTTAGGAATTCCGTTTTCTATGCATAGGCCTTAAGGCTGGCAAAATCCTAAACAAATCGACCATCACTAGTCATGTAGCCACTCCCCATGAAGGTGTAAATCAGCTGTTCATAGGCACGGTTTGTGTATTTCAACGCCATTGGCAGACAAGACGTGGAGGTCACTCAACTTCAGACTCTTGTCAACTTTCCTCAGCGTTTGGAGGGGAGGGCGACGCGGAGAAGCCAGCTGTGCTGCTGAAGGGAATGAGGTCTACGCCCTATTCCAAGACAGTGACCGAAGATTTTTGTGATTTAATTCCACCTACACTAATTAAGATACGACAAAATTTCATGAAGATATTTGCTTAGAATACCATCTTCTACCACTAGTGTAACGGACGTCATTTATATCAATTACACCCTTTATATAGCATATATGTGTTACTGTTTACACGGTTTTCGCTTCTGACGTCGACCGGGATTGCAGAAAATTAAACTGCAAATTGAATTTCGGAAGACAATTTCTGTGAACAAGCGTGCGTGATTAGTACTCGGACATGGCAGGTTTGCGGCAGTATGACTTCGTTGTTGCTTTTTAGGGGCCATACAGGTGAAGGTCATTTGTTTCAGAACCTGTATTATAATAGTGTCTACTCTAGTACATGCATTGTAACGAAAAATTAAATATTATTGTGTAGGATCGGGGTACGTGCCTCGGGACGGCAGAGCTATTGTTTATGAACATGAGCTAACGAAGCCATGTGTTTGCCTAGAGTGAGTGTGAACATATCAAGTGATTTATCACATTCGGGATAGCCATGGTCAGCGCAGGTATTCGAACCTCTGATCTGTTAAGTGCAGCTCCCTATTGAGGTCGTGGTACGTGAAATAACACGCACAGCTACACTGCTTGGTGACAGTATGCCACTGACAGTCTTATTATTTATTGAATTCAGTCACTTAAAACGTTTAAAGCATGGAATGCAACAAATTGAATGGAATATAATACAATGAAATGGAGTGAAATGTGAGTTACACTTGTCTTAAGAAGTATAGAAAAGTGATTTAGCATCTTACCGCAAGGAACGAGAACAGATCAACGAGCAAACTCACTTGTGGTTTTCGTTAGCTCGTGTTCATAAACAATAGTTCTTGGTCACCGAATCGTAAACTTGCCCATAAACGATGTGAGTGTAGACACTAGAATATATGACTGTTTACCGTTAGTCCACAATACGATATCATTGTCACCGTGACTCCAGATAGTTACAAGTAATGACATACGAAGCACGTTGTGACAAAAAAATATTTACTGCATTTTTTGTTTGTTTGTGAATTGTTGCTGGAAGTCACATCAGATTATAGACTACTAACTATCGAATACTGCCCTTACTTACCTTGAGTCCAAAGGGTGGAGTATATTGTTGCCTGGAAATCCGTGACGCCATTGGATGAATATGAATTAGAAATTGAAAATAATTAATCTCGGTGAAAATGATACAGAAATATAAAGCCCTCCTTTTTTTGGAAGGGATTGGACGCTGGTAAATGACGACGATTATTCCACTATCACTAGCTGTTTCATTTTAGGATGTTTTAAACTTGGCAACACACATATGGTACATTGATTGACAAACACAGGCAGTTATGAATGCAGGGGCGGGGGTGGGGGGGGGGGGGGGGGAGGCCAAGGGGGTTAACAGATAGCATAACGAGACGAGACAGGAAATACCTTCCGGTTCACTGCAGGCAGCGGGAGACGACAGCTGCACGTAATCGGAGCACACATCGCTCAAACACCTAAGTGCTGAGTCCATAATAACCTGACTATTTAATAACAATTACATAATCACACTAAGCGAACAGACTGGAAGGTTAATCACCACTATCAGTATCTCGACAAAAATCACATATCTTGACTTGGTGTGCTAGTTTAATCACTCCTGCAACTAAATTAGTGTAGACATATATATTGTAAGTATCATAACCCATATTTATAAACATAGATTTAATAGCCTAAGGGTACGGGATCTGATGATTATCTCTTGACAATTGAGGGTCCTCTATTGTCAACGATTTACTCGCATTGAATCCATCAATCCTAGCAGGAAAATAGTGGGACGATATATATTATTTGGGGGCATACGTAGTATTTAAAAATTGCCTAGAAGTTAGCAGTGAGAGCTCGAAGTGCAAAAAGTGTTGACTCCAAATTAAGCCCCACATATTCCTGAAGTTGTAAAAACGGCGTAGAATATAGCGTATATTCTCTGGCGGGCAACTTGTTGGTTGATGGATCGTTGACATATCCGTGGTTTCCAGCAGACTCTCCCGATTGTGTCTTCATCCTCTCGTAGGAAGCCACCGTACCGTCCCGTCCATGCATTGTGCTGCATCCGACAAGCACCATTCAGTGCAGGTCGACCAACATGTGCATTTCCGGTTTCGCAAGGTATGCCCTCTCCCTGGCAAATAGGAAGTGCAGGCCATTCGCTCCGCCACACCCAGTCTGTGGCCTAGATCTATCGTTTCCCCTATATTGATGTAGACTCTATACCTTTTATCACATGAAATATTCTGTAAACCGGTTTTCTCGTCTGAGATTCGTCACTCACACTTTCAATTGACTATTTCTGTGCCACTTTATTGATTCATCAAATACAATAAAATATTATTTACTAACAAGGGAGAAAATGTTAATGATGATTTTAGGCCAAACAACTGGTAGAGATGTATGACCATAACCTTAATTAAATTAAGGTATTATTCGATATTAATGATGAAATTTGATTATAAGTTTACCTATATTCTTGAAATTAACATAATAGAAGTAAATATTCCCAGGTACTACCCTACCAGGGAATTGTTACCGCTAGAAGGAGAGCGCAGCTGTTGTGTATATATTACGTCATCTCGCCTCGTTATGGCTGAAGCGAGCGGCTTGCGGGGCAAGGGGAGGAGGGGACTCATGTACAGTCATAGGCTACAATGAGAACACACCGCACAGCGCACGACCTAGCATGAATAAGGCACACAAATAACGTCCATCGCAGGCGTGTGGCTGGGCGGAGCGCATTAGTTCCGATTTCCGCCACCGGTAACAATTCGCTGGTCGGGTAGTACCTATACTCGGCTGATGTAGGCTACTGTTTGCGTCAACCACATTCTACACAAAAGACGGATGTGTCATTTGGGATACTCTTCGTTAGTAAAAAACAACTGATTTTAATTAATATATTACATAGCATAAGTGTGGCGTTCATAGTAATTAAGTTGTATTTTTGTATACATTTAACAAAAATTAGGAGTCCATGCATGTTTTACTTATTATTTAAAAAACATCATTGTATACACTTGCACTCTTGGCAGTCATCATGGAGGCCCGGGTACAATTCCCGGCTCCGTCAACATACTTAATTCTGGTGTGAGTGATGGAATGAGGTACAATGAGCCTCGTGAGGTAAAAGTGAGAAGAGGTGAGTTTGATTCCCACCTCAGCTATCGTGGAAGTGTTTTTCGGTAGATTCCCACTTCTACTCCAGGTGATAATCTGACTAACGCATCTGAGAGTTCTAATATGACACTCATCTATTGGCAGGATTCGTCTTAATTATTCAAATTCATTCGGAGATTTCGTTTTATTATTCCCTAATATCTTGAATGTATGGAGAGTCTTTTCTTGGTCATGCAAGGTCACATTACGGTCCCACCTTGTGACTAATTTTCGTTACAGTAGCTCTTAAGTATTGAGAGTTATTTATTTTTTATATTCTATAATTTCAAGATGGCAGGTGCGCCATGTTGTGTCATGTTGCTAGCACGTTGACAATAGAGGGTCCATATATAAAACTATCTGAAAGCGAGGCACTGTGAACATGGATTCATTGGAAATTATGTTATGGATTATAATGCGTCCATGATTCACCGGTCGGCATCGTGCAATTATTTAGCTGATGACCGTGTAGTTTAGGCGCCAAACGGAAGGTATACATTTCCAGAATTTGGTAAAGATCCGATGATTAGCTTAGTCAAAATTTGATTTAAGCGTTCAACATTTGGGTTGCCGCCATTTTGTTTTAGTTAAGTAGGCGGCGATACGAAACATGGCATTGAGCAGTCCTTAACTAGTGCTACCTCTGTACCAAATTTGGTTCAATTCGGTTTCATAGTTCTTCAACAGGGAGAGGGGAAACATACACACATACACACAGACCGACACACGGACATTTGATTGTGTAGATCTCGTAAGTCTACTTCCATTCTTTACAAAAATCGAAAGTAGGCTATATAAGAACCAGGGTGGCTTCGGCAACGCCAAATAATTAGGATAATATGAAGAAAATTTAATCAGTCTGAGTTGCTACGGGGATCAACGCGCAAGGCCGTGAGACTAGGCTATCTCGGGACTCGAACGACCAACTTGTAGCCAATCGTAAGTTGTTTTTCATAAGATTGAAGTGTTTCCAATTTTTTTACTCTTGGAAATGCCAGGTCAGTACTTTCTAATAAATTACGACCACTTCCTTGAATCTCTTTGCCCTCTTTAATTCATCTTTATTCATTTCTCAGTCACTCCTCACGTGTGGGCGTAAGGAAGGACATCTGAACATAAAAAACCACTGCCATTTCAAAGTAAAAATCATTGTCACATAGAAATTAATTTCAACACCAGTGGAAATGTAAATAATAAGGGATACAAACCAACGTCGTGGCGGCTGAGTCAACAACACAGTAGTGAGTAGCTCCGAAAACATTGTGTATTCAAGAGTGTATTCGAGGAAGAAACTAAACCATATTTGTCACCAACAATATACAGTAAGTGTATATCTTGGCCAGTTATTAATAATAACATCAATTACAATTACTAACTCCCTCCTAAATTGTTTACATAGGAGTTTTCACCTGCATCGGCAGCATGGGCGACTGTGGAGAGTGCAGTGGTAGCTTGGGAAAGGCTGAAAAGGCACAGTGTGTTTCATGTAAAAAGTGGTTCCACAAGAAGTGTGTGAATACATTGAACAAATTCACCAAGTGGCTATGTGTGCAATGTGTGGACAATAGTGCAACTATACTGTAAGTGACAGTATAAATAACAAAGACACACCATCAATGGAGAATATTTATGAAATGCTGAAAGATTTAAAGGAGCAACTTAAAATCATAAAAGAAGAACAAAGAGTGAGAGAGACTGATCTAGGTAGGCCTAATTCAAGCTATACGATTGTGCGACATTAATTTCAAATCAGCAGATATACAGTGAAGAAAATGGAAATTGCAACACCATGAAGGCATTGGTCGTTTGTGTTGATTTTCAAGATATAGAACGATGCCATGTAGGTATGTAAACGATCAAAGTTTCAGACCCATTGGATTGTTGCTACAGGTCTCCCCACGTGATTGGTCGCGGAGGAATCAACTCAAGTATACCGAATCTGGTGCAGCGTAGTTGACTTGCAGTCTGTGCAGTGAAGTGTTCCCCGTCAAACATGCCTCGACGACAGAGAAGAGCACGCTATCAACAACTGACGCCGTTTGAGCGGGCTCGGATAATTGGGCTGTGTGAGGCTGGATTATCGCTAAGAACTGTCGCTGCACGTGTTGGCCGACAGGCATCTACGGTACAACGTGCATGGCAGCAGTGGTCAAATGAAGGTACCCACACTCGTAGACCTGGCACAGGCCCTGCGCGACAGACAACTGTGAGAGAGGATCGCCGCATCATTCGGATGGCCCGGATGGAATCCCATGCAACAGCAGCGCAAATTCAAGCAGCTGTGGCACCCCACGTTACACAACAAACAGTTGGTAATCGCCTGCTTGCAGGTGGCTTACGATCCCATGTCTCTGCAGAAGGTGTTCCATTGACCCCACAACAGCGACGTGTAAGGCTGGCCTGGTGTCGAAAACGATCGACGTGGGTCGACGAATGGCATACAGTCGTCTTTAGTGATGAATCGCGCTTCTGTCTTGCCCGCAGTGATCGCCGGAATCGTGTGCGCCGACGTACCGGGGAGTGGGGCCGCCCAGACCTTATTGTCGAGAGGCATACCGGGCCAACACCAAGCATTATGGTCAGGGGAGCTATTGGCTTTAATGTGAAATGACAATTAGTGCTTGTTGAGGGCACTATGACTGCTCGACAGTACGTTGATAGGGTACTCAATCCAGTGGTTGTCCCTATGATGGCGAACATTTCTAATGGGATGTTTCAGCAGGACAATGTCCAGGTTCACACTGCACGCATCTCCAGAGAAGCTCTCCACGACATCACAACCTTAGAATGGCCCGCCAGATCCCCGGACCTCAGTCCTATTGAGCATGTGTGGGACATGATGTGTCGACAACTCGCCAACCGTCCTCAGCCCCCCACAACTCTGGAACAACTGACCCGTGCAGTGCAGCAAGCATGGGCCACAATTCCTCAGGAAGCGATCCAGGGCCTTATTGACTCCATGCCTCGACGAATTCATCAATGTATTGCAGCTCGTCGTGGGCACATCCTGTATTGATTGTTGTCCAAACTTGCGGTCAGAGGGACCTGGAAGTGTAATCATCGAATCACAACCGAACACTCGTCCTGCATATTCAATTGCAGCAATGTAGAACCACTCCTTCTGGGTGTTGCAATTTCCATTTTCTTCAGTGTAAATTAAGGACTGTAAGGGACACATTGAGACAATAACCCAGCAAAATATCAATCTCAAGGCGAAGCTAAAATCCCTTGAAAACCGTCTAGGAGAATCTGAGCAGTACACACGTAGGAATACGGTGGAAATACATGGTGTCCCGGAAGTTCCTAACGAAAACATAATTGAAACAGTGAAGATAGTAGGTCAAGCTCTGGATGTGGTCATTACTGAAACAATGGTAGATGCCTGTCATTGACTGCCAAAATTTCACAATCACCAACGCCGTGGCATCTTAAAATTCGTTCGGTGGGATGACAAGGAGCATCTCATGGAGCGACGCCGGGTGAGACGGATTCTCTCCACACGACACGCTGGTCTTCCTGGCGATAATGTAATTTATTTGGACGAGAGTTTGTCCCCAGAGAAGAGGAAGTTACTAGCACAAGCTCGAAATATCAGAAGAGAGAAGGAAAATGCCTTCCTTTGTGTAAGAAATTGACATATTAAAATACGTAAATCTGAAAATTCTCGGATGGTCGTAATTCGAAATAAGGATGACCTGAACACTTTCGAATTATATCAAAACCTAGCTTATCCACTTACAAGGGAAGTCTCTGAACCGGGGAATCGCAGATCCTGCTGGAACTTTGCAGATACGTTGCGTGAGCCCAAATAGGCAGAACCGTTAAGAGAAATCTTTCGGAAATTAACTTCCCCTTGTACTAGATGAAAAATTAAGATTTACACGTTTAAATTTGCGCGCCAGCGGCGTGAGCTTCATTGGCTGCGTCAGAGGTTGCTTACTGGCCTACGGCGTACAGTCACCGAATGAGAGGCGACAGACCCGGCATACGCTTATATCCGTATACGGAGAGTGTCCCATGCATTGCATGATGAATATTAACATTGCAAAAGTTATATGTTGTCTGGAGGAAAAATATGGAAAATGTATGGAAAGGCCTCTCAGCATTCAAGAACAGGACCTGTTGGACAGTTTGGATGGTAGGCTATAGGCTATTGATGGTTTTGTGCCTATCTGACTTTCTGGCGTTCGTCTCTTGTAACAAGTGTGTTTATTTGTTGTGCTTATTGATATTTACAGGTATCATAACTGGTTGTATAGAGAACAGTACTACGAACGTGGACACCTATTCTACTCTTATTGTCACCACACATGAGCTACCGGATGACAGTAACACCAGTAACACCAACAACTCTGATGACGATAATATTTGGGCTGCCACCGATAGCTCACCCAGGAAAGTGTCAGATGAAGCTGTAGGTATGGAATACAAACAAAATGCTGTTGATTATTGAAAAAGCGGTAAGAGGCGTCCTCTTTCCTTTTCGTCGGTAAAAAGTAAGTTTCACCGTTTAAAAAGCAAGAAAGATTTATATTTGTGGGCAGAGAAAGTGAAAAGGGGAGGCACCCGCCGCGACAAATTGAGAATAACATGTGTCGTAAAAGCCCAATTTGACATTGCCCATCAGAATAATGAAGTAATACATGACGTGACACTTCATCAATGGGCTATGCTAGCAGCACAGGACGTAAAATGTACGGGGTTTAAAGCCAGCCATTCCTGGGTGCAGCACTTTAAGGATCGTTATAATATCATTTCGCGAAAAATAACAACTGTGACGACATCAAAGAATGCCTATCGAGAAATGGATATTATGTCTGCAGCAGAAATATTCGTAGAAGAGGTTACATCGGTTCTTGATTCTCTCGGCCCTGGGAACGTATGTAATAGTGATCAAAGTGGGTTCAATTTGGAGATGTGTTCGGGTAGGACACTGGCTATAAAAGGGTCGAAAACGCTTTGCTCCAAAGTGCAATCAGTGGGGGCCACAACGCACAGTTATACAATAATGCCAACAATAACAGCAGCCGGCAAGCTACTAGGACCTCTCTTCATAACTCTGAAAGAACCAAAAGGTGTGTTTGGAAAAAGGGTGAAAGAAACTATGTTTGCACATGACAATATTTACGTTGTTCCTACAAAATCTGGCAAAATGGGATCCGCACAATTGACGGATTGGTTTCACAATGTTTTCAAACAGCATGTAACGTCCGGCAATGCGGCACTCCTTCTGGATTCCTTTTCTGGACATAAATCGTTAGAAAGTGAAGAGCGCATACGACTGATGTTGATACCTCCTGGAGCCACAGACTATTGCCAACCATTGGATGTATACGGCTTTAGGGTCTGGAAAAGCTTTGTCCGTAGATTTTCGAACACCGTTCGGTTATTGAATTTTGACACCAATTTGGCCCAGAGAAATACAATCTTGAAAATGCAGTCTCTAACATATCACCAATTGTCGTCCCCTCGTTTTACTTCAATGTGGCAATACGCATGGCACCGAAGTCAGTACCCGTCCGACAATCCCGGTGGGTTTGAACACCCTGTGCCATATTGCTTCGATATCAGTGCAATACAATGTAGTACTTGCACTCGCCCGTGTTTCATACGGTGTGGATGGTGTAAGACCAGTTTGTGTTTCCAACATTATTACCACGAACATCACTGTTGTCAGAACTATGAGAAGTAGCTTGGTCACTTACTCACTTGTTTGACTATTGATTCAGTTTAGTCTGTGTTGTGTTGTAATGATATGTATTTGTGATACCTTACATTGCATGATTAATAATAAAGCACGACGTGCAATATATTGTAAAGATGCAGCATTAATGTCCACGCCGCAGCGCAGGTTGTGAGCGCGAGTACGGGAGGGCAGTCGTTTGGAGCATGACCTTTTGAGCCACCAATCAGGCGTGAGGCACACCCGCGCTTGACCAGTGCGCACAGTTCAAAATTGTTGTACTTATTGCCGTCTACGAAGGGCAGGAGTTAATTTCCGAAAGATTTTTCTTCATGGTTCTGCCTAGTTGGGCTCAAGCAACATATTTGCTAAGTTTCAACAGGATCCGCGATTCCCCGGTTCAGAGACTTCCCTTGTTAGTATCAAAATGTAGGAGGAATGAATACAAAATTAAATTTAGTCAATGAAAATCTGATCACCAAACAGTATGACGTAATTCTAATTACAGAAACTTGGTTATCTTGTAAAATCGCCGACAGTGAGGTCTCTTCTGATATATACAGAGTGTACAGGGCTGAGAGGCTCACCAAAGCAGCGGGTGGGGTGGCAGTCATGGTCCGGAGCGGATTAACAGAACTCAAGGTGGAAATAATGACTGGCAACTTGAAATGTCTATTAGTGAAACAGGTTATTAAAGGAAATATATGGTACGTATGTAATGAGTAGTGTCAGGTTAGCGGTTCTGCTTACCAGCCTACTTTCCTACGAACTTTGCCGATATCTCCGGAACGCATGATCGTATTTTAACGAACGAAGTGTTTTGGGATGACGTCCTCTTTGCTAAGAATGTGTGTTGGTCCTTTTTTTGAAACTGTTCGTTTTTGGAAACGGTGAATTTTGGAAAAAAGTTTGTTTGACGTCAATGAAAGGTCCCTAGGCCCTCTAGGCGGAAAGCAAGTTTCAAGTGTGTAGGACCAAAAAAAATGATAGCCTACTTTCTCGCGAACATTGGTGATAATTCGCGAACGCATGATCGGATTTTAACGAATGAGGTGTTGTTGGCATTGGGATGACGTCCTCTTTGATAGGAATGCGTGTTGGTATTTTTAAAAAGCAAAATGTTTGTTTTTTAAAGTGTCATTATTTTGGAAACGATGAATTTCAGAAAAACGTTAGTTTGACGTTAAAGAAAGGTCCCTATGCCCTCTAGGGAGAAAACAACTGTCAAGTCTGTAGGGCAAAAGAAAATGAATTTTGAAAAAATAGTCACTATTTTGGATACGGTGAAGATGTATTTCAAGTCTCTAGGTGAAAAACCTATGCACGTTTTTTTTGTGAAAACGTGTTTCCGTAATTTTTGTAACTGTTTGGGGAACGGAAAATATTTTCTAATATTTGGGAAACGGAAAATATTCCCTGAACCCGTGGTCGGGTATAAACTGATGGGGTGTCATAGGACTCATGGAGAACCCCCCTTTCCTATGGACGACTTATTTCCACCGTAAAATAAAAACTACCCTTACCTGGGGGTGAAGTAGTGTTTTTTGTATGCATGCGCACTTGAGGTCGTTTGTAAAAGAGCGGGCTTTTAAATTATTATTTATAGATGAGGTTTTTTATATTTATTAAAGAACCAAAAGAAACTAATAGGTCATCCGCATTTTAGTATCTCGCTAACCAATAATGCGCTTTATACATATAGAGTGTCGTAGGCCTCGCGGTGAAGTCCCCTTTTCTATGGACGAGGTATGTCCACCCCAAAATAAAATAAAACTACCCTCACCCGGGGGTAAATAATATATTTTTTGTATGTGTGCGCACTGACGGCTTTTGTCACAAGGACCTAACTACACATTTGTTAATATTTTCTGAACCTCCGATGGTATTTTGCCATAGGCAGTATCCTAGCACTTGGGGTGACGCCCCGTTTTTGAATGTATGATTCATTTTTGTCAAAAGGGCCTAACTACACTTTTGTTAATATCTCGCGAACCAATCATGCTTTGGACTTGTATGAGGGGTCATAGCACTTGGGGCGACGCCCCCATTTGGGGGGTGAAACTACACCCCAAAATTGAAAAATCAATATCTTGGAAACTAAGAACTCCCAAAATTAGGCGTGATAGCTGAAAAAAGAGGGGATGACATAGGCTTTTACCTCAATTGGTCATTTCTCTCCTAAAACAGTAAACAGTCATGTTATGGGGAAAAATGTGTTAAACACCTAAAAATGATAAATGAACCTAAGATATGTTTTAATGGAAAATAGCAAGGGGGTGAAAACTACCCCCAAATTGAAAAAATCGATATCTTGCAAACTAAGAACCCTAAAATTAGGTGTGTTAGTTGAAAAACTAGATGATAACATACGCTTTTACCTCGATAGGTTATTTGACGCCTAAAACAGGAAATAGTGATATTACTGGGGAAGAGGTATTAAACTTCCAAAAAGCATAAGCGTTTTGTGAAACCATGCTTTAATGAATGTGTGTTTGCAGGATGACGGCTTGTTCATTATTATTATTATAAGGTAATTATTATTATTATTATTATTATTAGGTAATTATGGATTAATGTGTGTGCAGGTAACTAACCAGTAATAGTAAACATTTGTATGAGGTGTTGTACAACTTGTAACGTGTTTTTCGAGGGGTTTTATGCAACTGGCATAAGTCAGTAGGAAGCCATTCTATATTTATTTACGCGGCAAATTGTTCAGCCAAGAGAATTTTTCATGGTAATTTATTATTATTATTAATTTATTATAATTATTATTAAGGTATTTTCGGAGCATTTTATAAAAATTATTAGCATTCAGATAGATTTTCTATGTCTTAGAAAACGCTATCCAGCAAATTATTACGAACGACGATATCATAGAAAATTATCTGATTACGGAATTTTACGGAGTTTTCGTCAGTTAGGGTATATCGAGAGACGTGACTCACTGGGATTTCAAGTACACGCTTAATCTTGTCGAGAAGCATGACGCAATCTTGGGTCGCAAGGTCTAGAAAAGGCGAATTGTTGGAACGGAAAACGACTTCTCCCTCTCGCGCGCCGAGTGTAAAGAAACCAGAGGAGGGGAACTAGCGGTGGGTCAACCAATCAGTGAGGACCACGCAAGCTGAAGCCGGCTGAAGAGTGGGGGAGCCAACGTGTGCATATATCGTTCGACGCGCCGTGAAACGAGGACTATCTGTGTAGAACTTGCGGAGTACGGTTGCAAGTGCGTGTCGCTCCGATGTTCAGTGGAGTTGAAGACTAACTTTTGCAAAACTTAACCAGTGCGGTTGTACGAATGTTTGGGTCCGAGGTACGGACCATAGAATTATCTAAGCTACCAGAATATCATCAAATTCCGACGGAGATGACGACGTCCAGGAGACTGTGGGAAGCTCACAGCATCAGCAAGTACGAGGGAAATGCCTTGACAATTTCCAATGGTAAGCGCAAATGACGCAGAAATACGCAATCTCTCATTTTTCTTTGTTTTACATTTCATATTTCAGTAAAATCAATTTATCAGACTCCGTTTTCACGTAATTTTCTATCGGTAATATTCAAATCACAACGCTCCAATTTAAATTTTGTACTTATTATTATTATTAATTTTGCTATACTGGTTTTATATAATAAATTCATTTCTTTTACAATGCAATCTTTGCTTTCAGTAGGTAGCATTAGATATAGACCAATTCCTTCTCCTGATACAATTGTTTGTTGGGTTAATGATCAAATCATACCACGATCTGAGTGAATAGTGTCTTGAAGGTGTTCTGCCAGAGCTAGACGTTGTTAAATACAAATTTAGATTTCAACATTGCATTGAGGTCTTGGCGCCCATTAAAACAACATGGCTTAGGCAAAGGTAAACAGTTACATTTGTCGCTACCAACATGGGGCATTAAAAAACGCTACAAACTGAGGATGGCCAACCCTTTGTCATGGTCCAGGAATTGAGCCAAAAGTTTTAGCTATCAAAACATAGTGTACCCTGTTCCAACCCTTACACCTGAGATAAAATGTCTTGATACAGCGCTGAATGGAACCTGGACATTTGTGATGGCCGCCGAGACACACGCTTTCATGCTTTCGCCGGGTTCTGGTTGTAGAGTCACACTGGATTGCTGGTTAGGGAAGAGCTGCTGATAACTGGAGGAATGTGCGGTGTTGCCAGCTAGTATCAGCTTACTCGGCTGGTGGTGGCAAGCGAATGTGGGGTATAAATAAGCGCCATTGTGGTTCTGTGACAGTAGTACAGAGGCAGTAGTATAAGGCTTGCATTTTTGGTTCTTTACAAAATTAAAAATAAACTAGTAAAAGTGCATCAGACCAACAACCAGGAATACAAACGTTTTTATAAGTAGGAGAGACACTGGTGTTTTATTTATTTATATAATTATAAATTATTAATTATTTATTTATTATAATTGTTATTATTATTATTATTATTATTATTATATGTTAGAGTACTTATAGGTACACGTTAACGATTTATAGCTTGTTTTTAAACAGTGAATTATTCTGTTTACTGTCAATGAATAATGAACCGACCAAAAACATTGTTATGTCATAGTATATAACGCTATGGCCTACCTATATAAAAAATCCAACATGGTGACCCATGCTACATCCTTGACAATTCTGACTTGCATTACAAATACACACACTAATACAGCCATTGCGATAACACAGGTTAGCATATACAAAACGTACTTTAAAAAAGAGATCATGACCTACATTAGGCACGAACGTTTTTTTTATTTATACCCAAACAAACACTATTTAATTACTTACTTACTTACATATTTACTTATTGCTCGGCGCTACAGTCCCTGAAGAACCTTACCCTCTTTTATGATCTGCCTCTACCCAAGCATATCTGTAATTCAAAGAGCCACGGCCGCCCTCTTTCCAATTCTAAATTGTACACCGCAGTTATAATCAAAAAAATCACGATCCGGTCAGGAATTGAAGCTGGTGTTGTTTTGAACAAAAGACAAGCGTTCTATATACTTAACCACTAAGCTGTCCTATCGACCCCTAATGATTTTGGCGATTGTGAAGATGAATATTAAATCAAATCATATGTATAACTAAAATTAACTACTAACTTATATACTAGAAGAAGAAATTGAAAACAAAAGGACAATAGGGCAAATAAAGGACATAAGGAATAAAAATGGTCCTCAACCCTCAAGAATGTGGATTTAGGGATTTGGAAGGAAGGAGAGCCATGAAAGGCAGATAGAAAAGTAAAAGAGGAGAGGCTCTGCCCCAGAGGTAATGGATAAAATGGGAAAAACCGGAGCCAGCTCATGAATCACTTGGGGTCGCCAACTTTCGAACTGATCAGCTGTGAGCCCACTGAGGGCGTAGCCATATGCAGAGTGCACCACAAGTGGTGGGGCTAAATACGCCCTACCTTTAGTGGGAGTTGTGCAAAAGGCAGGACATAACATAGAAATAAAAAATGGCTGCCTCCTCACACAACGAGGGTATCAGAAAAAAAATTAAACAACGGCCAATTAAGTTGGAAAAGGAAGAGACTCCCTAGGCCATGGATACCCTAATAATGTCAGGGTTGGTAGAGAACAAGAGTTGATCAAGTGTTGTCAAAAGGAAAGAAGACAGAGACGAGCCCGTCACAATTCAGTAGAAGCAATGCCGGACACAGCTGGGGCCCCCGTGGTCTCCAACCCGCATACCACTAGATGTGATTCCCTGGGGGTGGTGGAAATAAAGACCTCTTTGCTTTATAGCACTGGCTTTAAGGACGGTAACACATGGCATCTGTTTATGATCCGATAATGGTTCTAGGGCTATGCAAAATTGTATTAGATACTCAGATAATAATACTACTATGCATAACCCCTTATTATTTTGCTTAAGTATAGTACATGGGACTGATGACCATGATTTCCAAGCCCCTAATTAAGAAAAAAACAAATTATTTCCATTTCTGAGCAGTTGGGCTGAGGTGAGGTGAGTTTACTAAATGCCAAACTCATGTGGTTTTCCATTCCTACTCCAGGCAAATGCCATGGCTGCCCAACAGACATGTGCAAAGAAAACCGAAACAAGCTTTGTTAACATCAATTTCATTCTTGCTTTTGGACATCTTCTTGACATAACAAGTGATGGTCATTTGATATTAAGAATAGTGAAATGGTTGCAACTGTCCAATGCTAGGACCTCATTGGCGGCTTTTAAAAACTAACAAGAGGAGTGAGTGTTCGATCCCCCACAACACCCATCATTAATGTCAATATAAATGGCTATGCACTTAAGGTCATGACGGCCTCCTCCTTAATCCTATCCTTCATGCTGAAAGGCACACTCTAATACAACCATAATAGTGACAGGTTATCTGTCAAATACCTAACTATCGCCAGATTTACCTGGAAATTGACGAGAATTTTGTAAAATCCACTAAATTTTCCGCAAATTGACCAAATGATACAAAATTCCAGCAAAATCCAACAAATGACTACCAGATTTATTTAAATTCCATTGATTTTCCTAGGAATGGTTTAAACTGCCTGAAATTGATATAAATTTACCTGAATATGTATGAAAATTTACTAAAATTTACCCAACATACCCAAAGTTGGCTACAAACCATGAAATTTATAAAAAAAATTGAAATTCACTAGATGTACTCGAAAATTCCATAATATTCCCTTTACATGTATGCTTTCCTTTTGATGTTTTGTTTACCACACTCCCTGCAGACAAATACCTGAACATGACTTTCTCCTAGACTAGGATCTCCACATTCGTCGTGATAGCTGAGTTTCATCTCCCATAAACTCGTCTCTGATGTGGGTGTAAGGAAAGGCATCCAGCTGTAAAAACCACACCCTCACATAGAGTTTCATAACCTGTTACGTTGAGGTTCATAACCCTAACTTCATTGAATGATTGAACGGTTTCATTTTCACAATTCCTGTCTATACTTTCCTCATCAAGTTTGAAAGATGCTTCCAAGGTTCCTAAAATGCAATTCATTTCTCTATCGTTTCTTCCATTATCTTGTATCAGGCTTCCCAGATATTTGAAACTCTCCACTTTGTTCAGCTGTTCACCACCAATTGTTGCACAGTTTCCAGCCACTGGCCGGGTCTGTTTGGAACACAAGCCTCTCCAACGTCTTCTGTCTTCCCACCATATCTCAGCCACCACCCTTGTCCAATCTTCTCCTCTTCTTCACGCTTTCTTCCACCCCCTTCAGCCACCTGTGTTCCTCTCGGTCTCTTTCCTACCCACTTCGTCTCGTGTATCCTCCTGGGTATCCTCTTCTCCTCCATTCGTTTTACATGTCCATACCATCTAAGTCTAGATTTCTCTATACCATCCTGTAATGGTTCCTCCTTCATTAATTCTCTGGTCCTCTCATTTCTTATTCTGTCCATCTTTGTAGCTCCAATACTGCTTCTCAAGAACCTAATCTCACTGGCTTGTATTTTGCTCTTCTCCCTTCCTTTCATATCCCAGGTCTCCGAGGCATACGTCAGGATAGGGACATAGTACGTCCGATATATGATCTTTTTGCTGTTTTGAGGGACATCCTTGCTCCATAACATGCTTCTCACACTCCTCCGGAATGCTTCTGCCTGTCTCCCCCGCTCATTTATTTCTCTATCGTTTCTTCCATTATCTTGTATCAGGCTTCCCAGATACTTGAAACTCTCCACTTTCTTCAGCTATTCTCCACCAATTGTTATTCCCGTTGTGATTCTTTCCTTCTTCCTTGTTGTGATCACCATCTCACTCTTATGTATGCTAAATTTCATCCCATATCCTTGTATTATTCCATCCCACACATCCAACTGTTCCTGTACCTCCTCCTCTTTGTTTCCCCAAATCAACAAATCATCTGAAACACCATTGCTTTCATCTTTCCTTTCCCAATTACTAGTGCCACTCGGGTCATTATGTCCTCCATTACCACAATGAAAAGTAACGGTGACAGTGCACTTCCTTGTTTCAGGCCGTTTCTCTTTTCCAACCAGTCCGATCTCTCTCCTCCCACTTTCACACAGCTCACGCTTCCCTTTTACATCTCCTTTATCCTCCTTATAGCCCATTTTTCTACTCCTATATCCTCCAGGGACTTCCATACTTTGTTTCTGCATACACTGTCATATGCTTTCTCAATGTCCAGGAAGGCCATCAGTAGATCTGTTCCATACTCATAGTGCTGTTCTTGTAACTGCCTTACAGCAAAAATCAAATCCCCTGCGGACCATCCTGCTATGAAGTCATGTTTTTCTTCCCTCATCCCTCCTTCTATCCTTGTCCTAATTCTCCTTTCCAAAACTTTCTCAAACATCTTTGCACAATGACTCATCAGTGTTAATCCCCGATAGTTTCTGCAATCTGTTCTACTACCTTTTTCCAGTCCTCTGGGGTCTTCCTTTTCTTCCACGCTGTATTCATACCTCGGTACAGCCATTGTATCCCCAACTCTCCTGCTGCTCTCACCATCTCCACACTCAACTCATCAACACCCGGTGCCTTCCCACCTTTCATCTTCCTCACTGCATCTTCCACTTATTTCTATGTTAAGTCCTTTTCTGTTTGCAGTCCTTCTTCCTCATCCCCAATTTCTTCCTCCTCGCCATGGTTTCCATTTGGGTTCAGAAGTTCTTCAAAATATTCTTTCCACATTTTCTTCAGTTCTTCCCTATTTTCTATCTCTTGTCCTCTTTTGTTCACCATTCTAACATAATCCGTAGGATCCTTCCACCTCTTATTTTTTACCATCCCATACTGGAACTTTTTTGTACCTTAACTATCCTCCATCATCTTTGTCCACTCTTCCATCCACTTCCTTCTCTCCTCAGCCACTACTCTGCCTCTTTCTTTCTTTCTTTCTTTCTTTCTTTCATTCCTGGTACTCTTCCCTTGTATCTACCGTCCTATTTTGATACCACCTCCTAGAGGCTCTATTCTTTTCCCTTACTTTATCTTCTTTCTTCTCATTCCACCATGGTGTTTCCTTCCACCTCTTCTTACTACTTGTCCTCCCACATACTGCTTCTGCTGCACCTACTAGTGTCTTCTTAAATCTAGCCCATTCCTCTTCCACCCCTCTTTCTTAATCTGTTGGAATTACATCCTTTACCATTATGAGGTACTCGACCCATCTCCTTCTTTCAGTTTCCATATCCTTATACGTCTTTCCTGGTTCTCAGTCCTTTTCTTCTTCTTAGTCCCTCTCAGGTTCATTACCAGCAATCGATGGTCGCTATCTAGGATCTCCGATGGTATAACCTTGTGTCCGTGATGTTCTTATTTAATTCATTCTTTTGCTTTCAAGAAGGGAACAGGCCTAAAATGAAATTAAATTTAATAAATACCTTAAGTTGGTTTGATTTGTTTAATGATATGGTGTTGATGATTGATATATAGGTAAAGACTATTCTTTTAGTTCTTGACTGGCCTTGCAATAAGAATTGACTAACCAAACATGAGTTACCTATCAGGGAAACATTTTGGCCACTATGTTGGTTATTGACCAGTGAGTACAGTTCTTCAAAGCTGTTTATCATTTTTGAAATCATATACAAAAGAAGCTTAGACCTAAAAACAAACCGTGTGAGCATGTTTGTTAAACAAGACATTATACCAGAGACAATTAGGATACTTATGTAGAGCTTACCAAAATTAATGTTGTGTAACAGTAAATGCTAGTCAACAAACAGTTATGCAGTACTAAAAAAATCATCATACAATACCTGAGAGCTCTTCTCACTGGCTTGCTATATATTTTCTTTGGCGTGGGGGTGATTTTCAAGAAATGAAATACAAATGGAACTGAAATTCAACACAAACAATGAGCGTGCGCGGTGGCTGAGATTGATACCACGACGTACTGTCGGTTATGTAGCTTTGTGGAATTTATATTACATATGGGTTACTTCAAGGTTTGGATATCACATTAAAGATATTCCTACAATAAATTATCTTGTAATGGTCATTATTTGGTGTGAAAATAATTATTAGATGATGTTTAATGAAAATAATTATGATTTATTAAATGTTTATACGTTTACTGTATTCTTATTTAATGTAAGCACTCGAGGTACTATCGACCAAAATTCAGCACTATCTGGAATGTATATTGCATACTTGAAGGTTTGGTGGTCCCATTAAAAGTATTATTACAATAAATGATTTTCAAGTTGTCGTTCTATAGCGTGAAAATATTTAATATATGATATTTTCTAACAGGATTTGCCACTGGAATTATTTTACAAGTAGTTATATTAATGACCAACAGAATTTCACTGTTAAAAAGGTAGAGCCCTATGTGGAATGTAGGATAACATGTAACATGTTATACATGATATGTGACAACTGTAAGGCATGTGATTTTTAAAGATGCCTTTATCCCAATATTAATCACCCAGTTTACAAGACTGATAACTGTAATGTTACGGAAAAATCAAAACAAAACAAAAACCTGCATTGAAAAACCAAAAAGTGCTTGAGAAAATATACACTCAACATCCAAAAAAAAAAACAAGAAATATATACAAACTATGTTAATTAATTTTATTCAAATATATATATATTTTACAATAGGTATACATACACACAGAATATAGCTCTTTTTGTTTATGTTTGCTTGTTTTAGTTTTTAAATATAACACTTGTTGAAAATTATTTTAGGACCCTTTTAGGACGTTGACCCTTTACACAATAATACCAGCTTTACGAAGTTCATCTTCTATTTTTAATAGCTCTTCCTCATAACCAATATGACCGGCCTGTTTAGAGGCATGCAAGAGCTGTAGACGTTCGACTAATATATTAGGATCGTTCCATTTGCTAATTTTTTATGAATGGTTTCAAAAACTTGGGAAGCAGTGATGGTTTTACAGGTGTAAAAAGTTCATCATTATCACCTTCATCATCATCATCATCATCATCATCATCATCACTATCATCCTCATCATTATAATCATCTTCATTATGATCATCATCATCGTCATCATTACCATCATAATTTCACCTGTGTCCACAGTCTGTTCAATGGTTTGAGTTGCCTTTGATAGTGTTGAAAGCTTCTTTTTAGATGCGCTAGAGTGCTTTAACATTGTTATGTTATACGTTGTGATACGTGTAAGGATTTAAGACGACAATCAAAAGACTTTTCATATTCATTAAGTCCGTTGTTATCAGGAACCATTTTCTTACTGCATATGGCAAGGCTTTACACTCGTGGGTTAGACAGTTTTTCTTGCTAAGGATCCTTTATACACCCTAGACAAGGCTATTCATGTTAGTTCTGAACACTTAGTGGTTAATTGTATATTAAAATTATATACACAGCTTATACAAGCACGCTTTACATGCAGTCAAACTTTGAAGATAGTTACATACAACACGCAAAGTATGTTTCCGCTACCTAGCGTTGGATATGAGCACTCACTGGTGATATCCGAGGTGAGCTGATTTGCTCCCATATTTGCTCCCATATTTGCTCCCATATTGGCACCCGCATTTGCTCCCACTATTTTGCTCCACTTTTCCTCCCACATTAATGCCAACTCTTATAACTATAAGCAGCAGAAAAATGTAAATGGAATAATATTTCTGATAATGTTCAAAACAAAAGTCCTGAGGTCTTGGGTTTGAATTCCCAACTATGGTTGTTAGCCAATGAGTTACACTACAGGAAACTTTTCTTTTTATGTTTTGTTTCATGATAATTTGCCCATCTCCCAGTGTAGTGGCTAGTATACTTGGGTGTTATCCCTTAGTTTTTGGGTTCCAACTCGACTATGCCCTGAATTTAATTTTGATCTGAGAGATGGAAGGTTAGGTTAGGTAATGTTAGGTTAGGTGAAGATATGATAGGTTAGGTTAGGTGAAGTTAGGTCAAGTTAGGTTAGGTGAAGGTAGGTTAGGTTAGGTTAAGTTGGATCAAGTTAGGTTAGGTGAAGATAGGTTAGGTTAGGTGAAGTTGGGTTAGGTTACGTAAGGTTAGGTTAGTTGAGGTTAGGTTAGGTTAGATTAGGTGAAGTTAGGTTAGGTTAGGTTAGGTTAGGTGAAGTTAGGTTAGATTAGGTTAGGTTAGGTTAGGTTAGGTTAGGTTAGGTAAGGTAAGGTTAGGTTATGACTAAGTTTGTTTTGTCTAGTTATTTTAGAAAAACACCACTTATGCTCTCATATTTGCTTCCATATTTTCTTTGCACTTTAAACTATCTTGACTTGTGTATTTTCTTTTGCTGCCATATTTGTTGACATATTTGTTAGCATATTTGCTCCCACCTTTTATATTTGCTTTGCTCCCACATTTGATCCCATATTTGCTCCCACTTTTTGCTCCTACATTTGCTGACACTTTTGCTCACACTTTTACCCCCACCTTTGCTCCCACCTTTTCTCCCACTTTTGCATCTATAAATGTTCCCACAGTAAACTATTGTTGATATTACCAAGTTGTCTTTACTAGAGATTAGTTTATGCTTGACAGTTGGCATGGAAGTATCAGTGACTATGTATGGTAAGCCGTATGCGTACTATAAAGGATATACATACATTGTGAAACGAAACAATAAAAATGGAACTGTTATTTGGCGATGTTCAAAGCATCGATCGAAACAATGTCGAGGAATGCTTAAGAAAAAAGAATTGGACATACTTTCTTCGAACAATCATGATTGTAAACTTAATAATCATGCTAGTCTAAATGTAAGGAAAACCCAAACCCATGCAAAAAAACAAGTCCAAGAAAAAATAGTGCTGCTCAAGATAATATTAACCTCAAGTTTAATACACTGCAACGCAATCATGCTGTTAGCGAGTTGTTTAATGAGAAACCATTAACACCTCCTGTAAAACACAAGTTCAGACACACACCCAAATCACAAAAGCCCTCAACTCTCTCAGAGACAACATACCCCGTCAAGAAGTTGGTGAGGGAAGGTGAAAAGTATGGTGATGGTCGATAATAATAACATAACAATGTTAAGGCACTTTAGCACATCTAAAAAGAAGCTTTCAACACTATCAAAGGCAACTCAAACTATTGAACAGACTGTGGCCACAGGTGGAAATTATGATGGTAATGATGACGATGATGATCATCATCATTACGAAGATGATTATAATGATGAGGATGATAATGATGATGATGATGATGATGCTGATGATGATGATGATGAAGGTGATAATGATGAACTTTTTACTCCTGTAAAACCATCACTGCTTCCCGAGTTTTTGATACCATTCATAAAAAATTAGCAAATGGAACGATCCTAATATATTAGTCGAACGTCTACAGCTCTTGCATGCCTCTAAACAGGCTGGTAATATTGGTTATGAAGAAGAGTTATTAAAAATAGAAGATGAACTTCGAAAAGCTGGTATTATTGTGTAATGGGTCAACGTAGCAACACCCCAATCTCCTAAAAATAATTTTCAACAAGTGTTATATTTAAAAACTATAACAAACAAACATAAACAAAAAGAGCTGTATTCTGTGTGTATGTATACCTATTGTAAAAAATATATATTTGAATAAAATTAATTAACTTAGTTTGTATATATTTCTTGTTTTTTATGTTGAGTGTATATTTGCTCAAGCACTTTTTGGTTTTTCAATGCAGGTGTTTGTTTTGTTTTGATTTTTTCGTAACATTACAGTTATCTGTCTTGTAGACTGGGTGATTAATATTGGGATAAAGGCATCTTTAAAAAATCACAAGCCTTACAGTTGTCACATATCATGTATAACATGTTACATGTTATCCTACATTCCACATAGGGCTCTACCTTTTTAACAGTGACATTCTGTTGGTCATTAATATAACTACTTGTAAAATAATTCCAGTGACAAATCCTGTTACCAAATACCATATATTAAATATTTTCACGCCATAGAACGACAACTTGAAAATCATTTATTGTAGGAATACCTTTAATGGGACCACCAAACCTTCAAGTATGCAATATACATTCCAGATAGTGCTGTATTTTGGTCGATAGTGTCTCGAGTGCTTACATTAAATAAGAATACAGTAAACGTATAAACATTTAATAAATCATAATTGTGTTCATTAAATATAATATAATAAATATATTCACACCTATTAATGACCATTTCAAGATCATTTATTGTAGGAATATCATTAATGGGATCTCCAAACCTTGAAGTAACCCATATGTGATATATATTCCACAAAGCTACATAACCGACAGTACGTCGTGGTATAAATCTCAGCCATCCCGCGTGCTCATTGTTTGTGTTGCATTTCAGTTCCATTTGCATTTCATTTCTTGAAAATCACCCCCACGCCAAAAAGTATATAGCAAGCGAGTGGAAATATGTTACACATCAATAATTTTAGAAGAGCTCTCAGGTATTGTATGATGAATTTTTTGAACTGCATAACTGTTTGTTGACTAGAATTTAGTGTTACACAACATTATTTATGGTAAGATCAACATAAGTATCCTAATTGTGTCTGGTATAATGTCTTGATTAACAAACATGGTCACACGGTTTGTCTATAGGTCTAAGCCTCTATTGAATATGATTTCAAAAAATGATAAACAGCTTTCAAGAACTGTACTCACTGGTCAATAACCAACATAGTGGCCAAAATGTTTCCCTGATAGGTAACTCAAGTTTGGTTTAGTCAATTCTTATTGCAAGGCAAGTCAAGAACTAAAAAAATTAGTCTTAACCTATATATCAATCATCAACAACATAACATTAAACAAATCAAACCATCTTAAGGTATTTATTAAATTTAATTGCATGTTACTAACCTTGCAAGCATCTTGCAACCTTGAAGAGGAAAGTATAGACAGGAATTGTGAAAATGAAACCGTTCAATCTTTCAATGTAGTTAGCGTTATGAACCTCAACGTAAGGGATTATGAAAGTCTATGTGGAGGGTATGGTTTTAACAGTGGATGCCTTTCCTGACAACCACCTCAGTGAGGAGTGTTGGGAGATGAAACTCAGCTATCATGTCGAATGTGGAGATCTTAGTCTAGGAGAAAGTCATGTTCAGGTATTTGTCTCCAGGGAGTGTGGTAAACGAAGCAACAAAAAGAAAGCACACATGTAAAGGGAATATTATGGAATTTTCGAGTACATCTAGTCAATTAAAAAAATGGAAAAATTTCATGGTTTGTAGCCCACTTTGAGTAAGTTTGGTAAATTTTATTGAATTTTTATATATATTCAGGTAAATTTATATCAATTTCAGGTAGTTTAAACCATTCTTAAGAATATCAATGAAATTTCAATAAATCTGGTAGTCAGTTATTGGATTTTGTTGGAATTTTGTATAATTTGGTCAATCTGCTGAAAATTTAGTGGATTTTACAAAATTCTAGGCAATTTCCAGGTAAATCTGGAGATAGGTATTTGACAAATAACCTGTCACTCTTATGATTGTATTAGTGAGTGCCTTTCAGCATGAAGGGTAGAATTGGGGAGGAGACCGTCATGACCTTAAGTGCATAGCCATTTATATTGTTTTTAAGGAAGGGTGCTTTGGGGGATCGAACACTCACTCCTCTTGTGAGTCTTGTGGAAGTGTACTCCATTCCATTCCATTTTTAAAAGCCGCTATTCAGGTCCTAGCATTGGACCGTTGCAACCATCTCACTATTCTTAACATCAAATGTGTATCACTTGTTATATCAAGTACGTGTTCACAAGCAAGAATGAAATTGATGTAATCATAGCTTGTTTTGGTTTTCTTTGCACTTGTCTGTTGGACAGCCATGGCATTTGCCTAGAGTAGGAGTCGAAAACCACATGAGTTTGGCATTTAGTAAACTCACCTCAACTCACCCCAACTGCTTGGAATTAGAAATAATTTGTTTTTTCTTACTTAGGGGCTTGGAATTCATGGTCATCTGTTCCATGTACTATACTTAGACAAAATAATAAGGGGTTATGCATAGTAGTATTATTATCTGAGTATCTAATACAATTTTGCATAGCCCTAGAACCATTATCGGATCATAAACACATGCCATGTGTCATCGTCCTTAAAGCCAGTGATATAACACAAAGAGGTCTTTATTTCCACCACCCCCAGGGGCTCACATCTAGTGGTATGCGGGTTGGCGACCACGGGGGCCCCAGCTGTGCCCGGGATTGCTTCTACTGAATTGCGCCGGGCTGGTCTCTGTCTTCTTTCCTTTCGACCACACGTGGACAATTGTTGTTCTCTACCGACCCTGACATTACTAGGGTATCCAAGACCAGGGGTCCCTTACTTTTCCAACTTAATTGGCCGTTGTTTAATTTTTTTCTGATACCCTCGTTGTGTGAGGAGGAGGCCTTCTTTTTATTTTCATGTTAAGTCCTGCCTTTCGCTAAACTCCCACTAAAGATAGGGTCTATATATCCCCACCACTTGTGGTGCACTTGGCATTTGGCTACACTCTCAGGGGACTCACAGATGATCAGTTCGAAAGTTGGCGACCCCAAGGGATTCCTGAGTTGGCTCCGGTTTTCCACCCTTTATCCATTACCTCTGGGGCACAGCCTCTCCTCTTTTACTTTTCTATCTGCCATTCATGGCTCTCCTTCCTTCCAAATCCCTCAATCCCCTTTCTAGAGTGTTGAGGGCCATTTTGTATTCCGTCTGTCCTTGTTTGCCCTATTGTCCTTTTGTTTTCCATTCCTTCTTCTAGTGTATAAGTTAGTAGTTAATTTTAGTTATAGTTTAGATTAAATTTTCATCTTCACGATCACCCAAACCATTAGGGTTCGATAGGACAGCTTAGTGGTTAAGTTTATAGAACGCTTGTCTTTTGTTCGAAGCAACACCAGCTTCAATTCCTGACCGGATCGTGATTTTTTTGATTTTAACTGCGGTGTACAGTGTAGAATTGGAAAGAGGGCGGCCGTGGCTTTTAGAATTACAGATATGCTTGCGTAGAGGCAGGTCATTAAAGAGGGCAAGGTTCTTCAGGGACTGTAGTGCCAAGCAATAAGTAAGTAAGTAAGTAAGTAAGTAAGTAAGTAAGTAAGTAAGTAGTATTTAAGTAAGTAAGTAAGTAAGTAATTAAATAGTGCTTGTTTAGGTATAAATAAAAAAGTTTAAGCCTAATGTAGGTCTTGAACGGTTTTTAAAATAAGTTTTGTATATGCTAATCTGTGTTATTGCAATGGCTACATTAGTGTGAGGATTATTAATGCAAGTCAGCATTGTCAAGAATGTAGCATGGGTCGCCATGTTGGATTTTTATATAGGTAGGCCATAGCGTTATATACTATGACATAACAATTTTTTGGTAGGTTCATTATTCATTGACAGTAAACACAATAATTCACTGTTTAAAACAAGCTATAAATCGTTAACGTGTGCCTATAAGTCCACTAACATATAATAATAATAATAATAATAATAATAATAATAATAATAATAATAATAACAATAATACTATATATATAAATAATTAATAAATAAATAATAATAAATAAATAAAACATCAGTGTCTCTCCTACTTATAAAACGTTTGTATTCCTGGTTGTCGGTCTGATGCACTTTTACTAGTTTATTACCAGCAAGCCAGTGTGACTCTACAACCAGAACCCGGCAAAAGCATGAAAGCATGTGTCTCGGCGTCCAACACAAAGGTCCAGGTTCCATTCAGCGCTGTATCAAGACATTTTATCTCAGGTGTAAGGGTTGGAACAGGGTACACTAAGTCTTGACAGCTAAAACTTTTGGCTCAATTCATTGACCATGACAAAGGGTTGACCATCCTCAGTTGTACAACACCTCATACAAATGTTTACTATCACTGGTTAGTTACCTGTACACACATTAATCCATAATTACCTAATCATAATAATAATAATAATAATAAATAAATAAATAATACTAATAATAATAATTACCTAATAATAATAATAATAATTAACAAGCCGTAATCCTGCATACACACATTCATTAAAGCATGGTTTCACAAAACACTTATGCTTTTTAATGTTGAATACCTTTTCCCCTGTATTATTACTATTCCCTGTTTTAGGCGTCAAACAACCTATCGAGGTAAAAGCATATGTCAACATCTAGTTTTTCAACTAACACATCTAATTTTAAGATTCTTAGTTTGCTAGATATCATTTTTTAAATTTGGGAGTAGGTTTCACCCCCTACTATTTTTCATGAAACACAAAATATGGTCCAATTATAATTTTTACACGCTTAACACATTGTTTTACCCTGTGAAATCCCTATTTACTGCTTTAAGGGGTGAAATGATCTATCCAGCTAAATGCGTATGCCATGTCTTATTCTTTAAGCTATCACACCTAATTTTATGGTTCTTAGGTTCCAAGGTAACGATTTTTCAATTTGGGGGTAGTTTTCACCCCCCTGCTATTTTTCATCAAAAACAAAAGATCTTAGGTTAATTTATAATTTTTAGTTGTTTAACCATTTTTTCCCATAACATGACTATTTAATTTTTAGGGGTGAAATGACCAATTGAGGTAAAAGCCTCTTTTGTCAGCTATCACGCCTAATTTTTGGGTTCTTAGTTTCCAATATATTGTTTTTTCAATTTTGGGGGGTAGTTTGACCCCCGAAAGGGGGCGTCGCCCCAAGTGCTATGACCCCTCATACAAGTCCCTAGCATGATTGGTTCGCGAGATATTAACAAAAGTGTAGTTAGGTCCTTTTGACAAAAATGAATCATTCATTCATAAACGGGGCATCACCACAAGTGCTACGATACTGCCTATGGCAAAATCCCATCAGGGGTTCAGAAAATATTAACAAAAGTGGAGTAAGGTCCTTGTGACAAAGGCCGTCAATGCGCGCAAATACAAAAAAAAAAAATATTATTTACCCCCGGGTAAGGGTAGGTTTTTATTTTGGGTTGGACATACCTCGTCCATAGAAAAGGGGAGTTCACCACGAGTCCTACGACACCCTATATGTTTAAATCGCATTATTGGTTAGCGAGATACTAAAAAGCGAATAACCTATTAGTTCTTTTGGTTCCTTAATAAATATTTGAAAAACTCATCTATAAATAATCATTTAAAAAGCCCGCTCTCTTACAAAAGCCCTCAAGTGCGCATGCAAACAAAAAAACAGTACTTCACCCACAGGTAAGGATAGTTTTTTTATTTTGGGGTGGACATACCTCGTTCATAGAAAAGGAGAGTTCACCACGAGTCCTACGACACCCCATATGCTTAAATCCGATTACTGGTTAGCGAGATACTAAAAAGCGGATGACCTATCAGTTTTTGGGTTCTTTAATAAATATTTAAAAAAATAACTCATCTATAAATAATCATTTAAAAAGCCCGCCTTCTTACAAAAGCCCCCCAAGTGCGCGTGCATACAAAAAAACACTATTTCACCCCCAGGTAAGGGTATTTTTATTTTAGGGTGGAAATAAGTCGTCCGTAGGAAAGGGGGGTTCATCACGAGTCCTACGACACCCCATATGTTTAAATCCGACCATGGGGTCAGAAAATATTTTCCGTTTTCCAAATATTTGAAGATATATTCCGTTTCCCGAATAGTTACAAAAATGACGGAAACCCATGTTTAACAAAAAAAACTTCATAGGTTTTCCCCTAGGGACTTGAAATTTATGGTGCGGGAAGAGGGGGTAAATACCAACCATCCATGTCAACCAAACTTTTTTCTCATCTTCACCGTTTCCAAAATAGTGACCATTTTTTCAAAATTCATTTTCTTTTGCCCTACAGACATGAAACTTGGTTCTTCCTAGAGGGCATAGGGACCTTGCATTGAAGTCAAACAAACTTTTGTCCAAAATTCACCGTTTCCAAAATAGCGCCAATTTCAAAAACAAACATTATCCAAAAAATGTAGAAATACCAACACACATTCTTAGCAAAGAGGACGTCATCCCAACGCCAAAAACACTTCGTTCGTTAAAATACGATCATGCGTTCGGGAGAAATCGGCAAAGTTCTTAGGAAAGTAGGCTGGTATGAAGAACCGCTTACCTGACACTACTGTAATGTGTAGCCTATAATCCAGCAGCTTCAAAAGTAGAAATATACAGGGAAATATATCGGAGGTTGGAATCCAGCACAGAAATATATGATCAAAAATTATTACTCTTCGGTGACTTCAACATCCCAACAATACAAAGTACAATAATTAAAGACGACAGTTCTCAAACAAGAGAACTCGTTAATTTTACCTATTATCTTATAGTTCAGTACTAAACCCTAATGGGAGGACGCTAGACTTCGTTCTATCTAAGAAAACCAACATAAATGTAACCGTAAACAATGACCCGCTCTTATTGATGGATCGCCACCACCCTGCTCTGGATGTGGAAATATCTCTTAGAAACCTAGTACAAATCCACCCTAATAACGCCTTTATCTTGCGGGAAGCCGATTTTGAGCAGCAGTACACTCGGTTGAGAGATGGTGCCTGGGGTCAAATATACGGGTGCACTGATGTAAATACTGCAGTACACCTGTTTTAAAAGATTTTTAACACAGTGCTCAGTTATACCGTTCCTATATGTAAACGGGCAGAAATTATTCTGTCTGGTTTTCTAAGGAAGTAAGGGGTAAATTACAGGAGAAGGAATACCATAGGAAGAGAAAATATTACTAAGATCATCATTGACTAGGTTTTGAAGAATTAAAATCAGAAATTTAAAAGGACATTAAATTATCTTATACGAAATATATCCATAATATTGAAGAAAAAAACATTAGCAGGGACTCAAAGAAATTTTGGGCGTTTATTAAAAACAAGAATAGAAATAGGAACACATGCGAGTCTCTTAAATATAAGAAAGAAAATTTGGATTGGGGTGATTCCATTGTTGAAGGATTTGCGACATATTTCAAATCAGTTTATGACTCTCAGTCAGCCCAATACAAATTCCAAGCCTGAATTTCGAATACTTCCAAAACCCTTCACATAAAACTTGTCTCAAAGGAAGAGTTTCAAATAGCTTTAATAAATTAAAACCTAAGTCGTCGGCTGGTCCTGATAATATTCTACCGTATGTAGTGAAAGGATGTGCTGAAAGTCTCAGGGGGGCATTACACTGTATATTTAACTTAGCCATACGAAATTGTACATTCCCTGATAGTTCTTTCCGGAATACCCCAAGGATCAAACCTGGGACCTCTGCTTCTTTTAGCAATGATAAATGATGTGCCACGTTGTATAGTAGACTCAAATAGTTTTTATATGCAGATGACTTGAACATTTCTAAATCAATTTCTTCCATTAATGACTGCATTCACTACAAAATGACCTACATAATAAACATAAATGGAGTATAGAAAATTTATACTTAAACGTACGGAAGTGTGTTGTTATGACCTTCACATGTAAGAAGAACCCAATCGCATTTGTTTATGGAATTGGACGTCAGTCATTAACAGCAGTAAGCGAGAAGAAAGATCTAGGAATCCTGTTTGACTGAGAGCTTGCTTTCACTTGTCATGTGCAAAAGACAGTCGAGTTAGGGTTTATAATAAGAAACACTAAGCCATTCATTAGGACCAGAACCTGCTTAAAACTTTATATTGCCATGGTGAGATCGAAGCTCGAGTACGCCAGCCATGTATGGAGTCCCTGGTAGAATACCTGCATTAAATCCATTGAGCACGTTCAAAAGAAATTCCTCGGATATTTAGGCCTCAAAATAACGTGCAATTGCCTACACATGGTGCCCTACGGTGAACTTTCGTTGAATTTCGGCATGACTAGTTTGGGGTCTTGAAGTCAAGTACAATATATGAAATTCCTTTGTAAAGTTATTAACGGTGAAATTGATAACTCATTTTTCCTATCGCTCCTAAAATTCAACATCCCTCGCTTACCTACAAGATCAACCCTAACATTCAAAAATGATGTAATAAATACTACTTCACATAACAATTCACCTGTATGGAGGCTTTGCAGTATTTACAACGATGCAGTTCGTGTAAACTGGAACCTATATTTCTGTCTCTCAATTAGACCGTTCTTGGAAATAATAATCTAGTCACTGAATTCATTTTTAAATAGAATTATCTATCACGTAAAACAGAACCAACAATGCATATATGTGGATAGGCCGTTTCCCTAGTTATTAAAGTTAACTTTTAGTTTTCAATGTAATAACTAATTTCAAAACCTGTGTTTTCAGTATATTTGACATTAGATTAAATTTAGATTTAGTTTTTATATTGTATTAGATTAAGCTTTTTACTACTATTCATTTACATATGTGTGAACTTACTAGTTTTAAGAATTGCATTTAGATATTAATACAAAATGTAGAAATAATTGGAAATGTATTTTACTGTGTAGGTGCACTGTTATTGGGGCTCACACTGAGCCCTGCTGTGTTCCGTCAACAAATAAATAAATAAATACACAAATAAATTCAGTTCATAATTTGTGTGTTAAATATTATTTCTATTCAAAACTGTTTCGTTTAGTGTTAGTGCCCTGAGTACACTTCTTAATCAGCACCAATTTTCTAGCTAAACAACATGTAGGGTAAAAACTAAGAATTCATATGGGTGATAGCCAAGTAAGAAATCACTGAATCCTAGCAACGGCTCATTTACCCACGCTAATCGCAAAAGTCAAAAGAGTAAACTATTTTTATTAGAGGTATCCTGCAGTATGTACCCGTCAACGACGTCTACACAAAGCTAGTTTTAAGTTAAGCGTGAATAATGGTTGTAGCAGATGAAAATTGGGATGCTACCGTGATACAGAAATATCGAAACCACTCTTTTGAAACATGAGTGTTCAAATTCAACTAAGATTGAAAGGCACCCAGTTTTGAACGGCTGCTCGAAGTGTAGGTCCCACAGTGCCATCTACCAACTGTACTCTAGGCAAGAGCACTATTCAATTACTTACCTAAGTGGTTTGACAGTGAAATAGAAACAAGAAGCTTGTTTTTAGGAAGAGACTTGAGACACTTCATGACTCGATATAGGACATTCATATTGCATTTTAAACGATTGATTACTTTTCAAAGGAAATCTGACTCTGGTCGAAACTGTTATTTTGCTAAGAGTAGAAATTGACACTGTGAATGTTAAACATTCTTCGCAAATTTCCACCACCATTTTGCATATTTATACCTCTTTGGTACCAAAAATAACAGTCTGTTCAACGTAATCTTCATTCGCAGTGGACTGGCTAATTCCTGCTGAGGGACGGTTTCTTATTATATGTCAAGCGAGAGAAAAATGGAATTTTCAATTTAAAGCTCAAACGTAGCGCACTTCCACTCATATGTACGTGGAATTACGTTTTCCTTTGACCCAGCAATTTTTTCGTCTCTCATGACAACAGAGCGGACCTTGGTGGCTAACATGAAGCTTTAGTAGAATATGACGGCAGCTTTGATGTTGACTGCCAACTGGCGCCGAGTAACAGTGTCAAACGTTCTTGTCATCCCTTGCCACAGAAACACATGCCTGTATACGGGTGAGAACTCTCCACCACATGTTAGCCTATGTATTGTGTGCTAGATGAACTTTCCCGCCAGTCTTCCACCATATCCACCAAATGTTCAATACAGCCTCGTACCTTTCCAAAACTATTTCAGACCCTTATTGAGCGGTTTAGTTATGTCAGTACCGACGATATGTGAACCATTGAGTTTTGTCTTGGAAGAGCTGAAGAGCTGTAGGCAATTGTATGTGATACAACCTCCCTGGATACTCTGATGCTATTCTGTTAAAACTGTTGCTTCAGAAACACATTTGAAAACACCATTAAATATACATGTAGTTATAGATAGTTATTGGTGTTTTAAAGGGTGGAACGGCGAGGTCATCTACCCCTAAAATGCTCATGTAGATGTGATTTCTTCCAGTTGAATTTCCCCTTTGGAAAATGAATAGGATTTATATTTTAGTTCCTTTCCTGGACGGGGTTCAAACAGCCTGGTGAGGTTCGGTAAAAGGAGATGGATTCTATTCCCACCTTAGCCATGCATGAAGTGGTTCTCCGTGCAATCCGTCAGATGCCGGGGTAGTATGTAACTAGACACTATGGCCACCTCATTACCGGTTCCCGGCTCATTTACAAATGCACTCACCCGTACAGGCATAACAATAACACAGGCTATCTTACAGATTTAGCACACTCCGAAATATACGATGCCATAAGCCCATAAATGAAACAATAACAGCTGAAATTGGTCTGTGCTGAACACACTGTATAGTCGGCATTATGGGGATCTTATTAACCATTTGACAGGACATTGCAGACCTATCTGTTAGTTTTGCCAATTTTGCTTCATACGGAAGTTAATTTCTCTCATTAACACATTTATTGCTTACTTTCTTGGGCATAATTAATTTCTACATTTGAATTTGTGAATGAACAATGACGAAGCCTCTAGCGGGCCGTAATAAGCTGAATTTAAGTGAAGTCATGACCAACTATTGCTGAAGGTTGTCATCGTTATGATTGGGCCGTGAGCGAATGAGGTTTGCAATGACCCATTATTTATTCTTCACTGTTAACCTATTTTCAATTATGAAAAAAATAGGCTTATAAGAACACATTTTGTCCGGGTGTGTGTATGTCTGTGTGTGTGTGTGTGTGTGTGTGTGCGTATGTGTGTGTGACCCCTAATGAAATCTAAATGGCCGAAGCGATTTCATTGTGGTGAGCACAATACGAACATGGCGGCCAAGCGAAGATTAAACATTTAAATGGAATTTGCTCGCGATTTAATCGTACGAGCCCAGGGAAACTGTCTGCGGAAAATGTTCATACAAATTTTAATCTACTAGCAACTAATTCAATTTAATTGTTTTCATAACCCCAAGGTCGCGGCTGTACGAAATTTTAAAATTGAGTTTTTATTTCTTGTGTCCTTATCATGCGATCGAAGTGAACGTTTGAATAATTAACTTACTTGATAATCTTCATCTAATGATACATGACTCTATGGCCTACATACAGAACAATCCATCATGGCGTTCCTTTTTATAGCCAGGATAATTTTTAACAGATATGACCATCATGATAATGAAATTAGACTATATAGTTCTTCACGGAACAACTTGTTCTTTTTGACAGTCTGTGTAGTATCCGAGGATTATCTATAGTTCATTGAGCGAAATGACCTAATGGCGGGTATCTATTTAACGTTTTTGACACTGGACAAATATGATGTCGTTTATTTGTACTTATGTGTCATTACAGCCTCATGTCAATAATTCTGCATAGTTTAGAGGTGCCAATCAACGCTCCCACTTTGGGGAAGATAACTCATGCATACTAGTTAAGGAGAGCAACTGTTTGTTTAAATATTGTCCTTGTTTCTCTGCGCTTAGTTTTGGAATGGATTGCAAGTGTCATAATGTGACATATGTTGTACATTCAATCAACATCATTAATAAAGATTCCCCCTCTATTCCATTTAAATATAACGCTGTGGATTCTCCCAAATAAGTTACGTTTTATTTTGATGTTGATACCTTAATTTCAGACGAACTGTTTCATCTTTCAGACTATGTAATAATCCATAATCTGCAGTCAGATAAGCAGAAAAAGTCATTTCATTGTTAATAAAGCCATATAATCTTTCACAATTTTAATTTATAACTTGCCAGGACTAAGAACACGAGGTAACTCAAATTCGAAATGGATGATAAATAACGACTCGCACCGTAACAGCTCCTAGTATTGATGTAATTGTTTTCATCTTGCGAAATGCTCCGCGTTTCTTGCTTCTTCATGGGATTGTATAGTTGGCAAAAGTGGACTAAACTACCACATATCAACTTGCTATTTCTCTACATAAGTTTTAGTGACATTAATGTATTACTTTTACGCAGTTTGAGACAAATCTTGACTTCCGATTTATATAACCCACTTCTAGTCGCCTAATAGGCATCCGTCGAAGCAGTTAAAATATTTGAGTAAAGCAGAGCAGATCAGAGCAAATTTCAGGATTACATGAATAAGTCATTTGTAAGCTGGGCGTCGGAGGGGTGTCATATAAATGCATGTATATTGTGGGAAAATGTTCTAAATATCTTTGATCGTGCTATTGAGAATTGCGTGCTGTTTAAATTACTGAAGCAAAACCCGGATCCGGAATGTTACACAAGGGAAATCAGGGGACTCAAAAGGAAATTAAGGAAAGCTTATAACAAACTACACTATAGTTACGAGCATATGCCAAAGTTTAAATTATTATCGAAAGAGCTAGTCCTCAAAAAGGAGACTGCTCACGATAATTACATGCAAGAGTTAATTGGGGGGAGGGGGTGATGGTTGGATTTGTTTTATAGTTACGTTAGAAGATGGAAGGAAATTCCAATGAATTGTCTAGGATAATGTCCGGAGATGGTGAATTAATTACTGAGAAAGAGGCAATTGCTAATGAATTAAATATATGGCACGGTAGTATACTTAACGAATTTAATAGCTGTGTGTTACAACTTAACTATGATTCTGATAGCCCACCTTCCCGAATAAACCAATCGTTGATTCTAGCAAGATTAAAATGCTAAGTAGAAATATATCGAAAGGCCCAGACAACATTTGTGGAGATGTGCTAAAACTGGGAGTTCCTGACCTACAGAAGATATAATTTCAGTGCTATCATAATTATGAAGTTGTAGCAGAAGGCTAAACCATAAACAATAAACTATTTGAAGTAAACACTGAGATCTTACTACACCACAATGGACTTATAAAACAGACTACGCGCCGCATTTAAAGGGAACACTTTCACGGTGCCAGCTAATTTCAAGGCTAACTGCAGAGCACATATCCACAGGGAAGAACAATCATATCTAGCACAGTTGAAAGTCATTAGTAACAAGGCATTCACGCAACTGTAAAAATGATAGTACGTTTCAACTGAACATACTTGTGAGCGGAATACAATTTTATGGACAATACAGTAATTATAATGCAAGTCACGAAAACTATTAAAATGAGGAACACTATGCCAGCAGTGGCGGACACTCATATGATAGTTTGATGATCAAGATTTTTCAACAAGCAACTTTCACATAACATTATCAGCATGGGAACATACGAGAACTTATACTCATACTACATGATGAAGGCTTAAACTAAATGAGGGAAAACTTATGAGGATAGATGGATATCGGGATTATAAGACTAATTATACGTCGTACAATCAACGCGTAGATGATGGGATTCCATGAATTTAAAGGACGACAACCTTGGAAGATGGAGGGGAATATTAACTACCGCGACATCGTTCGACATCACAACACCTTTAAGGGTAGTGAGTCCAAACAACACTGTCTACACAATGACAGTCATCACCACGAATTAATTCATTGATTTCTATTTCAGGTGACTGATATATTATACCTAATTTTCAAACATAAAGAGCATTTTAGGAGTAAGCCATTGCTATTTCTAATAACTTCACACATATTTTCAACGAACTTAATCTCTACTTAGTATAAAACAAAGTCCCCGATTCTTGGATATTACGGGTCAACTCGAGAACCATTGGATGGATTTTGAAGCGGTTTTCACCATTCTGTAAAGGATATCTCGAGGATAATTTCAGTAGAAAATAATTTATTTATGATCAAAGGAAGACGAGCAGTAACGATTTCAGTGGAAAAGTCGAAAAAAAAACCTGGCGTCCGAGCGCTTTGTAAGCTTACGCTGGGCAAACCGTTAAAAATATCTAAATACTATGAGTGTAAGAAATGTTCAGCATGAAAAGCTCTACAAAAAAGTCCGTGAGAGCATATGTCTGTCTTCAATACATCGCCCACTATAAGTGTTTTTACGTTTTAATGTCTTCCAACCACGTCCATTCAACTACTGAGGCGACAGTTTACGAGCTAGCTAAGGGCGAGTCTACCATCCTTGTTACAGCCTAGCTAACGGGCAAACCTATTGCCCCAGATAGAGCCAGCAGCAAACCGTTGAGTCGTGTTGAGTTAAGTCTTCTGAGAAGGATGGTTGTGTTTGGAGTTTCCCTAGAAGTGCAACTCGGGTTTTCTTCATTTCGCCTGTGAAACACAGTCAAGTTAAGATTGCCCGGGAAGGGAATTTGAGTTTCATTCACCTCGCCATTCCCTGGAAGTGCAACTCTCATTTCGCCTGTGAACTTTTCGTTCTGCAAAATTCAGTCAATTTAAGATTGGACGGAAGGGGGATTATATTATATTAAATTATTCGGATTGGCGTATAATCTCTGCTTAGTATAAAACGAAGTCCCCGAATCTTAGATGTCACAGGAAATCACGAGAACCACTGAATGGATTTTGATGCGGTATTCACCATTCTGTAAAGGATATCTCGAGGAAGGTTTCTGTAGAAAATAATTTATTTATGACCAAAGTAAGTCAAGCACTAACAATTTCAGTGAAAATGTCGAAAAAACTGGCGTCCGTGCGCTTTTTAAGCTTTCGCTGGGCAAACCGTTAAAAATATATATAAGGTGCGTTCAAAAAGTAACGAGCCGGAGGCTGTAATGTGCAAACCGGTAACGACATTGGCTAATCGTGGCGTGTGTAACGAGGTGTGGTTCCGACTAGAGCATGGAAGGTCACAGCCTGTCGCTAGAGGGCACGCGTGCACGTCACGTGACGATACAAAGCGAGCAGCAGTATGCATCAAGCGTCCAACGCTGCCAGTCGCATTGAAAATAGTGACATGGAGGCGTCAAACGAAGAGCAAATAGGTTTTGTTCGGTTTCTGACTGCGGAAGGAGTAGGGGGAACGGACATTTATCGCCGAATGTCACAAGTGTACGGCGAACACTGCAAGTCCCTTGCAAGGGTGAAGGCGTGGCACAAGCGCTTCAGGGAAGGACGGATGTCGTTAGCCGATGATGCCCGACCTCGGGCACCCTCCTGCATTACCGATGACAACGTCCGGCTGGTTGATGCACTCATTACCCAGGACCGCCGAGTGACAGTGAACGCCATAGCCGCCGTGGTCGGATTGAGCGTCGGAAGTGAGCACACCATCATGAAGGAACGTCTGCACATGCGCAATGTGTGTGCCCAATGGGTGCCCCACAGTCCTCAACCACACCAGGAAGCATGTCGAATGGCCTACTGTCTTGGTCTTGGTTGGACGATTGATGCATGCTGCTGCTCGCTTTGTATCGTCACGTGATATGCACGCGTGCCCTCTAGCGACGGGCTGTGACCTTCCACGCTCTGGTCGGAACCACACCTCGTTACACACGCCACGATTAGTCGATGTCGTCACAGGTTTCCGCATTACAGCCTCCGGCTCGTTACTTTTTGAACGCACCTTATACTATGAGTGTAATAATTGTTCAGCATGAACATTTCTTCAAAGAAGCCCGGGAGAGCACATCTCCATCTTCAATGAATCGCCTACTACAAGTGTTTTTACATTTTCATTTCTTCCAACAATATCCATTCAGTTACTGAGGCTACAGTTTACGAGCTAGCGAGTCTATCACACCAGTTACTGCTTAGCTAGCGGACGAGCTTATTGCCCCAGATACAGCCAGCAGCAAACTGCCGAGTCGTGTTGAGTTAAAAACTTTAGAGAAGAGTGGTTGTGCTTGGAGTTTCCCTGGAAGTGGAACTCGGCTTTTGTTCATTTCACCTGTGAACTTTTCGTTCCGCAAAATTCACAGTAAAGTTAAGATTGGACGGAAGGCGGATTTGTGTTTCATGCACCTCGCCATTCATAAATTACGTCTGAAAAGAATTTGTTGCACATGCATCTCCATGATAGGCTATTATAATCTCTACTCAGTACAAAACGAAGTCCCCGATTCTTGGATGTCACGGGTAATCTCGAGAACCACTGAATGGATTTTGATGCGGTTTTCACCTTTCTGTAAAGGATATCTCGAGGAAGGTTTCTGTAGAAAATAATTTATTAATGACCGAAGGAAGTCAAGCACTAACGATTTCAGTGAAAATGTCGAAAGAAAACTGGCGTCCGGGCGCTTTTTAAGCCTACGCTGGGCAAACCGTTAAAAATATCTATATACTATGAGTGTAAGAATTGTTCAGCATGAAATGTTCTACAAAAACCCCAGGGAGAGCATATCTCCATCTTCAATACATCGCCTACTATAAGTGTTTTTACGTTTTCATTTCTTCCAACAATCTCCATTCAGTAACTGAGGCGACAGTTTACGAGCTAGCTAGGGGCGAGTCTATCACCCCAGTTACAGCTCAGCAAGCGGACGAGATTATTGCCCCAGATACAGCCAGCAGAAAACTGTCGAGTCGTGTTGAGTTAAAAACTTTAGAGAAGAGTGGTTGTGCTTGGAGTTTCCCTGGAAGTGGAACTCGGCTTTTGTTCATTTCACCTGTGAACTTTTCGTTCCGCAAAATTCACAGTAATGTTAAGATTGTACGGAAGGGGTATTTGTGTTTCATGAACCTCGCCATTCTTAAATTACGTCTTACAAGAATTTGTTGCACATGCATCTCCATGATAATAATAGTCCAGTCAGTGATTTTAACCCATCATGCCGAGATGTTATACGGATATTGGTCGTAGTTCATTGACATTGGAAAAGAAAGCGCTTATCACGTAATGCATTCATAACTGTTCCCGGGCGAATCCGGGTCGAGTTGCTAGTAATTAATAATTTCATTACTCAATTCCTAAATGAAATTAATTTAATTCCTTCTTTATAATACTTTTCTATTGTGAATTTTTCAGCACTATTATTTTGTTGATGTGTTTTGATGGTTTATCGGATATTTAACAACGATAGTTAATTAGTTCAACTAATTTAATCTAACTTAACATTATGAATTAGTTATGAATCATGATGAATTATTTATGCAGAATTAATTAAATATTATTTATTTATTTATTTATTTATTTATTTATTTATTTAGCGTATGGCTTTAAGTTCCGGGAGTGTCCGAGGACATGTTCGGCTCGCCGGAGGCTGTAGCTGCTTTTAGCGGATACCCATAGGGTGAGCCACAGGTTCCGTTCAACTTCAAGTAGTTCCAACTTTCGCTACCAGATATCAATGATAACTAGTTGTGAACGTTGGAACTTTTGATAGAGCGTTCCAACGAAATCTAACCTAAAAATTTAGCTTCACACAAGTTTAGACAGTGGAAGGATCTTTTACATGCTATAAATCTATGGTATGGGACCGCCGGCTTTACTTCCCCACCGAAGGAAGGCATACTGAAGGATTTTAACGCTCTTAAAAAATCCAACGACTTCGGCCGGGTTTGAACCCGCAATCTTGAGCACAGCAGCTCAGCATGCTACCAATTACGCCCCAGAAGCCGTTAATTACTCAATAGATATCATCGATCATGATTGCATTAAGTATGGCAATTTTTTACTAAAACTTTGAATTTTAATTGCAAATACAGAGCAGTTAACCGACAGTGAATTTATTGGTTATCAATTTGGAATTGATGGATTTAAAAGGATTCAGATGATTAATTTAATAGATTATCGAGTAGTATAAAGCCGTTTGAATAACAATTTTTGGAACAGCACATATAATGGTAGCACCTTTCATTAACATTAATGTTGTTGACACTTTATTTAACGTGGTCTTATAGTGGCAACAGTTCGATATGAGTCAGGTGGTCAATTCAACTTATTTAACAGATTTAAGTTTGCGATAAGAGAATTTCACTACAAGTATTGGTGATTAGGAGAATTCAAGGATGTGTCAGTGTTAACACAGTCCGATTATGATAATTTATGATGCACGTGCTGATAATAATAATGATGATATGATAATCATTTATGTTGAAACATAAATTCTGTTAGACGAATGCTGTTTACATGAACTTCCAGAAACATTAAGAATAATTTATTGGAACTTAGCTAAATCTGACCATTTCTTTGATGAATAACTAATTGAACTGTAGGTGATATATAACCAATTAAATTAATATTTAACAATGCAATATTAATTAATTAATTAATTAATTGCGATGATGATAATAATGATTATGGAAAGAAATTATGGTTAAATAGTAATAATTTATAGAAATTAGAATATTATTGATTAACAGTGACATGGAGATGAGATGAATTTGATAACGTTTGAAAATTACTCTACGATTATGTCATATATAACTTGTATAATTATATTTTATTCAATTTATTACATAAAAATTATTTAACTTCATGATTAATATGTGATAATTAATCCACGCGTTAATTAATTCATATAATAATATATTTGAAATTTCCAGTGTATGTTTAGATAGTTTAGTTACTGGGGAAGTGAAATGAGTGAAGTTTCATATTTAATTCTCTTTATTGATTCAAAAGCTGAAAACAGTGAAAAGTGCAGTGAAATATTTTTATTTAATTCAAATTCAGCTTACCCATCGGACGATTGAACTCTAATTTCAACTTCACATAACCACAAAGAAAGATAAAATTAGGACAATCAATTGGTAGTATACTACTTATGGATCCACGATCCCAACGTAAGAAAGGACCAATTTGATTACAGGAGTGTGTTCGTCTGCTCTTAAAATAAAAGGGATCATTTTATTTTCGAAAATCTATATTATTCCTGCAGATTTGGGCTTCTACCTGATTGAATAATACCATCCTATTTTATTTGGTAATACAGTATGAGTCCGAGTCAACCCTTCTCACCTAGCCCATTAAAAGACCCGAGATACTCGATCGCTTGCTAGCCCGAGCTTACAGTTGATTTTGATTAGATTTTATTCCGGACATATATTTCAGGGACTCCTAAACTTATTTGCTTATCCTATGTATCGTTTCTCGGACATCACGTTGTGATTGTTGGGCCGACGTGACATCTGGGAAACGGGTACAGTACTCATGCGAGAGTCAAATGTTATCATCCTTTCAGGATATTAATGACTCGCTAGACAGGGGGGGGGGGTGCAAGATGACGCTGCAATTACAGATTTTGTGAAGGCATTTGATGTCGTCCCACATGACATACTACTCCGTAAATTTGTGGCAACGAAGATTGATAAAAGAGTAATTTTATGGATTCAAGAGTTCTTGACTGGTCGCTCGTAAAAGGTTAGAATGGGAAATGTATTCTCGGAAGACATCTTGATAACGTCAGGTGTCACTCAGGGTAGTGTGTTTGGGCACCTGTTATTTCTGACACTTATTAACGACCTACCGAATGGGATTCGAAGTGACTGCGGATGATTGTGTAATATACCGAAAAATTCATATCTTACAAGACAACGCTCAGTTGCAAACTGAAGTCAAACTGGTTCATAAATGGGCGGTTGACAGCAAAATGAAAATAAATACGAGTAAATGTAGTCTCATAAGAATAGGTAGAGGGTGAAGGCATGATTTTCAATATAATATTGGCTCGGAAATACCTGTACAAGAAGACTAGTGCAAATACTTGGGCATCCATGTAAGGAATGTTATGAAATGGAGTACCCATGTGGGTTGTGTCGTCTCCAAAGCGTACGTCACTTCATTTTGTATTGCGGATATTAAAAGGCAGTAGCTCTACCGCAAAAGAATTAGGATATTTGACCCTGGTGAGGCCAATCTTGGAATACGGCTAAGCGGTTTGGGACCCATATCAGGTAGGGATCATCAATGAGCTAGAGATGGTACAAAGGAATGCTGCTAGGTTTGTGCTCAACGATTTTAATTATGTATTGAACCCTTATTGATCTTCGATAAATAAGTATTCATATTTATTATTATTATTACTACGGCCCAGGCAGCACATAAGGAAGTCGACTTGGATATTAGGGAGGCCAGCATTTCGTAACGATTGCAACAGAAGTTGAGCCAGTAGCTATTCCTGGGGGACGGCCAGAATTAGTCGAGTTCAAGGCTAAATTGTGCAACTACTGTACCAAAATTGGAGACATAAATGAAGAATCACGAGGTCTTCTCAACGAACATACGATTGAATCAGCCAATCACAAGGGACCAAGCCATGACCACGAGGTGGACGGCGTCAGTAGTAAAAAGCCCGCGGAAGTGTGTATCTAAGGAACCGCCGAACGGATTAATTTCCGCTCGATTAATTTGAGACGTTGGATTTATTTGGAGAAGAATGACACTAGCTACATCTTTGTGAGACAAAAACTCTGGAAGTTTTTATCCGACTTTGCCCCACTCCACCGCCCTTGTCAGTTTCTCATAAATAGCTTGGCCTGACGCCAATCTAGGTCTTATCTTGTGGAGCCTTCAGAGGCAGACTCCACGTCAGTTTGGTTTGTGATTTTGACGCTCGAATTATCTAAGTCATTATTTGGTGTGAAATATGGTTTTACGCTCTAACTCAGAGAAGCTAATTCATTTTGTGAGCTTTGAGGAACTAAAGTCGCAGCGATCGCAGTATCAAATTTTAAAAGCTGTAATACATTTTATTATAAAATCAACTTTGTTGTGTGAACTAAACAGTAACATTCATTTCAAGACGACGAGTTCAACTTTAAGAGGGAAGTATCGTACCACCCTAATTAGCGCTTACCAGGACCGAAGTCCATAGTACAGACGGAAATACCAGACGAGATAGCGACTGCTAGTGCAGCCAGGATTGTGAACTTGTTAACGAGCCAGTGGCGCGGACTCGAGATGTATATTTTCTGTATAAATTGTGTGTATTTTATGTATGTTTTATAGTGCGTGTGTCTGATATAATTAGGGCCAGTCTTCGCTATTAATCGCAATAGGACACTTGTGGGTGAACTGAGTAGCCTGCAAGCGATTATAGATAGGCAAACATTTAATATTGAACTTTTCTGCCAAGGAGCCGAGGCCAAGATGAACAGCACGTGGTTTGAAGTTGGGATGAGCTTCAAGAAATCAGCACAGACGACTACTATGGAGAGCTAAATTGTCCATAGGGCAATGGGTTGAGGAGGATGTCCTTGGTCTACATGCAGAAGCGGTGATGTACTAAAATTGGATTTATTTCAATTATGTAGTTAGATTTGGCCGGGGAACTTTGTATATAGTCATGTTTTCCTTTCTTGTTGTTTTAGAGTTTTTCTTGTACCGACACTATATGTTTAAATGTCTGTTGGCGCGTGGCCAAAGTGTTTGATGATATTTTGTTTTTCTTTCTTGAGTCATGAGTAATGTACGCGGCGTGCGTGCGTGATTTTGTTATCCTTGCAATTTGCGGAACCCGTTACATTCGATAAATGGTGCTTTATTAACGTTAATATTTGAAATAGGAATGGGAGGAAATGAGTGTAAAACATTTTGCTGAACAGGTTATTATTCATGTTAGGGTAGCCGAGTGCACCAACTTAAAAGTAATTGTAGAACACCTTCGTTCTAATTTTGATAGATTTTCTTGAGTCCTTTTCAGGTGACTAGTCACGGCATAGAACGATGGCGCCGGCATGTGGATATTATTTGTGTCTTTTATTTCAGGGTCTGTCAAAACCCATACGTGTGATTCAGTGTGTGTTGATGTGTCTAATGTGTGTTGATTCTACGTGAGGAGGGGGTAGTTGTCCTACCGCCCTTATATATTTTGCTGCTATTGTATTTTTTTGAGATGGAAAGACAGAGTGCTCTTGGGAGACTGCTGATTCTTGTCCATATGGTTATTCTGACACACACATGTATTATTGTGCTTTGGGGCACATTTCTTCGAGGTTCGACCCCATGTTCTGGGAGGTCGACGTATTTTGACACGTGGGTTGACAGACATGCGGAGTTCCACAAACCGCCCGTTTTGCCTGTGACTTATTTTGATAGGCAGTCCTATTTGTCCGACTGAACCCTGTAAGCTTTCATGTAGCAAACCTGTTCATTGTGATGGTTAAATTTTAAGCCATAATTAATTGGGGAGTTCGCCATGTGTGTAACGGATTGTTGTACCTTGTATGGATGAAATATTGTGATTAACGTAAATGTTGGCTGTTTGCCTATTGCTTTGTTGATGACTCAATTCATGTAATTTTGTGTGTCACACCCGTGTGGTGTAGTTGTAGAGTATTTGTAAATTTTGACAGCGGTCATTTGAGTATTTTTCTATTGGTCACGTGTTAATGTACTTGTGTTGATTTGTGTGAGAAGACCTAAGTTTTTAGGCAGTAAATGTTGCTACGGCAATCTATGTCCAATTTCACTCGGAAATTTTGTGTTTGTTTATAGTAGATTTAGGAAGTGTCGGTTTAATTTAAGTAGTGTAGTTGTGTTCCCCCGTGTCGGTCTAGCTCTAGGAAATGCGGATTCGGTGTTTGAAGGGTCATCCCGGATGATAACGAATCACGCATTCAAAGTACACATCGTGATGCATGTAGAACGGCGTACGCATTTATATGGTCACCTTTGTATCTTTTATTTAAGGACACTTGGTCCAAGTAATTAATATCTCCAGAGATATCGCCTAGTTTTGGCATTTTTATTAAATGGGAGTCAGTTGGGAGATTTTGTTGTTAATTGTTTATGTGTAAATATGGTGATTTGTTATTAAATTCAGTTGTTTTTAACCCTGGCTTCACTCTTTCCTGCATGTTAATTTTGTTATATGTTACCCTGCAAGTTAATGAAGCGCCCTGACAGCAACTTACGAATATGACCTGTTACGCCCCGAATCTGAGTCTCATATGCTTCTTTCCAAGGGTTCATAAAACAAAAATGGCTGCCCAAGTGGGGTTTGTTGTTGTTGTTGCTTCGCTGATCTCATATTTATTTCGTTGAGAAATGATGCCAGATCAAGCGGACATGTAAATTCAGTAAATGGAGGCGATGTTGTACCGCCATGTGCATTAGTAAAATCACTGAGTTCCTAAGGTTAGAAATATTGAACAAGGTTAGAATTTGATTTGTATTTGTTATAAACTTGTTCTGGCGCCCACATTAAAATTAGAAATTTGCATTATTAATGAACTCAGTCAAGCAGGAAGATGTTGCCATATATTTGACATTTAATTGACTTCGGTTAATTGGTGTTTCGTAAATTCTGTTGGTTAGGAATTTAAAAGCAGATCACTAGGGGTTATTTTGTTGTTTGGGAATAAGTGTCATTGTATTCAGTAAATTTTGTTACTGAAATTTTCATTAAATTAGAGCCAGTAATATTTAAATGTGTGACATGTATGTGCGTATAGGGCTGAAACCTTAGCCCATAACCCTGTTTTTCTCTGAATATTTTTGTGTGTGATATGGCGCTTGTTGATGAGATAAAGGCATTGTTAGAACAGATGTCGATCCAAATGTCCGCGAAAACGGAAGAACAATTAGAACAGATGTCGATCCAAATGTCCGCGAAAACGGAAGAACAATTAGATAAACAATTAAAGAACATGAAGGAGGAAATAAGCGAAGACAATAATAAACAATTAAAAGAACAATTAGAAGCTCAGCGGGAGCGTAGTGAAAAACAATTACTTGATATGAGCGGTAACATTTCGGTCCAGTTAGAAGTCCAGAAATTAGACACTGACAAACAGCTCAATGAACTAAACCACAAATTGTCACAACAGGCGGTAACACAAACCGAACAGTTAGGGAAAATCACAAATGATATCAATCAGAGCGTTCAAAAAGTAGAGAAACTGGCAGGCGAGGTTGCGGAAAACAACATCAGACAGTTAGGCGAAATGAAGAAATTGGAGGCAAAATTTGATAACAAATTAATACAATTTGACGAGATGGTGACAGATAAACTCAAGCAGATAGAGGCAGCATGTGTCAGTAACACCGCGGGAGTAAAGAAGACCCAAGAGAAACTACAACAGCAAATTAATTCGGTAGATAACAACGTGCTGGAATTAATAAAGGAAATAGATAAAGTCGAAATTAAGGCTGAAACTGAGCGGATACACTTGCGGGAAAATTTAGAGGAGCAATTAGGCAGAACACAAGAGATCATAAGGAAAGAGATGGAAGGCCAGCTAATAAACACACGAGAGGTCATAAGACAAGAAGTAGGGGAGCAGCTCGTCAAAACTCAAGATAATTTGGAAGGTCAGCTAATCAAAACACAAGAGGTCATAAGAGAAGAGGTGGGGGAACAACTAGTGAAAACGCAGGAACAGATACGTGAAGAGCTAGAGAAAAATCAGGAGAGGAACGAGGAGAAAATAAACAGCTTAAAAAGTAGGATCCGGCGAGATTGGGACCAGCAGGCTCAGGCGAATAAGGAAGACAGGCTGGCAGTTTTAAAGCGAATGCAGGCACTGGAGGAGAATATGAAGTCGAAATTGCAGGAACAATCAGAATTAATCATAAAGAACGAGATTAGATCATTAGAGAATGCGACATTATTTTCAAATGAAAACATACAGGAAAAGCAAACAAGTATTGGAAGTCCGGCAGGTTCGAAGTTGGCTGAGGACACGAGTCGGGGTCAAAGTCCCAGACTAACGACTAATGCATTCCAGCAGTACAGGGGGGAGACTTCAACTCCGCAACCGAACTTGGCACCAGCCCAAGTCATCCAAGTCATTCGGAGTAATGATTTTAAGCCCGATAAGTTCAAAGAAAATTCAGGAACCACTCCCAAAGCATTCTTACGGCAATTAACGGATTACTTTAATGACCAACACATCGGCCCAGAGAAACAATTAAGACTGGTGGAGAAATTTTTGGGAGGACCTAGCCTGACCTGGTTCTTAAGTTTCAAGTACACATTTACAGACATGGATCAATTCCGCGAGGCGTTTTTGAAGAAGTTTTGGAGTCCTTCGTTACAACAGGGGTTAAGAATGGACCTGTACACACGCAAATACCATAGTACCCATCCAACCCGTTTTTCAGAATTCTTTAGTCAGCAATTGGTAAAATTCAGGGATTTTGATGACCCGCCTAGCGAGCCGAATATGGTTCTAACCATCGGAAAACAACTCCCAATGCATATCCAACAATTGCTAGTCGCAGGAAACATTCAGACCGCAGTCCAAGCAGAAGAATTACTCAGACACTTAGATGAGACGAGTATGGTGAGCCCACAGACAGGAAGAAGGAATTTGGAATGTGTAAACACGGCAGAGGTAGTTCAGGGACCCCAAAATAACCACGGCCAGGGAAACCAAAGTAAGACACAGTCCACGGGACACAGTTCACGCCAAGAAGACAAGATTTTGACGGCCGAAACCAGTTTCATTACAACAATCATAACTATCAGAATAACCGCGGGAGATATCATCAGAATAACCAACATCAAAATAATCAGTGGACGTACCAGCGGGAGTACACAAATTGGAGGGGAAACCAGAGACAAGGTAGACCCTACCAAAGAAATGGAGATGGTAGATGGAGTAACGGCAGGGACTATCGCCAAGAAAACAGAGGAGAATATAGGAATAACTGGGACGAGCGATATATTGAATCCCGTAAATACCTGGATCAATTAAGTAATGAAGAAGCGGAGAAGGAAAAGTGGGGGCGTGCCATGGCAAACAGACAGAGCCCAGACAATCATCAAGGAGAGGGGGCAGAGAGTTTACTGAGGCAACAGGAGCGACAGAATGATAACCGGCGAAACACATCTAATGGGGCCCGGGATAAAAAAAACCCCAAATGAATTGAAAGGAGATAGGCTAGAAACGGAGATCGCCAGGGAGCAAGAAGAGATGATAGTGGCCAACATAGAAGAGTGGGTAGCATTCCCAGACGACTGCCTGGAGGAAGTGGTGAAGAACCGTGAAAACGTTATCAGACAGCTACCAATTATTTACGCGCATATTGGAGGTATGAGGGTGAGATGTTTGATTGATACAGGTAGCCAGGTGAGCTTGGTCACTGAAATTTTGATAAAAGAAATAGCACACTGTTCCTATTATGCCGGTACCGCTAATGAAAGTCAGAGGTGTCATTCCTGACAAAACTATGAATTGTAAGCAGCAAGCATTCCTAGATCTGGAAATATTGAACCATACTTTTTCACAAACATTCATTGTTATTCCAAAGATGAACTACAATATAATTTTAGGAGCCAACTTCATCTGCGATTTTCATGCCGTAATTGATTTACATAACAACACTGTAAGCTTCAAACAAGTAGAAGGATTGGATCATGTGGGTTTAAATATGGAAGAGAATCCGCTGGAGAGAGAGGCCAATACTTGGGTTGTTGAGGAATGCACTAATGAGGCCGGAGATAAGATCTTGAGGGGAGAGCAAGTCAACCAGACAGCAGTGCTAGAAATGGACAGCCGAGATATTTCGCAGGAACTTTGGGTGCATTTGGCGGAAGAAGAAATGGGCGGAACCAAATTCGAAATTTTACTTCAGGAGCGACTTAAGGAAGCCATCGTAGGGGAATCTGATAGAAGAAGACTGGAAGAAATCTTAAGATTACATAAAGAAGCTTTTGAAACCGTACTACAGAAGGGCACCATTTGATGATTAAGGAAGATGATATGTGCAGAATCTGTATTGCAAAAATTTTTTTTTTGAAAACAAACACTCAAATTCACGGGGAGCACCTGAGTACGCACTTTGTTTGTAAACAACGAGCAGCTGAGACGACGGGAGTGGCAACTACTTGAGGAGAAGGGGAAACCTAGGGAAAATATGAATGACATTCCAGCGAGAAGGGAGCACACTAATTGAGTCAGAGGGGCATACACTCGAGCAGCTGAGTGAGATTTAAAGAGATGTGTTGTTACTACAGTGGATTTTGTTTTTGAAATCCAAACCAATAAATTGTTTCGAATTTCAAAACCTTGCTGAGGACAAATGAACCCTTATTGATCTTCGATAAATAAGTATTCATATTTATTATTATTATTACTACGGCCCAGGCAGCACATAAGGAAGTCGACTTGGATATTAGGGAGGCCAGCATTTCGTAACGATTGCAACAGAAGTTGAGCCAGTAGCTATTCCTGGGGGACGGCCAGAATTAGTCGAGTTCAAGGCTAAATTGTGCAACTACTGTACCAAAATTGGAGACATAAATGAAGAATCACGAGGTCTTCTCAACGAACATACGATTGAATCAGCCAATCACAAGGGACCAAGCCATGACCACGAGGTGGACGGCGTCAGTAGTAAAAAGCCCGCGGAAGTGTGTATCTAAGGAACCGCCGAACGGATTAATTTCCGCTCGATTAATTTGAGACGTTGGATTTATTTGGAGAAGAATGACACTAGCTACATCTTTGTGAGACAAAAACTCTGGAAGTTTTTATCCGACTTTGCCCCACTCCACCGCCCTTGTCAGTTTCTCATAAATAGCTTGGCCTGACGCCAATCTAGGTCTTATCTTGTGGAGCCTTCAGAGGCAGACTCCACGTCAGTTTGGTTTGTGATTTTGACGCTCGAATTATCTAAGTCATTATTTGGTGTGAAATATGGTTTTACGCTCTAACTCAGAGAAGCTAATTCATTTTGTGAGCTTTGAGGAACTAAAGTCGCAGCGATCGCAGTATCAAATTTTAAAAGCTGTAATACATTTTATTATAAAATCAACTTTGTTGTGTGAACTAAACAGTAACATTCATTTCAAGACGACGAGTTCAACTTTAAGAGGGAAGTATCGTACCACCCTAATTAGCGCTTACCAGGACCGAAGTCCATAGTACAGACGGAAATACCAGACGAGATAGCGACTGCTAGTGCAGCCAGGATTGTGAACTTGTTAACGAGCCAGTGGCGCGGACTCGAGATGTATATTTTCTGTATAAATTGTGTGTATTTTATGTATGTTTTATAGTGCGTGTGTCTGATATAATTAGGGCCAGTCTTCGCTATTAATCGCAATAGGACAATTGTGGGTGAACTGAGTAGCCTGCAAGCGATTATAGATAGGCAAACATTTAATATTGAACTTTTCTGCCAAGGAGCCGAGGCCAAGATGAACAGCACGTGGTTTGAAGTTGGGATGAGCTTCAAGAAATCAGCACAGACGACTACTATGGAGAGCTAAATTGTCCATAGGGCAATGGGTTGAGGAGGATGTCCTTGGTCTACATGCAGAAGCGGTGATGTACTAAAATTGGATTTATTTCAATTATGTAGTTAGATTTGGCCGGGGAACTTTGTATATAGTCATGTTTTCCTTTCTTGTTGTTTTAGAGTTTTTCTTGTACCGACACTATATGTTTAAATGTCTGTTGGCGCGTGGCCAAAGTGTTTGATGATATTTTGTTTTTCTTTCTTGAGTCATGAGTAATGTACGCGGCGTGCGTGCGTGATTTTGTTATCCTTGCAATTTGCGGAACCCGTTACATTCGATAAATGGTGCTTTATTAACGTTAATATTTGAAATAGGAATGGGAGGAAATGAGTGTAAAACATTTTGCTGAACAGGTTATTATTCATGTTAGGGTAGCCGAGTGCACCAACTTAAAAGTAATTGTAGAACACCTTCGTTCTAATTTTGATAGATTTTCTTGAGTCCTTTTCAGGTGACTAGTCACGGCATAGAACGATGGCGCCGGCATGTGGATATTATTTGTGTCTTTTATTTCAGGGTCTGTCAAAACCCATACGTGTGATTCAGTGTGTGTTGATGTGTCTAATGTGTGTTGATTCTACGTGAGGAGGGGGTAGTTGTCCTACCGCCCTTATATATTTTGCTGCTATTGTATTTTTTTGAGATGGAAAGACAGAGTGCTCTTGGGAGACTGCTGATTCTTGTCCATATGGTTATTCTGACACACACATGTATTATTGTGCTTTGGGGCACATTTCTTCGAGGTTCGACCCCATGTTCTGGGAGGTCGACGTATTTTGACACGTGGGTTGACAGACATGCGGAGTTCCACAAACCGCCCGTTTTGCCTGTGACTTATTTTGATAGGCAGTCCTATTTGTCCGACTGAACCCTGTAAGCTTTCATGTAGCAAACCTGTTCATTGTGATGGTTAAATTTTAAGCCATAATTAATTGGGGAGTTCGCCATGTGTGTAACGGATTGTTGTACCTTGTATGGATGAAATATTGTGATTAACGTAAATGTTGGCTGTTTGCCTATTGCTTTGTTGATGACTCAATTCATGTAATTTTGTGTGTCACACCCGTGTGGTGTAGTTGTAGAGTATTTGTAAATTTTGACAGCGGTCATTTGAGTATTTTTCTATTGGTCACGTGTTAATGTACTTGTGTTGATTTGTGTGAGAAGACCTAAGTTTTTAGGCAGTAAATGTTGCTACGGCAATCTATGTCCAATTTCACTCGGAAATTTTGTGTTTGTTTATAGTAGATTTAGGAAGTGTCGGTTTAATTTAAGTAGTGTAGTTGTGTTCCCCCGTGTCGGTCTAGCTCTAGGAAATGCGGATTCGGTGTTTGAAGGGTCATCCCGGATGATAACGAATCACGCATTCAAAGTACACATCGTGATGCATGTAGAACGGCGTACGCATTTATATGGTCACCTTTGTATCTTTTATTTAAGGACACTTGGTCCAAGTAATTAATATCTCCAGAGATATCGCCTAGTTTTGGCATTTTTATTAAATGGGAGTCAGTTGGGAGATTTTGTTGTTAATTGTTTATGTGTAAATATGGTGATTTGTTATTAAATTCAGTTGTTTTTAACCCTGGCTTCACTCTTTCCTGCATGTTAATTTTGTTATATGTTACCCTGCAAGTTAATGAAGCGCCCTGACAGCAACTTACGAATATGACCTGTTACGCCCCGAATCTGAGTCTCATATGCTTCTTTCCAAGGGTTCAGTATATTGTGTTTGATGTTATTTTTGGTAATTTTCTTTATTTTTACAATTTGCCACCGAGTAATTACCCACATTTGCGAATATTATATAATAATAATAATAATAATAAAAATAATACAAACGATATTTGCTGAAACGATTCCTATATATTTAATTGGGCATCATGTAACTACAAAATACTTACTCTAAACTACAATAAATTGATTAGAAGGGATTTTGACAGATTCTCCTTACTAGATATCAGTGGGTACGTCAAAATGCTTAACAAAGAAAATATTTCCCGACGTTTGAAGCAGCAATAGCATCAAAAAACCTGCATGTTGATTTTACAGTCACTGAGTTATCAAATTATGCAAATACCAGCAAAACGGAATTTGTTGAGTGTACTCATGATGAATGCTTTAGTGACTGATCACGGGATGGCACTGTAGTAGCCAGTTCATAGTAGTTGCTCATTGAGCATATCTGCAGGCCATTGGTTTTCTGGCCTTAAACGTACCCTTAAAGTTGGTGCCAAGGGAATGCGCCAAACTCTATGCCAATAAGATAGTCCATTGCACAAACCATGAAATAAAAGCCGATTAGAATTTGGGCCCAACATAACTTGTTTCTGAAAGAACTGTCCACCCAGGTCTCCACTCCATGTGATTTGATTGCCAATGACCCACTAGTGACCCATTGCTGACACGTCATTGTGAACTCATCGATTTTAATGGACAGGAGAACCGTGGAGTGGAAATGCACAGTATAATTAAACAAGAGAATTTTGCGTATTTGAATATAGTTTTGACAGTCTACACAATATAAATAATATCTTCTCTTATATGCTTATTGAGTTATGTATAAATGTCCCAAGTTTAGAGTAGGCTTAATAAATCAAATAGGTGTTTAATACGATCAATTTCCTCATAGTTCTGCGTATACAGTACTGTGGCATTAGCCGGACATTCATCAGCACCATCCAAGTCGTCGTCGTTAGTCGAAAATTCACTCTCACGAACTTCACTCAGCGTTAAAACTTTATTTATCATTCATTCAAAGAATTAACCATATTTATCACCACGCATCTTAATTAGCCCCAAAGAAGACCATAAAACACAACTTCAAAAGAATACACACACGGGAAGCCAGCTGACTGCAGTATGTTCAAAGAATACTTATTATAAATCCAGTTATTCGCATAACTTAAGCACACTGATATATTCTGAGAGAAAATGATTCCCACGGTGTCTTGGTCACAACAGTGGCAGGAAATAACACTAAAAAATTCATTAAAACGGGGGCCGATAAATCAGCCGTGGGCATTTTTGGCCGAAGCTCCCTCGGCCGATGTATCGGCCCCGTGGCACTATAAGGGTTAAAGCATAAAACTGGTCTTAAATGTATGATTATTTGGTGCTCTTTCCTGTTGAGCAATTCTAGCTGGCAATTGTGTAGACAGTCAAATTATTAGCAACACAGATAAGGGTTCAACGAGGAGCATCCCTTCATTAAGTACAAATCCCATGGCGTTTGCCCACTCAGCCCGTAGGAATGCGTTCAGGTTCGATCAAAGTGTAATTAGTAACTTGACGTACCCAACTAATAAATATTCGAATATTATTAGCACTAAAATACCTGACCTGTCGACTTAAATTGGAATTCTACCTTATCCACCAATCGGAATTATGCTCCTCGTTTATCTTTAATAATTTAGGGAGGATGCCTGTGGATCTGTTTGATGACATAGCCTAACTTACAAAAAACACAATGAGATCCACCTTTTACAACTCGGAGGCTAATAAGTGAGTTTTGTAGTCTTAGGCACCAAAGTGCTAAGAGTAGATTAATTTTCTATATACTGTGCCCGTTAGACAGGAAGAACTGGGGACCGCTTGACCGCAACAGCCTTCTCGACGTCCCCATCAGTGGAACCCATATCCCTGAGAGGATTTGATGTGGTCTTTCAGACCAGCCCGCACGGGACTAGTATCTCAGGGTCTTAGGGGTGTTATTAGGGAGCTGGGAATGTTAGGAACTAGCCCATGAAGCACATCAAAAACAACAAAGCTAATAAATGAAAATTCCAGTCTTAAAATACAGTATATTTCGTAAATTTATTCAAAATTAACAAATTCCTATCCTACTTCCAAGGGTAAGAATCGGCCCTGCCCCTAAACTGAAGTTAAATTACACCCTCGCAAAGTCCTGTTACAAATAAATATCAAAAGCAAGTTTAGAAAATGACGCATAATTAATCCGTAAGCAATTTTAGAAATTCAATTAAAAATACTAATAATCGCATCCCTGAATCTACTGCAAATCAAGTTATACTAAACGTCGACAATCGGAAAAAGTGTCATTTACATTTACTTGTAACAATAAGAATAATCTAAGATATGTTGGTGTCATTTCTTACATTTATCGTTACGTCAATAATCTCTATTTAATCCTACCTGACGTTATATATAGGCGAGAAGTGCCTATCACAAAGAAAAACCAAGCTAGTACACAATTGGGGTTTTCTAACAATAAAAAAATATTTGAATACACACAAATATACACAAAAATCAACAACAACATAAATAAATAAACCCTTCGATGGTTACGCAATTTGCATCCTTCCTACGCAAACCACCTGGTCTTTGCAGTTGATTGTCATCTATGTGTGGTAAACAGTTATGTTGGTAACGGCGTGCTAAAAAATCACGACTGACGTCACTTAATTGCAAGTTTCTGGGCTTCCAGGGGTTATGCCAGAAATTGCAATCCGTCGATATTAAAGTGTCAGCTTGTCCTAGGCTTGTATTTAGGTGTCATCTCAAATGGACGAAATTCGAAGATTTAAAAGAAAATACTAAATTCAAACTTCTTAAATATTAGTTAAATATTAAATAATTTATTTGCTTATTTACTTCAGAAAATATCTATCATGTTATTATTATTATTATTGAGATTAATTATTTATTTAGCCCTCATATTGTTCTTTAAATCATTTACCAAGACCATTCAAATACCAACATCTAGTATCAAAACCCCTATCTCGATTCATATTACCAATATTCCGTGAACAAAAACACTCACTCTTTCAGTACACGACAATCACTACTAAACACCTGTCCTCAATAACAAAACATCTGCGGCTCCCAATAGCTAGCCTTAATACTTGTCAACAGTGAGTAAAGTCCATCATCTGTTGCCAAAATACCATACAGTACACCCTTAATATGAGTGAACATGTCTGATCTCAAACTGCTTCTCAAAGACACAACAATAACGTTGCCCTCATTTTATACAATGGTCAATTGGTCTCTTCAAAATTACAAAAGATGGCTAAATAAAAACAGCCGTTCACAGCTCTGAACATAACATGTATTTGAAACTATGACATACATTTCTATCATTCTTACCCTGCAGCTCTGACTGATAGAAATCACTGCATTCATATTGCTTATATAATTTTAAAGTCTCCTTCTACTGGACATATAACATAATAATCAAAAGCAAAATAATCATTAATTTCGACTGTCTTACGTCACCAGTGTGACGTGTCAATGAAATATTTCAAAGTCTCAGCCTTGCCTGTTCACTGCCTTGTGAAGCTAACTAACTGAATTCCTAGTAAGCTGTCTCTCGGCCAACACATGTTCTCTTATATTATATACCCACACACATCTGACGTTCGTCTTGCCTTGTAGCAAATCCATTCCTTAACAGATTGCCAAATAATTCCAAATATAAGTAAATTACAGATATTACAGTTGCCTCCCCCAGCAAAGAGTTCGAAATGATACGGTGGAGGTTCCTAACAATGTCTATAAATGCATGTCAAATTGCAGTCTTGCCCCTGATATCAGCTATGCTCAGCCAATGCATACATAAACGAAGATAAAACATCACTATTTCCTGCTGATGCTTAAAATAATACGACGAATCAATTCATACTGCATTGTTCTCCCAATGCGATTATGGTTGTTCACAAATTGCATTTTCTGCCGAATAATAGACCAAGTTCTGTCTGGAAAATTAACTATAATTCGACTATCTACAAAATAATGCCTGCCTGTCCAATTGTGTATTTAGTGCGGCCAAGTACTACAAGCTACCTACCACCGGCAATTCTACCATACAGAAATGAAGATTGTGTGACTCACATCTCGTCGCTGTGGGCTCGGGAAATGGTTCTTGGTTCAAAGCCTGGTTTCGGCCTTCCGAACCATCCCAGTCTACGTTTCCTTTTGCGTTTCATGACATCAATCTGATATAGGCTATCCCCATTGTGATGGCCTCTACTCTAAGCTCATCCTCCCCAATGGAATTGATGAATCTGCCATGTGGTTATCCGGCATGGTTAAATTCAGTATATTGAAAATATTGTAGCGACTTCACTATTACTAATTTGTATACTGGAAAATGTCTACACTGGCTCTACACTGTTGCGGATAGTCAAGATTTCCCTTTATTGTTCCGCCACAGGCTTTTACATTACTTCTGTAATGCGCTTCACAAAATTTAATACTTCCCAGAAATTCACAAAATATCCATTTTGTTTTTACAACGAAAATTCACAGTCTTCTCAAAATATATTTCGACTAGTTGCGTCCGTAACGTTGAATTGCTATAACACAACACTTTCACAGTCTCATAAATTTATTTACCAATTTTCTAATTCAACAGCTGCAAAACGTGCTCATCCAAGTTCGATCCTTGGTTCGTGTACATTTAACAGATTATGTCTCAACAGGAAAACTCGACGATTTAGCCCGTCACAGTACTTTATAACAGTTTAAATAATTCACTCGCTCGCGCTTGGGCATTTATTCACATGTTCCAACACGTGGATTAAATATCTACCCAGAAATTCACACAAGTCCTTCTCGGCAGACCAATGTGAGTACAACGTAGGTCAGTTCATGCTACCAAAAATGTGGTTTCGCTTATCAGCGACGTTTAAATCTTCTTAAATATGCCCCAAAATTGTAGAAAAATCGTAGTAATTTCAGGATGATTTGCAAATATTTAATAATTGCATAACAACTAGTAATCCATTAAATATATTCCAAAAACCGAGGTGAGACTTCCCATAGTACTTTCATCGATGGTTCTAAGCATAAACACGTGCCTGAAGTTGAACAACCTGTATTGGCATGAGTTCAAACCTCTTCCAGATTACTTCGTCAGTGCGAATTTTTTATACGTTGAAAAAGTGGCATGGACCATGAGCCTTACGGTCTCAATACTGTCATTGCAACTAGTTTCCGGTTTGTCAGGAGCAATACTTTACTACTTCTCCATAATCCACAGCCTTAGACTACACCAATCAGTGTGCGAAATGTCAGCAGCTGAACATTAATGACGACATAGAAAAAGTTGGAATTGAGTAACAATGATGGAAATTTCCCATTTGAACCACATTACATGGTGGGAATGCCTGATGTGAATGACTAAATAAAGAGCTGAACTTAAATGTGAAAGGAAATACCTAGTGGTACCTCAGATTAAACTCTGCATCAAATTGTTTTCGGGTGTAAGGAGTACAGGCAATTGATACTGCAGTCCTATTGACGATCAAGGACAGATCACGGCACATATTCGATCAAAAGAACCTGCACACAGAACTCGGAAGGAATAGGAACATTCAATAATGAAAACCTACGATTGTATAAACTTATTATTCTTACTTTATTCCACAAACGTTGTCCATGTGCATTTTTATATACTATACTGTATATTGACTATTGAAACAGTAACTAGCATTTTTCATACCAAATTCGAATCCAACATAAAGGAGCAGAGGTCATTAATCCGTAAACAATAGTTAAATAGTGCTTATTCAATACAGTTTTGTGCATAATTTAATGAAGAAGACTAGGTTGACCTCTAATGGTTATAACTAATGGTATTAATAGCACAATGCTGTTAAAAGAAAGTTCCCACACAGCTGATGATGGATTATGTCACCTGAAGGAACATTTTTAAAATGGTTGTAATATTTTCAAGAGATGCATGTTGCTTCTTTCTAGGACATTCTTATTACTATGAGCTCATGTATTGATAAATATTTAAAACCTTTACTCAGGTGTACTCTAGTTTGCTTTAAGTAACGAAGTCATATCTACTTTAAATGGCAAAAGGAAACTTTCCTTCAAATAGAGAAATGTTAAGAAACCCTTCAGTTTGCCATTTCATTTTTATTCTGTTGTTTTTGTTGAGTTGTGTTATGATTCCAATTTAGAAGTTAGGGACACCTCAACACTCAGTCTCCTGAATTTCACTTTGCAAGGGAATGAAACATGTGGTAGGCAATATTAAGGGCTATTTCCGTTTGTGTAGCTGAAATTAATTATCTACAATGAATGTTAATATCGGTCAAAGTTTGGTTGCTAATACTAACATTTGATTCCTTACAATGACTGCATTACGATGCTATGTTTGTAAAAAAGACGCATTTTGTGTCCTATGCGAAGCAAGATTTATTTTACCCTATCACTGAATTTCTTTCTGTTGATATGAACTAATTGCGCAATTATTTACCCAGGCACTTTATTCCTCTACAATCCTTATAATTATTTTCTGGCATTATTTTAATAAATGTGTACTATGCACAGATACACCAAGCATATTTGACTCAGAAACCTTAGCACCAACAGCACGTCTGGTATAATATATTGTACATTGAATACCTCGCATGTTTTGCAGGCACGTTAATTTACACGAGACCCTGTTTGAGAAATGATTTTCATTTTCCTTGAAGACTTCTCCTCACATATTCTGGTACTTCTCATGCCATTTCCAGGAACCGCCACTGTAGCCAAGTGCTCTAGACAGTGTACAACGAATAAACTGGGTCGTTCCGTGCTCGGCGATCCATCCTTTAAGTCCCAACGCTGACAGAGGCCAAACTCCAAGTGTTTTTTTTTTATATTTATCAATGCTCACATCCGAATGCCAGGATGGTATGATATTTGGAGTTCCAGGTCATCCATCTCAGTCATAGCACCAAAGTAATTTAAGATACACATACAATCTACAGCCACCACAATAATACAGGTTTAATAAAATAGCACACTCTAGTGTACGGGGCTAAAGACCATGTACCACCTGTCCACAATCGGCGCAGAAAAAATCGTACTTAGAGCATGTCGATTATTCTTCTTAAATGTATTTTTTGCAATGTGAGCTAAGTATAAAGATAATTACTGATCTGTCGATTTTAAGATTAATCACTTAAAGATAACCTGTTCTACCTACAGCTTACCGTGACTGTGGAGCCTTGGTACCTGCGTAACGTGGGCTGCATGAAGTTGATGATTCCTGGAGTGATGCATGGAGCATGTAATATATACAGGGTGAACGTAACATGCCGCACTTTGAGGTCGGCATGCGGTTCCTCGTCGAAATTCACGACAAAAGTTTATGTGGCAAAACCTAGTCCTGCCAATAGATTTATCAGAAATGCGTGTTAAGGAACGAGGCTCTGGCAACGCTGTAACTGCATGCAGCGTGGCCAAAAACTCGTCGCAGGAACTCGGCACTCTGCCGGAGCTGTCTCATTAGCTCAGTGAGACGAGGTAATGCCATAAATGCCGGTTGAGCGGACGCGCCGATGTTCGAGTGGCGTTCGCGCCATTTTCTGCAGGTAATGTATCACATTGCATCCAATGTACACTTTCACTATGCAATACACTATGTCTTACCATTACAGTTACCTGTATTTAATCATTCAAACGTAACATGAACTTCTTACAGAGGTAAACGACCCCTTGTTTCGTCCATAGCACAAATAAAGTCAATAGGACATAATAGTGGATACAATAACATCGTCTCTATTCAATGGGGTACAAAGAAGCACAAACTGTAGGTAGCCTACACTAGATTGCCCATTATGCTATGCACCATAATTCCATCGTGTACGTTTGACGTCCAGTCTTATCTTCACAGAGCCGGTACGTACACTTAGGAGCAACGCCTTCACTTCACAGCAGATGTTCAAAGCGACCTCCTTGCATTTCCAAACACTTCGCCACTCGTTGGAGCATACTTTGCCGGGCACTATGCAACACACCTGCATCCAATATTACCGATGCAGCATACACGCGAGCTATTAGGTCTTGTACATCCATGGGTTCCTTTAAGTGACCCCACAGATAAGAATCTAGTGGATTAAGGTCCCTTGAACGTGCTGGCCAGAACATTGGACCTCCACGACCAATCCATTTCCCTGAACACGCTTAATTTAAACAGTTACGCACAGTCATTCCAAAGTGTGGTGGGTTGTGGTCAGACCAATAATGACTGTTGTGATGGTTGAAAATACCTTCCCGAGTGTAGCTGCATTCATCATTCCATAGCACATTCTTTATAAAATATTCGTTATCTTTAACTTCATGCAAATGCAATTCACAGAAATGTACTCGTTGAATGTGGTCTTCTGGCCGCTGGTGTTGAGTTAACGTGTAAAAATATGGATTCAGTTCTTCGTCGTGCAACACGTCAACAACCAGTTTTGGAGATACCTGGAACTGCCTTGCATATCACGGGTACTTCGCCGAGGTGATTGGTGAACGGTTTCAAGAATTGCATCCTCCGTTTGTGGAGTAGGCTACGTCTAGTCCTTGGACGACCTCTGTCCGCTACTTGTGGGCGAAGATTACCGGTTTCCCACAGGCGTTGCGCAAGGCGACGAAAAACATTATTATCGGGATGACGCCTTTGAGTGTACCGAACCGCATACTCACGAGCAGCACCTAACACTAAAAGCATATCGACGTATTCACCATTTGTGAACTCCATCATGAAGCCACCCTACATGAACTTGACAGGACCAGTTATGGTTGTGCAATGCGTGGTTAGTCGACTCATGTATGCCGTTTAATGGATGACACTGTGCGTTCTTTCTTCCGTTATCGTTTTACGGACTAAGCGAGGATCCCACTATTACCGCCACTGAGGGCAGTGCCGTGGAGCTTGGGACTCTGAGTCGGGGATACAACTGGGGAGTGTGATCAGCACTTTTCCCAGGCAGCCTCACCTGCAAAGCCAACGGGGGCCTGATGAAGGGATGGGAACAGTCGGAGGGTTAGGCAAGGAAAGGGGAAGGAGGCGGCCGTGGCCTTACGGTAGGTACCATCCCGGCATTCGCCCGAAGACTAAGTCGGAAACCACGGAAACCACTTCGAGGATTGCTGAGGTGGGAATCAAGCCTCCTCTACTCATTTGGACCACCCGAGGCTGAGTAGACCCCGTACCAGTCCTCCGACCACTTTTCAAATTTCGTGGCAGAGCCAGGAATCGAACCGCGGACCTCCGGGGAGGGAGCTAATCACGCTGACAACTACGCAACGCATGTGACTCACACTGTCATGTGACAAAATGATGTGATGTCATGCTTACAAACACAGTTAAACGACGGGAACTGACGTAACACGCGAAATAAATAATAAAAAATAAGAAACCTGACGTAGATTCGAACCGTAGCTCGATGGTGCATGTGGGTTTGATAACCCAACAGTCTACTCAGTGAGCTGCGACGAATAGTACGGTATTGCGGGATGATACACATTTCTCTGTACATTCCGATGCGCTTCAGTATGTGACAGTGTTGCCAACTCCTCGCTTTCATACTTGTGGTTTTAAACAGCACCCGATCCGATTTTGCTATAGAAACTTTGTCTTGCAATTGGATGAAGAATCGCATGCCAACCTCCAAGTGCGGCATTTTGCGTTCACCCAGTATAGTAGCAAGAGATGTGACGTCTGGCTGACATAACTATACATCCCTTGAAGTCGGATAGAACAGCGACCATTGAAAATCTACGAGGAAGAAGCAGCACTGCAATGTATGTTCGTAGATAAGCCGAGTGAAGCAGTGCTGACACCACGGTGCCGTCTATCGCACAGCTAACTACACTCACATGCTAATTCATATAAAGCTCACTATCTGGTATATTTCTCTTTTGATTTAGTTTATGGATTAGTTATCGTAAAGCGTTCCCAGGTTTTGTAAATAAAGATAAGGAAGTGGCTGTAGCTTTCAACTTCCTCTGGTAGATGTTGACAGTATTTTAACGCATTTAACAGCGGATTTAAAGAGTCGCTTGATATTACGACAAACTCCAAAAGCTCTGACAACTTGTTCATGTGAGCATAAAGAGTAAAACATTACGTGCGGTGTTCTAACTAACACATACAGCCTTGCACGCTCTCTAGCTCAAGTACCTTCTGTTCCAATGCGAGCACACTTACAATCTGCAACACTTTCCCCAACTGTTTACCCTGACTAGTACTACAAATTAGCGTATCCAAGAATTCAATTTTCCTTCATTCAAGCTAAATTATTTCCCGCGTATTATCTATAACTGATTCATTTCAAATAATCCTTTGTGTGATAATTTAATATTCTTATTTTTTCATGAACGATGATCAAGTATTTTATGGCATAATTTATTATGAATACACTGTAATTGGAACTTTGTATTTTAATTGTATAAGGGTGACGTAAATGAATATATATACATAAAATCACATAGAATCTAATAGCCACTAAAACGATATTATCAGGAGCCCCCAAGAAAAGGTACACATATGGGTAATGAGTTAACACTTTCCTAAATTATCTTATAAGATAATTAGATATTTAAATATTTCATGAAACAATTTGACTATGAATAATTTAAAATTATTTTCAATTTATAGAGCTAATTTGATGGTAATGAAGGATTTTTAAACAGACACACTGGCGTGACTGCCAGTATCAAGGTGTGGAGAGTCTTAGGTATGACTTCATGTCAACGCTGGTAGTGATTGGAGAGAACCTGCCTACACATTGCTACATCAATAACATACGGCATCCGCATTTCTTACTCGTCCGAGACGAGCACCCTGGTACTTTTTTCAAAACGATGATGCCCGTCTACAAAATAATGGCATATGCCTCTGTGGATAGTCTACATCCTGTAGAGGACCTCCGGTGCCATCCCTGTTTCACGATCCTTCCATAATCGAGAGTACGACATTAAATTTGACCCCGAGCAAATCACGATCTCGAGTGGCAGTTACGACAGCTCAGGGCCGACCTGACACAGGAGAGGTACAGGGGATATACGACTGTCTTCCAATTCAAGTCCGTTTGAAGAGTAGTGTCTAGCATTTGTGGCTTTCACCGTGGAGGCCCTGGTTCGATTCCCTGCTCTGCCAAAGAATTAAATTCTAGTCTGAGGGCTGTAACGAGATTCTCTCAGCCTCGTGAGGCAGAATTGAGCAGAGATGGATTCGATTCCTACCTCAGCCATCATGGAAGTGATAAGATGAAAACCACGGCCGCTTCCTACCCTAATTCTATCCCCAATTGCATATATGATACACACAGTCATCACACTGACACAGATTATTATCAGACAGATTCCACACACATTCAAGTACACAGGGCTACATGATCACGTTGATTCAAAGTCCCTAAATTAAACAATAACCACAACAACAACAAAATTTGCCACATGTCTCCAGTCTCAAGAAAGTGCTACACCCTACTTGCATAACAGCAGAAGTGTACCCGCCCATTTGTCCAAATGATTTATATTACTCGTATATTCATTTCGGTATGTTGTAAAATGCTGTAAATACACAAGATGTTGGGAAAAGAGATCTCTTATCTTTATCTTGTAAGTCAATGATCTGGAAGTATCTCCTCCCATTGCTACACAGTCAATGTCAGTAAAATTTATGCGGCAATATTTTGCACCCCATACTGAGAAACCTAATACACACCTAAAGTCATTATTCGTAAAAAGAAAATGAGGAAATCCTTAGTGTCACATAACCCACACATATAAAATTATATCGAACAATGTGGCATAGGGCCTACTTGGCATTAACACTACAGTGTATGGGTTGAAAGCATCTGAAATGCCTTCAACTCATATTTATACTTCGACAACCAAGGTAAGTATTATATAAAATGAGGACAATTGTTATAATTTTTTTTTCATTTTAATTACTTCACAACACTTGTTGTTCATGTGATACTGTTACTTTTGACATTTGGAATGTTTAACGGCATTTGAGTACCATTTTAAATCAGCTTGCAAAGTGAGTTTGGAGCTTCCGTTGTGACAAATTATTCATTTGTGCCCTCATTTATGCAATATCATGATGTAATAATTGTTTCAGATGTTTTATTTACATTATGAAACAATACTATGTAGCATTGAGTTTTATGCTGTAGTTTCCCTGTTTTATGATATGTTATTGTTGTGTTGCTTGGCAACAGCTTATGAGTGACTTGCTCTGAGGAAAAAGCCATTACTGTTGGGGAGTTGGACTGCTCTTACCATAAATATTGACTTCCTACTACGGGAATGCCCTTAAAAATAACATTCCAAACGTGCAGGAAATTAAATCTGCAGTGTATGCTGCATTATACCACTACATGAGCACTGATTACAATCCGTGTTACTTCAAGTGCCCCTCAGGGATTAGCACATGGTGCTTCTACAACAGGGCAATAGCAAGAAAGCGTTAACTTGGCAGTAAATGTACTGAAAAGGCTCCCTCACGTTTATACACCCTCAAAATGTCAACTAACTGCGCCAGAAGTCAATCCCTCAACCTTGGGAACAGCAATGCAGCCAGCCTAGAATTTTGGGTCTGATTGTTTTGTGACTTATATAAGGAAATTCCCTTACATAAGACTCACCTGTCATTAACTCTTGCGGCAATTTCTCCATTATAACCATATATATTCTCTTACTTTAATGAAACGCAAGACCGTCATCTTGAACGTATAATGCTGAGTAACATCTGTCTTAAGTTGAGTGACGCTCTAGTTCCTGGCAAGTTACGAAATCGCTAGTTTATTGGATGGTGGTTTATTGATATTATGTGTTGAATATAACGGCGTAGGGATGTGGCGGACCCATCACCCAGTGGGAAACCACTGCAATCAGCCACCCGTGTATTGCCAGGAAAACCATAACTTTAGTGGGTAAGGAGGAAATACCTGCTCGAACCCTGACCATATGGGATACCCTGTCTCCAGGGGATAAATACTCTACGTTTGGGTAATCACCCATGTGGAGGTTTAGTGATTCAGAGAACTACAAGTGGCCTCGGATTGGACGGATATAAACGACGACGACCGGAGAGGAAACAGAACACGAGATTCGGAACATGGAATATTAAGACAATCGTTGGTAAGAAGAGAATGTGCAGAAAAAGAGCGGAATGGCAGAAATGGCTCAAACGAGGCTACCCCGACGCTTGAAGGCATAGGGGAATTGAAGGAGAAGAAGAAGATGTATTGAATATGGCAGATGCGCATGATATACAAAGTGGTTTATCTGCAATCTTGCGTTTTACATCAGTGTATTAAAGTTTTCATCATTGCGGTAATTCATTTAGGTATTAAAATGTTTTAATTCCAAATAGACTCTTATCTGATGCAATGGTGAATTTTCAAAAATATAGGCCGTCAAATGTCCCCGAGTAATACTTGTTTCAAAACGATTTTCGTGGACTGCGGTGTAGGTGCTCAACAGTTCTAGCTGCTTCCATGGCGATATGGTTCCCTTGCCGTAAATCATAAGAGATACAGTATTCGGGGTGTTGCTACCATGAGAAGAAATAAGATATTGGAGAGTATTTAGATTTCTAAAATGCTAATCTTGAATTCTATAATTAATGTGTTCAGTATTTCACTAATAGCAGTGGTTTAAGATAATATTGGCAAGAACGAGAATGAAGTTGTTTTGAACTATTATACGGTACATTGCTCGGAATTCTACACCATAAAAATTGTGCTTATGGTGCTTTAACCTTTAGTAATATGCTGAATGTAAGCTACCTACTGGCGTGTGCAGTGGATTCTCCACTCACAATTACATATGAAGTGGAATATTTAACAAGGCCATCAACGGCTCTTGACCAAAGAAAATTAACTGTATTTGACATTGAGTTTGAACCTGCAGTCGTAATGGAAGCTCAGAA